>JAIOJX010000006.1:52529535-52975763 GCA_022376925.1 Tragulus kanchil
CCTCCAGGAGGTTCTTCCCAATCCAGGAATCAAACCCATTGTCCTGAATTGCAGGCAAATTTCTCACCACTGAACAATTTCCTTCTCCAGGGACGCTAGAAAAAGCTGGGAAACTGATTCACCACTGAACCATCAGGGAAGCCCCATATATATATTTGAGACTCCATGGACTGTAGTTCACCAACCTTCTCCATCCATGGAATTTTCCAGGCAGGAATACTGGAGTAGGTTGCCATTTTCTTCTCTAGAGAAGCTAGAAAAAGCTGGCAAGTTGATTACCTTCTAGAACTTCCAGAGTAGATCACAGTCTTCTTAATGCCTTGATTTTAGCTGAGTGAAACATGCCAGAATTTTGAATTACAAAACTGTAAGGTAATAAATTTGTGCTATGTTAAGCCATGAAGTCTGTGATAATATTTTTGCAACTATCAGAAAGTATTCTGCATCCAACGAAAAAGGCCATTTGTATTTTTTAAAGAACATATGGACATCTTAACCCATTATTGAGGAAATGAAAAGATGACATTAATGCAGTATGCCATTAATATTATATATATGTTATTTATAATACAAATATATAGTATTATAAATTTATAAAGTATTTCCATATTGATGTATAGATTCCATGCATTCAAGATAAAAACTCTGAGTGTTTGTGTGTGCATATGTGTGTGTGTTTTAAGTTCAGAAATTGCTTTTGAAATTATCAGGGCAACGCAAAGTGCCAGGAATGGTTAAAAAAAAATTAGAAGAAAGAATTGGAGCATATATATTGCAATATCAAGACTAGAAAAAATTAAGCGTAAATTGCAATACTTATATAGGTTATATAAATAGATTAATTAATGAAAACCATTAATGAAAGCAGAACATTCTTAGTCCTATCAGAATTCTGTCTCGACTGAGTGTTGAATTGTCCAGATTGAATCTCTCAGGGATCTAATATCCACGGTGCACTGAAACCACCAAGATGCATTCCATCTCAAGGGAGAGATGTTATTATGATTTTGTTCCTTGCCTGGGAATGGAAAATGGCGGGGATATAGCTTAAGTTCTATCTCCTGGGAATATAAGAAAATGCATAAATGTTTTCTTTCATCTCTTTCAGAGTATCTCTCAGACTAAAATTTTATTTTAAAATGAAACTTCCCACTACTTCCTATGAGACAAGAGATAGAAGACAGAGTTTGGTGAGTAGAAAACTATTATCAGTTTGAAAGAAAAATGCTACACTGGCTCTGTGATTTTATCAAGTGTGTTACTTGAATTTGTTTAGTGTTTTATAGGCTGTGCCCTGGAGGGCATGCCTCTGGGAGGAAGATGTTATTCCACCAATGATTACCTACTAGAAAGACAGATTGTGGTAGGAAGCTGCTGACTTTAAATAGACTAAGTACTATGATTGGTAACAGCAGGGAATTCATAAAGAAAGAAGAGCTCTCTGGATAAACGGCTGAGGTCAGTCATAATTGTCCGTGCCGTGAGAGCCCTGGCCATGCCTTATAGCCTCTAGCATATGAATGTTTCCGTGTGCTCCCAAGGATGGCTCCTTCAGCAGAACACAGCCTACCTTCTTCTGTCTAATTAACTGTGAGGCTGTGCAAGGTCAGCGAGCGTGATAAGAAGCCAGAAGGCTACAATCTCAAAGCAAGGAGAGTGTCTTGCAGCCTCCAAGACAAAAAGCACTGCACCATAAAGATGGCGCCTAGCGGAAGATAGGAGGCGCGGTTTGGCACGGTCTGGGATGCGTGATTGCTACGTGATAGGCTGCTCAAAGTTTCTGCACTCGTGATCAGTGTATGCTCCCCATAGACTTCTGCTATGATGTAACCGCATGCACAGTTGACCTTTGTAAAAATTAAAAAATTAGCATTAATGCAATAACCATTGCAATACTTATATAGGTTATATAAATAGATTAATTAATGAAAACCATTAATGAAAGCAGAACATTCTTAGTCCTATCAGAATTCTGTCTCGACTGAGTGTTGAATTGTCCAGATTGAATCTCTCAGGGATCTAATATCCACGGTGCACTGAAACCACCAAGATGCATTCCATCTCAAGGGAGAGATGTTATTATGATTTTGTTCCTTGCCTGGGAATGGAAAATGGCGGGGATATAGCTTAAGTTCTATCTCCTGGGAATATAAGAAAATGCATAAATGTTTTCTTTCATCTCTTTCAGAGTATCTCTCAGACTAAAATTTTATTTTAAAATGAAACTTCCCACTACTTCCTATGAGACAAGAGATAGAAGACAGAGTTTGGTGAGTAGAAAACTATTATCAGTTTGAAAGAAAAATGCTACACTGGCTCTGTGATTTTATCAAGTGTGTTACTTGAATTTGTTTAGTGTTTTATAGGCTGTGCCCTGGAGGGCATGCCTCTGGGAGGAAGATGTTATTCCACCAATGATTACCTACTAGAAAGACAGATTGTGGTAGGAAGCTGCTGACTTTAAATAGACTAAGTACTATGATTGGTAACAGCAGGGAATTCATAAAGAAAGAAGAGCTCTCTGGATAAACGGCTGAGGTCAGTCATAATTGTCCGTGCCGTGAGAGCCCTGGCCATGCCTTATAGCCTCTAGCATATGAATGTTTCCGTGTGCTCCCAAGGATGGCTCCTTCAGCAGAACACAGCCTACCTTCTTCTGTCTAATTAACTGTGAGGCTGTGCAAGGTCAGCGAGCGTGATAAGAAGCCAGAAGGCTACAATCTCAAAGCAAGGAGAGTGTCTTGCAGCCTCCAAGACAAAAAGCACTGCACCATAAAGATGGCGCCTAGCGGAAGATAGGAGGGCGCGGTTTGGCACGGTCTGGGATGCGTGATTGCTACGTGATAGGCTGCTCAAAGTTTCTGCACTCGTGATCAGTGTATGCTCCCCATAGACTTCTGCTATGATGTAACCGCATGCACAGTTGACCTTTAACACGATTGGCTGTGTTTGGCTCCTTCTTCTTTCCTTTCTCTTTCTGAAGAGCATAAATACCGCTCCCTTTCAACAATAAAAGGAGACTTGATCAGACTCCTGTCTTGTCTCCATTTCTCGTGTCTCTTGTCCGTTTTAATTCCCACTCCCCCCTTCTAGGTCTGCGCTGACGAATCCTGCGGGTTGGGACAATAATGATTTTGACTAAAGCAGTATACCTTGTTTTTTTTGGACACCCTTTGTAGTTTTAATGATTAGGAATACATTGTCTTGGGCTTCCCTGGTGGTTCACTGGTAAAGAATCCATGTGCAATAGAGGAGGAGATCCAGAAAGATTCCACATGTTCTAGAGAAACTAAGCTCATGTGCTACGGCTATTCACCTATCCTCCAGAGCCTAGGGGCTGTGTCGCGGGCAATGTATAGTTACTTAGATTAATAGAAGCAAGGAAACACTTAATTTACCTCTGTACTATTTTCAGAAAACCTATACACTGTAGCTCCCTCTAATTTAAGAGAATAGAGCTTCAACAGTAAAAAGGCATGGAGTTCAAGCCAAGATTAGATTTATTAACATAAAGAACATCAAGTCAGTAGTAGTAAATCTTAGTAATTAGTATCAGTACGTTATATCAAAGTTGAAGTTCAGGACTTAAACAGCAACAATTCAAGGCTTTAAGATTATTTCAGAAATAATACAGAACTTTAAACTTATTTCAGAACTCAGTCAGTAACAATATAAAGCCTTAAAATATTTCAGAACTCTAAAGTTATTTTAGAACTTTAACATTATTTCAGAACTCAATCAACAAGATAACAGAAAGATCTTACCCCAGAGCTAGAGAGCCTCCCACCTCAGTCACAGCTGAGTTCAGTGAGGAAGCTATCACACAATCTAATTGCCCTCCTTTTATAATTGAGTTCCTGTTGTTTTGCTGCTCATGAAGAATCTGAAGGAGGCCACTGCAATGGGAGGCCCACACAGGCCAAAGAATTAAGACGGATGGAAATAAATAAAAGGACCAATAAAAGAGGCCAAAATTAAAAAAAAAAAAAAAAGAATCTGAAGTTAAGGAATCTCAGTATTTTACCACTCATCAGGAATTTCTAGGTCGTTGCTATCTTATCTGAGGATTAGCACTTAAAAGAAATCGGAAGGCTTTTTATGATATAACTTTTCTACATGCACTAGAGCTGAGTAGGTTACCTAATTAACTTTTGTAGCCTCTCTATCTGATAGCAAAAGTAAACACAAACTGCAAGGTTTTATTTTCCTTCTAACTTCTGAACCTTAGGAGATGATTGTGGCCCAGGAACAGTACCATAAGTCACACATTCTTCATCACTGGAAGAATCTTGACTCACTTGATTGTGATTTCTTTTAGATACAATTTTCCTTCCTCTCAGATTAGTGTATGCTCCCCTCTTAGGTATCATAATGTTTACCCAGTCTTCTCCTCCCTCAGTGCTAACATCACTCTCCAGAAGATGAACCGAGGGTCTCAGAAGCTTATCTGGGGTTGGAGAATCACTGTCTGAATCATAATCATCTAAACTACTTTCCTTATATTCAGGGGCCCAATATATCATATCCCCAGGAACTCTCTCCTGGCTGTTCATAACAGCTGCAACTACTGAGCCCACATGCTGCAACTACTGAAGCCCCCACACAGATACCATACTCCACAAAAAAAAGAATCCACAGCAATGAGAAGTCCATGCACTGCAACTAGAGAATACCTCCTCTTCTCCATAGCTAGAGAAAAGTCCCTATAGCAACAAAGACCCAGTGAAAAATAAACAAAATTTTTGTTTGTTTAAAAAGTAAAGCAGGCTTAGATAAAAAGAGTATACCTAAAGGGCAAGGAGCTGCCTTTGGGTGGTGGGGACTGGTTACATTCCTCTTAAACAGATATTTTGTTCACTTTGGCTGATTAAGGGCTTTTGCAACAACCCAAACCATTCCCTATTATAGAAACTCACTATATAAAACTTTAAGCATAAATAAGAAAGAAATGTCTCAAAATCTACAGAGTTCAATCCACTTCTGCCTCCTTGTGCCCAAAACTCTAGATATTTGACAAATACAGTGACATAGAGCTGTTATAGCTGGTTCACAAAATCCACTTCCTTTTCTTAGAGCATTTTAAATGACTCTGTAAATCTGTGATGGAGGGTAGGAACTAAATCTCTCCAAAACGGGTCTAAAGATGGCTGAAGATGTGCTGGGTCTTTTTTTTTTTTTTTTAAAGATTTATTTATTTATTTATTTTTGGGCGGAGGTCGGGTTGGGGTGGGTGCGGGCGGGCCACTTCCATTGGTCTTTCGTTTCTCTATTTTCATCTGTCTTTGTTCTTTGGCCCGTGTGGGCCTCCCATCGTGGTGGCGTCTGTTGTTGTAGAGCGCCGGCTCTGGGCGTACTTGCTCCAGAGCTCTGGCTTGGTAATTGGACACATCGGTCCAGCCACTCCTGGCACGTGGGGCCTTCCCAGGCCAGGGATCGAACCGGCGCCCCTTGCACTGCAAGGCGGTGTCCTTACCCACTGGACCACCAGGGGAAGCCCGTGCTGGGTCTTTCTGATGCTGTTCTCCCTGGTATCTATGCTACTGATTCTCTTTGCAAAAGTCTTTAATAAAATAATAGAGTTAAAACTGAAAAGATATTTCCAATGCAAACATTACCTCCAAGGGCCAGCTCTATATGTGTAAAGCTGAAGATTCCTGAAGACAGATTTGCAGTCCAAGTACTGGCAGATCAGAAATGAAAACATTGGGGAAAACTTTATTAGTCTTTTTTTTTTTTTCCATTTCTAGGAGGTAAGAATCTGCTCCGCCTAACTTTGCCTAAGTTAAATCACACTGGTTGATATCTAGTTTGGAGCATTTCCAGATTCATTGATAAGTAGAGTTGTCTTCCCAGTTTATGTTAGGAAGCAGATTCTCCAAAACTTAGGGCGCTGCCCCTGAGGTCATAAGTCCTCTTCCATGCTCCCTATTCTCTATCTGAATCACAGGAATGCTGCTCACTTGTCCTGTGTATTTCCTGACAGATGCCTTCTCTTCTGGGCTTTCCCAGGTGGAAAAGAGTTTGCCTGCCAATCCAGGAGACATAGGAGACTCGGGTTTGATCCATGGGTTGGGAAGATTCTCTGGAGTAGGAAATGGCAACCCACACCAGTATTCTTGCCTGGAGAAACCCATGGACAAAGGATTCTGGTGGCTACAGTCCAAAGAGTGGAAAGAGACTGAACTTTTCCCTTTTCTTAATGTTCATATCCCAGGATATCTTAATCTGAACTGTATTTCAGTCTCTGTTACAAGGCTGGCATAGAACACACAGCACTGGAATCTGTCCTTTCTTTTTCCCCACCCCTTTCATTATTTTTCTGCTAGTTTATTGAAACACCTCAGTTTATTTTTTCAAATCCAGTGTCTGAGACATCATATTTACTCTGTACAAGTCAATTACTCCCATTTTGTCACATTTTAGCTTATTTAACAATTATAATATTTCTTTGTTTCCTTCTCTCTCTTTTCCTCCCTGTCTCCCCTAATGCATGCCTCCTTCTTTCTCCTCATACATAATTTACTTCTTCATTTGAATCTGTGCCTATCTTAAATATTCTGCATTGATGAAAGGGACATGGCTATTTAGGTTTAATCACACAAAATTGCTGACCTGCAAAAATAATCATTTCACAGGGTTTATGAATAAATGCATAAGTCAAAGAAGTGGGGCCAATGGCAAAGCAAGGAGGGCAATAGCAAGTCATTTCTATGGGTGCCAGTTCATCCAGAAGAGAAGGTGCTTCCCATGATGCATGCTGTGACAGTTTCAGTTCTCATCCATGCTCAGCTCCAGAGTGGAGTTATTATCTCTCATGATGTATTCTCACAGCTGATTTGTCCTCAGGGCTCAAAAACCAGTGTATTGCAGACCGAAGAGGCTATGTATAACCTGAGCTGTTACAACCCTGGTTCCTTCATTCTTGTTGGAATACCTGGCCTGGAGAAGGTACTCATTTGGATTGGGATCCCCTTTTTGGTCATCTATGTTCTGGCTATAGTGGGCAATGGAGCCTTCCTCTATCTCATTGTGATTGAGGACAGCCTCCATGAGCCCATGTTTTTCTTCCTGTCTATGCTGGCCACCACAGACCTCATCCTGTCCACCACCACGATGCCCAGACTGCTCAGTAACCTCTGGCTTGGCTCCCAGGAAATAACCTTCACTGGTTGTCTTACCCAGATGTTCTTCCTCCACTTCAGCTTTGTAGTGGACTCAGCTATCCTGATGACCATGGCACTGGATCGCTATGTGGCCATCTGCTTCCCCTTGAGATACACCACCATCTTGACTCCTCAGGTGATTATCAAGCTTGTGGTGAGCATTATTGTGAGGAGCTTCTCGGTCATCTTGCCAGATGTTTTTCTGCTGAAGTGGTTACCCTTCTGTGGGACACATATTATCCCACACACATACTGTGAACATATCGGTGTCGCTCAACTTTCCTCTGCTGACATTTCCATCAACATCTGGTATGGATTTTCAGTGCCTCTCATGACGGTTGTCTCAGATGTGATCTTTATTGCTGTCTCCTATACCTTCATCCTCCGTGCTGTCTTTCAACTCTCATCCCAGGGTGCCCGCCAGAAGGCCCTGGGCACCTGTGGCTCCCATATCTGTGTTATCCTCATGTTTTATACACCTGCTTTCTTCTCCATCCTCGCTCATCGCTTTGGGCACAGTGTACCTCGAAATGTGCTCATCTTATTCGCCAACCTCTATGTGGCTATCCCTCCTGCTCTAAATCCTATAGTGTATGGAGTGAAGACCAAACAGATCCACAACAAATTTGTTTTCCTCTTCTCTTTGAAGAAGATACAGTGAGTGGGGAGCACCACTTCATTATCTCTCATTGCCATGCTCAGCTCCAGAGTGGAGTTATTATCTCTCATGATGTATTCTCACAGCTGATTTGTCCTCAGGGCTCAAAAACCAGTGTATTGCAGACCGAAGAGGCTATGTATAACCTGAGCTGTTACAACCCTGGTTCCTTCATTCTTGTTGGAATACCTGGCCTGGAGAAGGTACTCATTTGGATTGGGATCCCCTTTTTGGTCATCTATGTTCTGGCTATAGTGGGCAATGGAGCCTTCCTCTATCTCATTGTGATTGAGGACAGCCTCCATGAGCCCATGTTTTTCTTCCTGTCTATGCTGGCCACCACAGACCTCATCCTGTCCACCACCACGATGCCCAGACTGCTCAGTAACCTCTGGCTTGGCTCCCAGGAAATAACCTTCACTGGTTGTCTTACCCAGATGTTCTTCCTCCACTTCAGCTTTGTAGTGGACTCAGCTATCCTGATGACCATGGCACTGGATCGCTATGTGGCCATCTGCTTCCCCTTGAGATACACCACCATCTTGACTCCTCAGGTGATTATCAAGCTTGTGGTGAGCATTATTATGAGGAGCTTCTCGGTCATCTTGCCAGATGTTTTTCTGCTGAAGCGGTTACCCTTCTGTGGGACACATATTATCCCACACACATACTGTGAACATATCGGTGTCGCTCAACTTTCCTCTGCTGACATTTCCATCAACATCTGGTATGGATTTTCAGTGCCTCTCATGACGGTTGTCTCAGATGTGATCTTTATTGCTGTCTCCTATACCTTCATCCTCCGTGCTGTCTTTCAACTCTCATCCCAGGGTGCCCGCCAGAAGGCCCTGGGCACCTGTGGCTCCCATATCTGTGTTATCCTCATGTTTTATACACCTGCTTTCTTCTCCATCCTCGCTCATCGCTTTGGGCACAGTGTACCTCGAAATGTGCTCATCTTATTCGCCAACCTCTATGTGGCTATCCCTCCTGCTCTAAATCCTATAGTGTATGGAGTGAAGACCAAACAGATCCACAACAAATTTGTTTTCCTCTTCTCTTTGAAGAAGATACAGTGAGTGGGGAGCACCACTGAAGGAGAAATTTAGGTAAATTTGATAAGATAAAATTTTATATAATGTGTTGTTTTTTTTTTTTGATTCTGTGTTCTTTATCCAATTGTTTTCTGGAGAGCTACTCACTGGAATGGTTCATAAAATTCTGAAACTTACTTTTCTAAAACTGACCTGGAAATTCGGTAACTTTCTCTGTAAAAGGTGTTCATCCTTTTCTATCTTTCTGTATAAGAAATAACACCACTGCAAACCCGAATTCCAAAGCCAGGTACCTGTGGTTTGGCTTTTATTTTTTCTATGTCACTGTCCAATAAAATGAACTCAATATTTGAACGGAATATTCGAGTTTGAAGTGCTTACAAGTCATTACAGTGGATATATACATTGCTCTCTTGCCTTTATCATGCCCAGCTGCTCTGGACCCTTATCTATTATTTGTCTCTCTTGAGACATTCAGAATCATTCTTTTAAAGGTGTTCCAGATTTGCTCCATCCAAACCATTTTCTCTATAAAAACCAGTGTGTTCAGTTTACAAGTCACATATAATTGTGTCACGTTGTACATTGTAACTCTTCAATAGTTACAATAGATCCTTTAGATCATGAATATTGTCCCTAGGATCACTTCAGGGAATGGAAAACTAATAAAAAAAATGAGCGATCTTCCATGAAAAACAGAGCCTTGCACTTAGTTTACATTTATTCACACTTTATTTTCACTTCATTTGCATGCCCCTGATTCTTTGAGCAAAACTAACTCATTGTGGGTAGAATGTTTGTTGGATGGATTTAGATAGGAGTCATCCATTCTTCTCTTAAGAAATTCTTCCAAAATAAAACCAGAGACATCCTCAAAACTCAGCTGGGAAAGAAACTGTGCATTTAATCAAGATGAACAAATGAAATTCTTTGGGAGTAAGAAGAAAAGCGTAAAATTGGCATTCTAAATAAAATAAAACCCTTTGCATATGTGTGTGTTGAAATTTTAAATGTATGTAGCACTCTTTAGATAGTTTAGAAGAGACACATGCAGGGATTGCTTTATTCGTGGCACTATCATAAATTATCATGTTTATTTGCTTATTATTTATCAATTGATTCCTATATTATGAATTGAAGGCAGAAACAGTCCTAAGCATCTTCTCACACTTTGTCTTATGAAAATACCTGATGAAGCGTGTATTCCCAATAAAGGTTTCATGAGTATTCAGAATTCATCAGGAACCCCTTCCTCCTTGCCATTGCCTTTCCTTTATCCTCTATCCAGTTTAGATTCCAGTGCATATCATTTCAGTTATTGTTTGTTTATCTTAAATGCAATTTGTCCCAAACTCAACTCTCTCTCTTATATACTCAGCTGAACAAACAAAAATTCCAGGAATCAAGGTAGCCATATGTTTTGAAGAAGTTGGAAAAAATGATTCCACAAGGCACATTGATATTACTATTCATAAATTAAGATATTACACCACCCTAGTTGCCAAATTTCAGTTTCTCAAAAGTATTAAATTCTTATTATCGCTTCTACCTGTGCTTTCTCTTTATTCTTTGCTTGGAAATTCCTTTTCAGGCTTCAGTTAAAAATCCTTCCTCAGATATTCCTTCTTTAACTCTGCATATTAGACTAATATCTCTTATATACAATTTTATTGCACAAAGTACTTTTTTCTTTTTCACAATGTACTTTTTATTTCAGGACTTATCACAACTTTAATGACACAAATTGCATTTAAGATAAACAAACAATAACTGAAATGATATGCACTGGAATCTAAACTGGATAGAGGATTGCTAATTACCTCATTGAGGACCGTGTTAGTTTCTACCTTTTTTCCACCACATTCATATCACTTGCAAAGCTCCTAGCTCATAATATGCATGCAATAAGTATTTGTAGAATAAGAGAATTGAAAAAATTATTTTTAATTAATGAATGAAATTCCAATTTTTCATGATGGAAATATACTTCAATTTATGGAGAGTCACAGCAAAAGACGTTTGTAGACAGTAAAGTGCTAGTTGTTTTTCTACTTATTCCTCAGAACTCTTTTTTAAAATTAAGCATTTCCAAGATGTTATTAGCTTTCCATAGTTGTGGAAACTGAAAATTTCCAAGACAGTTAAGTATTGAATGGCAGAAACAGGTCCTAATTTTTGTTTATTTGCTTATTATTTATCAATTGATTCCTATATTATGAATTGAAGGCAGAAACAGTCCTAAGCATCTTCTCACACTTTGTCTTATGAAAATACCTGATGAAGCGTGTATTCCCAATAAAGGTTTCATGAGTATTCAGAATTCATCAGGAACCCCTTCCTCCTTGCCATTGCCTTTCCTTTATCCTCTATCCAGTTTAGATTCCAGTGCATATCATTTCAGTTATTGTTTGTTTATCTTAAATGCAATTTGTCCCAAACTCAACTCTCTCTTATATACTCAGCTGAACAAACAAAAATTCCAGGAATCAAGGTAGCCATATGTTTTGAAGAAGTTGGAAAAAATGATTCCACAAGGCACATTGATATTACTATTCATAAATTAAGATATTACACCACCCTAGTTGCCAAATTTCAGTTTCTCAAAAGTATTAAATTCTTATTATCGCTTCTACCTGTGCTTTCTCTTTATTCTTTGCTTGGAAATTCCTTTTCAGGCTTCAGTTAAAAATCCTTCCTCAGATATTCCTTCTTTAACTCTGCATATTAGACTAATATCTCTTATATACAATTTTATTGCACAAAGTACTTTTTTCTTTTTCACAATGTACTTTTTATTTCAGGACTTATCACAACTTTAATGACACAAATTGCATTTAAGATAAACAAACAATAACTGAAATGATATGCACTGGAATCTAAACTGGATAGAGGATTGCTAATTACCTCATTGAGGACCGTGTTAGTTTCTACCTTTTTTCCACCACATTCATATCACTTGCAAAGCTCCTAGCTCATAATATGCATGCAATAAGTATTTGTAGAATAAGAGAATTGAAAAAATTATTTTTAATTAATGAATGAAATTCCAATTTTTCATGATGGAAATATACTTCAATTTATGGAGAGTCACAGCAAAAGACGTTTGTAGACAGTAAAGTGCTAGTTGTTTTTCTACTTATTCCTCAGAACTCTTTTTTAAAATTAAGCATTTCCAAGATGTTATTAGCTTTCCATAGTTGTGGAAACTGAAAATTTCCAAGACAGTTAAGTATTAGAGCACAAAGGAAGAGATTAGTGGAACAAGGGATAAATTCCAGACTTTTGACTACTAGACATTGAAAGTAGACTTCCCCATTCAGTGGACAGGAGGTTGTATGAAAATTCTTCCTATTGGAAGTAGAAAACTACATCTAGCCTGGCTATCTATGATTTTCAGACCTACACATTCTTTGTATGAGAGATTTTTCACACGCAAAATCAATTACTGACCTTAAATCTAAATAATGAACTGAACACAAAGTTAGTAATTATTCTCAGCTGATGAAAGACAGAGAGAGAGCTGACAAGACTAAAATCGAAATAAGTATCTAAAAAGGTATTTCTTTTCAGAAATATCTTCACATTTAGGAAGATAGTGGTCACAGTGAGAATTGTTTCCAGGGTTTTATTGTCTATGGCTAGAATTAGATACATTTCAAGTTAATAGACATTTCTTGATACTCCGCTGTGAAACAAGGGATTCACAATAAAATTAAATATTCTCTGCACCAGTTTTAGGAGTTCTAGACTGGACCTGAAGGCATAGTATATTTAACTCTTGCTGGAGTTTCTTTATCAAATTACTGATCAAGCTGGGCCAGGACACCACTGAGATGCAGTTATGCTCCTGTCCTGGAATCCAAAATTATCAAGTCACCACTCATGAGCAAAGGTGTAAATTCCTAAGATAGGAAAGTGTTAATTTGGTTGAATCCTGGCTCATGTGCTAGATTGACTTGGGACCTTGGAACCTGAAAACTTCCCTCTGGTTCAGAGGTTTTTTTCCTTTCCCTGAATTATTCTACTTTTTCCACCACATTCCTATCACGTGCAAAGCTCCTAGCTCATAATATGCATGCAATAAGTATTTGTAGAATAAGAGAATTGAAAAAATTATTTTTAATTAATGAATGAAATTCCAATTTTTCATGATGGAAATATACTTCAATTTATGGAGAGTCACAGCAAAAGACGTTTGTCCACAGTAAAGTGCTAGTTGTTTTTCTACTTATTCCTCAGAACTCTTTTTTAAAATTAAGCATTTCCAAGATGTTATTAGCTTTCCATAGTTGTGGAAACTGAAAATTTCCAAGACAGTTAAGTATTAGAGCACAAAGGAAGAGATTAGTGGAACAAGGGATAAATTCCAGACTTTTGACTACTAGACATTGAAAGTAGACTTCCCCATTCAGTGGACAGGAGGTTGTATGAAAATTCTTCCTATTGGAAGTAGAAAACTACATCCAGCCTGGCTATCTATGATTTTCAGACCTACACATTCTTTGTATGAGAGATTTGTCACACGCAAAATCAATTACTGACCTTAAATCTAAATAATGAACTGAACACAAAGTTAGTAATTATTCTCAGCTGATGAAAGACAGAGAGAGAGCTGACAAGACTAAAATCGAAATAAGTATCTAAAAAGGTATTTCTTTTCAGAAATATCTTCACATTTAGGAAGATAGTGGTCACAGTGAGAATTGTTTCCAGGGTTTTATTGTCTATGGCTAGAATTAGATACATTTCAAGTTAATAGACATTTCTTGATACTCCGCTGTGAAACAAGGGATTCACAATAAAATTAAATATTCTCTGCACCAGTTTTAGGAGTTCTAGACTGGACCTGAAGGCATAGTATATTTAACTCTTGCTGGAGTTTCTTTATCAAATTACTGATCAAGCTGGGCCAGGACACCACTGAGATGCAGTTATGCTCCTGTCCTGGAATCCAAAATTATCAAGTCACCACTCATGAGCAAAGGTGTAAATTCCTAAGATAGGAAAGTGTTAATTTGGTTGGATCCTGGCTCATGTGCTAGATTGACTTGGGACCTTGGAACCTGAAATCCAACTTCCCCTCTGGTTCAGAGGTCTTCCTTTCTAACTAGTCTCTTATCCCTGGAGAACACCAGGGAAGTACATTTGCACTCCGCTTTTCCAGACCTTATGTTTGTTCTTTGCTATAAGCATACTTTTATGTCTTTCTCCCTTGTTGTGGTGTCTGTTCTTACTGACCCTAAGACTGTTTTGTTGTTGTTGTATGCTGGTCTGTTTTTTGCTTGCTGTGTTTCTTTAATCTCTAGCTCTTACCCTGCCTTTGCATAACAAGACCAGGACCTATAAGGTAAAATCCAGTGGTGAGCAGTGTGTACATATTAGGGAACAAAGATGGGAGGGAATAGAGCTGGTGGGGAATGGAGGTGGTGGTTAGGAGAGAGGGAAGTGGGGAAAGAGTGGGCTCTAGGAAATAGGTAAGGCCAAGTTTAGAACTTTGAATGTAGATTCTGTCAATACAGTTGACACTTATGGTAAAGCAATAATATGAAAAAGAATTATATATAAGGAGCTTAATTCTCGGTCCTTCCCACAAAATCTCAAGGTTTTTCTAAAAGTAAAATATTAAATTCTACGGGTGTGTGTGTGTGTATATATATATATATAATTTAAAGAGAGTAAATGGTCATGATAGACTTAGAAATTGCCATATTCTACTGGGGCCCACCACTTGAAGATTAAAATTTGATATGCTATCACGGAGAATTTTAGGTTCTCTTATTTGTGTAAGTATTGGCTTGTATTTGTGAATGCATTTTTTGAATAAGTTCATATTTATGAAAGCATTTTGTATTTTGAATGCACGTTTGTATATCTTATTCTTTGAAGATGTTGGGACAAACACTAAAATATTTACCCTTTCAGTAAACTATGGATGAGCACAGATAAATACAGAATGGAATTAAATAGTTGCTTTCTAGGATGTGGTCTTACAATAGTCTTTTTATGTAACATGGATCAAATATGGGTATTCCTTTCCCTAAAAGGGTAAAGGGAAAATATTCACTAGGCACACAGCATAGAAAGAAAAATAAGGACAATATATGGATTACAATGCTTCATGATCATGATATTATGGAAGAATCTGTCCTATGTTTAGCATAATGCTGGAGTAGACAGCATGTGGAGATAAAGGACGCGTCACTGCAATATTCCTAATCCTAGGAGAGAGGAGGGAAATGCTCACCAATCACTCAGAGGCCAGTAAATAAGGTGGGAGTAGAATGTATGCTGGAGAAAAAAAATCCTATTCAAAATTCTGTGATAAACAATACTGTGGTCCAAAATAAAAACAGTACTGACAGATTTTTAAAAATGCATCATAGTGACAGCTAGACAGTTTCAACAAAGAATGGAAATACAAAGGAAGAGACTTTTGCATTGGATCTACTTTGAAGGTAGGTGAGGAAGGTCCTATTTATTTTTCACATCTGCCTTTATGTTTCCTTCCAGACCGTCGTTCAGTAGTATGTAGTGGCTATGGATGCCCCTGGTCTATTTTTGGGAATGTATCTAGTTTGGAAGTATTTAAAAGTAATTTTTCATATCTATTGTCAATTTCTCCACTAACCCAAAGGGTCTTGCTTTAGTGATTTCTAAGAATACTTTAAATAAACATAATGATACATTTTTTCATTTGGATTAGTCTTTGTGCTATTTTCATCATGTAATTTATTGCCTCCTGTGTTACTGTGCTTCTCAACACATTGACCTCTACTGTAACTGAATCTCTTTTCAATGAAATGGATCCTATCTAAATTGGAGCACAGATTATATTCACTGCTCCTGACTGCCAGCTCTGCCATTTCTTCCTACCTGGAATTACAGTTTTTTCCCACTTTCTTTTGCTCTCTGGCTAAGATAGATCTTGAAGGCATCACATCAGCCTTTAATTTCTCAAGGAAAATAAGCACATTTGAGTTAGGAAACCTATGCAGTGTCTTTGTGAGAGATGATGGCATGTAAGATAGAGCAATCAATGCAAGAGTAGTAATAAGTGAATCTATCAATAATATAGAGACACTTAGGGAGTGAACATCTGTAATGTGATAATTGTTTGAAAAATGAATAGGATGATCGTGTGAGAGAGATATGACTAAGATAATTTCAAGGCTCCTGAATATAGAAATTGATTGTGTTGCACTATCATTTGCTGAGTTGGAAAACATTATAGGAGAAACAGATCTGGGACAACAAGAAGAAAAATGTGGTAGTTTGGAACATGCTGAATCAGGTGCACTTGCTGGGTTTCTGAGAGAAGATGGCAGGCATAGGGTAACTATTTCCAAACTGAGGTATAAGCTAATTAATCCCAAAACTCAGGAGAGAGGAATATTTTCAAAATTATAAACTTCAGAATCTTCAACTTAGGAGTCACAGTTAAAGTCATGATATTTGAAGATATCACCCATGCTGAGTTTGTCAACCTAGAAAGCAATAAACATGGACAGAGTACTGCAAAATCCCAACACTGAAGAATAGGTAGAAAGGGAGCTTCCCTGGTGGCTCAGTGATAAAGAATCTACCTGCCAATGCAGGATACACAGGTTCAATCCTTGATCTGGGAAGATCTCACATACTGAGCAACTAAGCCTGTGTGGCACAACTACTGAAGCCTCTGTACACATAGCCTATGATGGCATTTTTTCCACTAACCCAAAGGGTCTTGCTTTAGTGATTTCTAAGAATACTTTAAATAAACATAATGATACATTTTTCATTTGGATTAGTCTTTGTGCTATTTTCATCATGTAATTTATTGCCTCCTGTGTTACTGTGCTTCTCAACACATTGACCTCTACTGTAACTGAATCTCTTTTCAATGAAATGGATCCTATCTAAATTGGAGCACAGATTATATTCACTGCTCCTGACTGCCAGCTCTGCCATTTCTTCCTACCTGGAATTACAGTTTTTTCCCACTTTCTTTTGCTCTCTGGCTAAGATAGATCTTGAAGGCATCACATCAGCCTTTAATTTCTCAAGGAAAATAAGCACATTTGAGTTAGGAAACCTATGCAGAGTCTTTGTGAGAGATGATGGCATGTAAGATAGAGCAATCAATGCAAGAGTAGTAATAAGTGAATCTATCAATAATATAGAGACACTTAGGGAGTGAATATCTGTAATGTGATAATTGTTTGAAAAATGAATAGGATGATTGTGTGAGAGAGATATGACTAAGATAATTTCAAGGCTCCTGAATATAGAAATTGATTGTGTTGCACTATCATTTGCTGAGTTGGAAAACATTATAGGAGAAACAGATCTGGGACAACAAGAAGAAAAATGTGGTAGTTTGGAACATGCTGAATCAGGTGCACTTGCTGGGTTTCTGAGAGAAGATGGCAGGCATAGGGTAACTATTTCCAAACTGAGGTATAAGCTAATTAATCCCAAAACTCAGGAGAGAGGAATATTTTCAAAATTATAAACTTCAGAATCTTCAACTTAGGAGTCACAGTTAAAGTCATGATATTTGAAGATATCACCCATGCTGAGTTTGTCAACCTAGAAAGCAATAAACATGGACAGAGTACTGCAAAATCCCAACACTGAAGAATAGGTAGAAAGGGAGCTTCCCTGGTGGCTCAGTGATAAAGAATCTACCTGCCAATGCAGGATACACAGGTTCAATCCTTGATCTGGGAAGATCTCACATACTGCGGAGCAACTAAGCCTGTGTGGCACAACTACTGAAGCCTCTGTACACTATAGCCTATGCTATGCAGCAGGAGAAGTTATCGCAATGAGAAGCCAGTGCACCAGAAGTGGAGAGCAGCCCTCACTCACCACAATTAGAGAAAAAACACACACAATGATGAAGATCTTGCACAGATAAAAATAAATATTAATAAATAAATGAATCATGTGTAAAAATTAGAAGAGAAGGTAGAAAGGAAAATGAGTGAATCCGAAATTAGGGTAAAAAATTTCTATGTTATGTCACAAAAATAAGGTAGTTTTGGCTGAAAGGTTTAACTGTTTCAATGAAGTCTCCTAACACTGAGTCATTATACAGATTAGATAAGGGCAAGGAAGTCATTGCATAGTGTTGCCACGAGTGGGCTCCCCCCTGGTAGGGTAGTTGTCTTCCAGGATTAAGAAGGTTCTGTTGTTTTACCAAGACAAATCTGACGTTGTAAGTTACTGGAAAATGTCTATTCTTGAAGACTTTTCCAACCTGGGTATATCTGAAGTGGTAGAGTAAATGACCTAAATCTTAGATTTTAGAGAAGAATTTTTTTTGTGTTCCCTTTATATTTGTAAACTTTTCTGTAACACTACTGAGAAACCAGGCCAGATGTTCTAGTGTATAGAGAAGAATAAAGAAGAGACTGAATCATCTGTTTTGGTTTCATACATTCAGTCTATCTTTTCATCCCCTTGTGATAGGATCCCATTGTTATTCCAGTTCACCAGCACTTGGGCTTCACATTGAATTTTATCCCAAATCTTTGGCTAATGATGTTGCTTTGTTTAATACTATTTTGCACATATTTTCTTGGAAAGTTTCTTGGGTTGCTTGAAGCTATGCATGGCTTGCTTCAGAGTGACATGACTTATATCTCTGGGAAAAATTGTTTCAATGCCACATCTGTTATGACTTAAAATGACTTTGCAAATAGTTATGAGTTAAAAGAAGAGAAGAGGGATAGTTTCTCACTTGCCAGAGCTGAAAGTGAGCAGATGGTACTGGGGAGGCTCAGAAATGGGGTTTTGATATGTTCCCTAGTGAGATCTCACATACTGCGGAGCAACTAAGCCTGTGTGGCACAACTACTGAAGCCTCTGTACACTATAGCCTATGTTATGCAGCAGGAGAAGTTATCGCAATGAGAAGCCAGTGCACCAGAAGTGGAGAGCAGCCCTCACTCACCACAATTAGAGAAAAAACACACACAATGATGAAGATCTTGCACAGATAAAAATAAATATTAATAAATAAATGAATCATGTGTAAAAATTAGAAGAGAAGGTAGAAAGGAAAATGAGTGAATCCGAAATTAGGGTAAAAAATTTCTATGTTATGTCACAAAAATAAGGTAGTTTTGGCTGAAAGGTTTAACTGTTTCAATGAAGTCTCCTAACACTGAGTCATTATACAGATTAGATAAGGGCAAGGAAGTCATTGCATAGTGTTGCCACGAGAGTGGGCTCCCCTCTGGTAGGGTAGTTGTCTTCCAGGATTAAGAAGGTTCTGTTGTTTTACCAAGACAAATCTGACGTTGTAAGTTACTGGAAAATGTCTATTCTTGAAGACTTTTCCAACCTGGGTATATCTGAAGTGGTAGAGTAAATGACCTAAATCTTAGATTTTAGAGAAGAATTTTTTTTGTGTTCCCTTTATATTTGTAAACTTTTCTGTAACACTACTGAGAAACCAGGCCAGATGTTCTAGTGTATAGAGAAGAATAAAGAAGAGACTGAATCATCTGTTTTGGTTTCATACATTCAGTCTATCTTTTCATCCCCTTGTGATAGGATCCCATTGTTATTCCAGTTCACCAGCACTTGGGCTTCACATTGAATTTTATCCCAAATCTTTGGCTAATGATGTTGCTTTGTTTAATACTATTTTGCACATATTTTCTTGGAAAGTTTCTTGGGTTGCTTGAAGTTATGCATGGCTTGCTTCAGAGTGACATGACTTATATCTCTGGGAAAAATTGTTTCAATGCCACATCTATTATGACTTAAAATGACTTTGCAAATAGTTATGAGTTAAAAGAAGAGAAGAGGGATAGTTTCTCACTTGCCAGAGCTGAAAGTGAGCAGATGGTACTGGGGAGGCTCAGAAATGGGTGTCTGTAGATCATGTTAACAATCAGCCATGAACTTTTTATTTTCAGTTTGTGAGACACAACCTATCCAAGATCACGATGGCCATGTTCAATATGACCAGCTTCATGAATCCAGGCTCATTCATGCTGTTGGGAATCTCAGGACAGGAGCACTTTCACATCTGGATTGGGATTCTTTTCTTTGTCTTTTACCTTGTGGCTCTTGTAGGCAATAGTGTCCTCCTCTGCCTTATTTTCATAGAGTGCAGCCTTCACGAGCCCATGTTCTTTTCCTCTCTATGCTGGCTGCTACAGATCTCATCCTGTCTAACACATGTGTACCCAAAATACTCAGCATCTTCTGGCTGGGTTCTCAGGAAATCACTTTTCCTGGATGCCTTACTCAGATGTTTTTTCTCCACTGTAGATTTGCCATGGATTCTGCCACTCTGCTGTCCACGGCATTATATTGCTATATTGCTATTTGCTTCTCCCTAAGATACAACACTATTCTCACTCATCAAATTATTTCTAATATTGCAATAGGTATTGTCAGCAGGAGCTTTTGTATTATCTTCCCATGTGTGTTCCTATTAAAGTGACTGCCTTTCTGCCAAATACTCAACATTCCACACACATACTGTGAGCACATAGGCATTGCCCAACTCACTTGTGTGGATGTCTCCATCAACATCTGGTATGGCCTTGCTGTACCTGTAATGACTGTTACATCATACCTGATTCTCATTTGCATCTTCTACTTGCTCATCTTTCATGCTGTCTTTAACCTTCCATCCTAGGATGCCCATCAGAAACCCCTCAACACATGTGGCTCCCGTGTTTGTGCCATTATTATGTTCTACATACCAACTATGTTCTCTGTCCTCACTCACCATTTTGGTCACAATATTCCTCTCTCCTTCCACATATTGATTGCCAACCTCTATGTAGTCATTCCTCCTGCACTCAATCCAATCATCTATGGGGTGAAGACCAAGCAGATTTGGGAAAAGATCATCCCCTCTTCTTCTCCTATGGGGTGGGAAAGAAACAAGCAGAAAGAGTAGTTTCTCACTTGCAGGCTGAAAGTGAGCAGATGGTACGGGGGCTCAGAAATGGGTGTCTGTAGATCATGTTAACAATCAGCCATGAACTTTTTATTTTCAGTTTGTGAGACACAACCTATCCAAGATCACGATGGCCATGTTCAATATGACCAGCTTCATGAATCCAGGCTCATTCATGCTGTTGGGAATCTCAGGACAGGAGCACTTTCACATCTGGATTGGGATTCTTTTCTTTGTCTTTTACCTTGTGGCTCTTGTAGGCAATAGTGTCCTCCTCTGCCTTATTTTCATAGAGTGCAGCCTTCACGAGCCCATGTTCTTTTCCTCTCTATGCTGGCTGCTACAGATCTCATCCTGTCTAACACATGTGTACCCAAAATACTCAGCATCTTCTGGCTGGGTTCTCAGGAAATCACTTTTCCTGGATGCCTTACTCAGATGTTTTTTCTCCACTGTAGATTTGCCATGGATTCTGCCACTCTGCTGTCCACGGCATTATATTGCTATATTGCTATTTGCTTCTCCCTAAGATACAACACTATTCTCACTCATCAAATTATTTCTAATATTGCAATAGGTATTGTCAGCAGGAGCTTTTGTATTATCTTCCCATGTGTGTTCCTATTAAAGTGACTGCCTTTCTGCCAAATACTCAACATTCCACACACATACTGTGAGCACATAGGCATTGCCCAACTCACTTGTGTGGATGTCTCCATCAACATCTGGTATGGCCTTGCTGTACCTGTAATGACTGTTACATCATACCTGATTCTCATTTGCATCTTCTACTTGCTCATCTTTCATGCTGTCTTTAACCTTCCATCCTAGGATGCCCATCAGAAACCCCTCAACACATGTGGCTCCCGTGTTTGTGCCATTATTATGTTCTACATACCAACTATGTTCTCTGTCCTCACTCACCATTTTGGTCACAATATTCCTCTCTCCTTCCACATATTGATTGCCAACCTCTATGTAGTCATTCCTCCTGCACTCAATCCAATCATCTATGGGGTGAAGACCAAGCAGATTTGGGAAAAGATCATCCCCTCTTCTTTCTTAGAAGGACCCAGTGGCATGATATTGAGAGATTAGGAAAGGAAACAGGTAATCATATCAATTTGGGAACACATTTCATTTTTTCAAAGCTAGAATATATACAATGACAACTTGGATTTTTTTGAAACCCTAGAATTCCACTGTCAGACAGAGGAAGTAGATGCTCAGATGGGAGACAGAAGTTGAAGAAGATGTCTACCTGAAAAGATAGATGAGTGAAAAGTTTATATCCCACTTTGAAGTAGATTGCTGAGATTTATGGCATAAGATGTGGGTCATATATAACTTGGATAGACTATTAGTTTTATAAATATGTTACAAGAGGTAAAGAAAGGTCTACCAATTTGGGGTAACTTTCTAGGACACTTTTCAGATGAAAGTTATAAAAACTAACAAGTGATTATCCTCTTTTAAGAATCATCCAGAAGTTAGTCATCTAAACATGATTCTCAAACATTTGTTGGTACTACAAACACCTAGAGAACCTAGCAAAAATGTAGAGGCCTAGGCTAGGTTGTAATTCATTGGATTTCTGGGTTCTTTAACATTTCTCTGTGTGATTCTGATACCTAAGAAATGTCAGATCCTTCCAGATCAAAAGTCCTGGTCCTTGTAAAAACCGATAGACTTGGTTCTTATAGTAACTTTCTGGGCCTGGAAGTAACATAGTTCTTTATGTTAAGCATATCTGCTTCTCATCTAGTATTAATTTATCCACTTTAAAAGTCCACATTTTGAAATCTCATGTCTTAAAAATATACCATTAATTATACATACTAATTTCAGTTTTTTTTAAATTTTGACTTTAGGCACAAAAAATTCTTATCATGATTGTTGGTGATTTTAATGTACATAGCAATGACCCTTTAATAACTTGGTGTGATAGATTGTATTTTCCAAAGATAATCACAATAATAATATAGTCCATCTTCTATGCATTGCTTCAATGTGAGCTTGCTATTCCCATATTAACAAGTGGAATCTAATTCTACCTCTTTTGAATCTGGGCTAAGCTTAGGGTTGTTTTTTGGTTTTTTTTGTTTTTTTATATATAGAATTCAGTGGAAGTAATATTTGAAGCTTCTGAAATTATACTATAAAGTTTTTTGGTTGTTTTTAGCTGGAGCTCTTTAAGTATTTGAATTTGGTATACTCCCTCTGAGAATCCAACTACTGTGCAATGAGTATCCCCAACAGCATGGTGAAGACATGTTTAAATACTATGGTCGGTGGCCCCAATTGAGACTTCAGCCAATAATCAGCAACAGCTGCCAATTACGCTGGTAAACCATCTAGAATATCCAGTCCAGCTGAGACTTCAGGTATCTATAGGGATGTCAGCTGACATCTTTCTGTAATGCATGAGAAATTAAAAGACAAAACTTTTTATCTAGTCAAACCAAGCCATAGAACCATGAAAATCTGTTTTAAGCCAACGAACATGGGAAAGGTTAGTCATGAAACAATAGATAAATAGTGTAGAGATTAGTAACAAGAAATGGGATGTTGATATAGGAAAAAAACGAAAACATGCAGCATTAGCTGTGGAATAAGGCAACAGGCAGAAACTGAAAGGATCTTGAGAAGGCTGTTAATGAAGTCTTGAAAGACAATGAGAAAATTATTACTGGAAGCTGGAGAAAAATGAGGGTTATAGAGTGGTAGAGATTTTGGTAATATCTTGCTTGCAACACTGTGAAAAACAGACTAGCTTAGACTGCATCCTGTTGTTTCTTTAGTCACTAAGCTGTGTCTCACTCTTTGCAACCCCATGGACTGTGGCCCATCAGGCTCCTCTGTCCATGGAATTTCCCAGACAAGATTACTGGAGTGAGTGGCCTTTTTCTTCTTCTTCTTCATCCCAACCCAGGGATAGAACCTTGGTCTCCTGTATTGCAGGTGGATTTTTTAACCACTGAATCATCAGGGAAGCCCCATGAAAAACATAAAATATACCTGACTAACTGATGCATTTGACCAAGGAGACTTTAAAGCATAATATCAAAAATATCAGCATTATTTTTATGTCACTTATGATAAAATACAGATAAAGAGATATAAGCAAGAAATGAAACCATTCAGTGTTTAATCATTGTTAGGGTAAATGCAAAGGAGTCATGGCTGTCTGTGATAAAATTAAAAAAAAAAAACCCTACATCCTAACCTTTCTAAATGACAAAAGATTCTCAAAGGAAAAGAAAAATGGCCTCAGGGTATAATGTCACATCTAGGATGAGTCTGTAAGATCCCTAGCTAGGAAGAGAGAAAGAAGCTTTTAAGAATCTTAATAAGTCTTCTCAGAGAAGCATAGCTCTCTTGCAAAATCAGAGAGATGGCAGTTTGGAAGATATTTGTGGGTATGACTTGTCTATAGGGTAAACAGTAAAAGATTCATAGAAGACCAAAACTTTTAAGAGAAAATAAATGTAAGTACCATCATCTTAGACTAAAAAGGATAGAGTACAAAATTAGAAGGGGCTTTTGGGTTTCCCACTTTATTAGTCTGGAAGCAGACTGAAAAAAGTATTTTCATGTAAGCGCACTTAATTTCTCATTGAAAACCAAAGGTGACTTGGAATATAGAGCTGATTGCTCAAAGATTAGCCAAGAGCCATGAGGAATTATTCACAGGAAGCAGAACCAGGTATTAAGAAACTGATGATACTTATTCTTTTCTGGATTTTAAAAACTACAGTGGATTAATGACTATATGATGAGTCTCCCAATATTTTATGTGAGTAGTGCAGTGATCCTGCATGTATGTTACCATGGTATGTTGCCTCCATAAGCAGTTGATTTTGTTCCCATTTCTTTACTCCACAGATCTTGAGAGGAACTGTATTCAAGGATCCATGTGCAAGGAACTGAGCTCAAAGAGTCTTATTCACACTTTGTCCTGATTTAAATGTTGAAATCCTGGGCTTTGAACTAATCCCATAATACGAAAAGACCTGAAAATCTTAGGGAAAAGGTGAATATAGTTTGTTATTCATTTTTTCCACTGAATCATCAGGAAGCCCCATGAAAACATAAAATATACCTGACTAACTGATGCATTTGACCAAGGAGACTTTAAAGCATAATATCAAAATATCAGCATTATTTTTATGTCACTTATGATAAAATACAGATAAAGAGATATAAGCAAGAAATGAAACCATTCAGTGTTTAATCATTGTTAGGGTAAATGCAAAGGAGTCATGGCTGTCTGTGATAAAATTAAAAAAAAAAACCCTACATCCTAACCTTTCTAAATGACAAAAGATTCTCAAAGGAAAAGAAAAATGGCCTCAGGGTATAATGTCACATCTAGGATGAGTCTGTAAGATCCCTAGCTAGGAAGAGAGAAAGAAGCTTTTAAGAATCTTAATAAGTCTTCTCAGAGAAGCATAGCTCTCTTGCAAAATCAGAGAGATGGCAGTTTGGAAGATATTTGTGGGTATGACTTGTCTATAGGGTAAACAGTAAAAGATTCATAGAAGACCAAAACTTTTAAGAGAAAATAAATGTAAGTACCATCATCTTAGACTAAAAAGGATAGAGTACAAAATTAGAAGGGGCTTTTGGGTTTCCCACTTTATTAGTCTGGAAGCAGACTGAAAAAAGTATTTTCATGTAAGCGCACTTAATTTCTCATTGAAAACCAAAGGTGACTTGGAATATAGAGCTGATTGCTTAAAGATTAGCCAAGAGCCATGAGGAATTATTCACAGGAAGCAGAACCAGGTATTAAGAAACTGATGATACTTATTCTTTTCTGGATTTTAAAAACTACAGTGGATTAATGACTATATGATGAGTCTCCCAATATTTTATGTGAGTAGTGCAGTGATCCTGCATGTATGTTACCATGGTATGTTGCCTCCATAAGCAGTTGATTTTGTTCCCATTTCTTTACTCCACAGATCTTGAGAGGAACTGTATTCAAGGATCCATGTGCAAGGAACTGAGCTCAAAGAGTCTTATTCACACTTTGTCCTGATTTAAATGTTGAAATCCTGGGCTTTGAACTAATCCCATAATACGAAAAGACCTGAAAATCTTAGGGAAAAGGTGAATATAGTTTGCATGTAGGAGAAGGTGATTGTTGTGACCAAAGGGTGAATTGTTGCAGGTTTTATTTTCTCTAAGTGGCCCATGTACTTTTCTATAATATAATCCTGCTACTACTTCAAGAGGTGCAGTGTAATTCTAACCCCTCTTATGTGGGCTGACTTAGACACTTCTTTAGAAAAAAAAAAATACAATAGATGTGACATTTAAGGATATCCAAGACTGGATTATAAGAAATCTTACATCTTCCTCATTGGTGCCTTTGGATATTTGAACACTCTCTAGTACACAGCCATCATATCGTGAAAATCCAAGACCACATGAAGAGTTTATATGATTAACAGTCTGTCTGAGCTCCTAGTTAACAGCCAGAATCAACTGCATCGATTGTAACGAAACTTGGAAATGACTACAAATTCATCAAAAATCTGATTGCAGTCACTTGCACGTGTGTGTGTGAGAGAGATATCAAATGACAGTAGCCATATAATCAATAAATCTACAGAATCATAACAGATAACACTAAATTGTTTTAAATCACTACTTGGGGGAGGGTATTTGGTAATGCAGTAATCAATAAGCAAAATAATTTTATTTTCAGTACTCTGAATCTTTCTTCAAAACTCTTAACCATTCTACATCATCTATGTAATTCTTTGGGGATACATTAGAATTTTTGTTTACATAAATATATGTGCATTATTAATAATCTAAATTTTAAGCATTCAGTTCCTGACCCATCATCACATGGTTTTTAATTCACTTTCTCTTGAATACCAATGCAATAATCCTTCAACTATGATAATAAAACTTATTACATTTTCATAGTTCCTCATTTTTCTCTCCTTATCAGCATGAATTGAAGGTTCATTCTTAGAATCAGTATTTAGTACAAATGCTTTCCCTTTTCACTATCTTTCTTTTCCATAGGCACATACATGCACACATACAAACACTTTATTGTGTTTTTCCAGTTAACATGCCACTTGCTATTTCTATTCTAATTTCATTGACCATATTCAGTCATAAGTGAGCATGCATACTCTGTCACTCAGTCATATTCCAACTCTTTGTGATCCCATGGACTGCAACCCGACAGGTTCTTCTGTCCATGGAATTTTCCAGGCAAGAATACTGGAGTGGGTTGCCATTACCTCATCCAGAAGATCCTCCTAACCCAGAGATAGAAGTCATGTCTCCTGAGTCTCCTTCATTGACAGGTGGAATCTTTACCACTAGCGCCACCTGGGAAACCCCACGCTTCTTTATGTGTGTGTGTGTGTGAGCTGCTCAGTTGTGTCCAACTCTTTATGACACATGGATATTAGCCCACCAGGCTCCTATGTTCATGGGATTTGCCAGGCAAGAATAAGGGAGTGGATTGACATTCCCTTCTCCAGGGGATCTTCCCAACCCAGGGATCAAACTCAGATCTCACACATTACAGGCAGATTATTTATCATCAGAGTCATGCTTATGCTCAAATCACTTTCCAAAAATCTTGAACAAATTTAAATACAAACCTGCATGAAAGTTGAAAATTGTGAATACTATTTTTCACTGAATATGTATTTATAGTTCAATACCAATGAGTCAGATGCTGAAGTCTAAGGTGTAAGATGGAGAAGACAGGTAACAGAAAGCTAAGGTATCTACAATGTCATGAGATCTGCCTGGTGAGTACATTTAAAACAAATCTGAGTTCACCTTTTCTATTCCTCCTTGGAAAGCTATATGCCAATGGCTCAGAATCACTCTGGTCTTAGATGATTTAAAATGATCCTCCTATTCTGGGAAGAAATGTCAATGTTTCCTGTCACATATTTCCCAAGTACACTCTGTCTCTGTCGCCTTAATTTATAGGAGTTTCTCCTGACTCAATCAACCCAACATACAATTTTGTATTTCCTTATTCATTTCATAGTTCCTCATTTTTCTCTCCTTATCAGCATGAATTGAAGGTTCATTCTTAGAATCAGTATTTAGTACAAATGCTTTCCCTTTTCACTATCTTTCTTTTCCATAGGCACATACATGCACACATACAAACACTTTATTGTGTTTTTCCAGTTAACATGCCACTTGCTATTTCTATTCTAATTTCATTGACCATATTCAGTCATAAGTGAGCATGCATACTCTGTCACTCAGTCATATTCCAACTCTTTGTGATCCCATGGACTGCAACCCGACAGGTTCTTCTGTCCATGGAATTTTCCAGGCAAGAATACTGGAGTGGGTTGCCATTACCTCATCCAGAAGATCCTCCTAACCCAGAGATAGAAGTCATGTCTCCTGAGTCTCCTTCATTGACAGGTGGGATCTTTACCACTAGCGCCACCTGGGAAACCCCAAGCTTCTTTATGTGTGCGCGTGTGTGTGAGCTGCTCAGTTGTGTCCAACTCTTTGTGACACATGGATATTAGCCCACCAGGCTCCTATGTTCATGGGATTTGCCAGGCAAGAATAAGGGAGTGGATTGACATTCCCTTCTCCAGGGGATCTTCCCAACCCAGGGATCAAACTCAGATCTCACACATTACAGGCAGATTATTTATCATCAGAGTCATGCTTATGCTCAAATCACTTTCCCAAAAATCTTGAACAAATTTAAATACAAACCTGCATGAAAGTTGAAAATTGTGAATACTATTTTTCACTGAATATGTATTTATAGTTCAATACCAATGAGTCAGATGCTGAAGTCTAAGGTGTAAGATGGAGAAGACAGGTAACAGAAAGCTAAGGTATCTACAATGTCATGAGATCTGCCTGGTGAGTACATTTAAAACAAATCTGAGTTCACCTTTTCTATTCCTCCTTGGAAAGCTATATGCCAATGGCTCAGAATCACTCTGGTCTTAGATGATTTAAAATGATCCTCCTATTCTGGGAAGAAATGTCAATGTTTCCTGTCACATATTTCCCAAGTACACTCTGTCTCTGTCGCCTTAATTTATAGGAGTTTCTCCTGACTCAATCAACCCAACATACAATTTTGTATTTCCATTCCAGGATACCTATATTCTTGACCAAAGTGACAGTTTTATGCAGAATACTGAAGAAATTTGAAAGACAAACACGTCACTTTCTTAGACGTGGAGAAGAATGTACGTTACACTGGACTATAATTAATAGTACCTTTGACTATGTAGCTTATTATCTGGTACAATTAGATGAAGGAGAAAAGAACAAAGTTACACAAATGAAGCCAAAAAATGTTAAGAGAATAAGGACTCAATCTCAGGGTCAACCTAGAGGGACTTAGATTAAACATAGTGATTAATTTCCTGAGAATAGTAGAGACAAAGGAATCTGAACAAATTCCAACCCCTGGTAGATCTCTTCCCATAGATCCCTGGTCTATCCTCATCCCATATTGCCTCCTTTCTCCTTGAATTTCGCTTCTCAACAGCTTGACACAATTTGGCAAAATACATCTTTTATCCAAGGGCTGAGCAGGAATTAACTTACTATAATACAGTGATTACTCCTCCTCCTGACTTAAATGTCTACCCTTTAAGAGCAGACTCTAACATGACTCTGAGTCTCCCCAGAGATCTTGTTTGTATGTTAAGTTCTACTTTTAGCAGCTGGGAGCACTGGTGGTCTGAGCCACACCACAGTCCCTGTGGGTTTAAAAAGTCTTCAGAAGGTAGAGATGAATGAGACCAAATCTCAGATCCTGAAACTATGCTATTTGTGCTGGTTCAAGATTTCTCTGGTGTAGCTGACCACCGAGGTGAGTGTTTAAGGGAAGAGAAGGATATAAAAAATGTTAAGAACCATTCTGTAAAGCCAGGAGCAGAGGTAGGGGGAGATACAGAGGGATAACAATCATACAAATCTACTGATGCTCTTGTCTATTGCAGGAGTCATCTCAGATTTTCCCTTGCCTCCTTTATAGGAAATACAGTTTCTTGACCCCTTCAAATATTTGGATAGCATTATTGCATACCATAATTACTCATCAATAAATCTTTCTTTTATTTTTATCTCAACTGTTTTGTTGCAATTAGAGAGTTTAGTCTCTTGCTATTTTGCTTACGAGTTCAAGATAAACCAGTCAGATCTCTAGGAGGAGCTTTAATTAAAGCAATGATGAGGTCAGAATGTCTTGTTCTGCATCTTGTTCTCACTTGTGTCAGTCAGGCCAACCAGGCAGGGGTAAAGATACATACATTTGTTAGAGAGTAACCTGGTTCTTGAGTACCTAGGGCTCTGTAGTTCCCTCAGAAAACCTAGGGGATCAGCAAATTCATCTGATTTCCAACCTTATCCATGTCTGAGGACAACTTGGTATCCTTTAAAACTAATTCTTTTAATTCTCTCCTACAGTTCCTCACACAGAAAATTTCAAAGCCTGCCAAGCTAGGAATCCTTGTTTTATTATCCCAGGTTCTGTTTGTCCTTTCCATTGCAAAACCAGATCTCTTATTAAACACTCAGAGTAATCTCTTTTTTTTAATAACTTATACATTCCTTCATCTTTACTCTTTCTTGGTAGAAGCTCTAAACACACTTCTTTTGTTCTAAAGGACTCAAATATCAGAATTGTGTCTTGGTCCCAAGGGAGATTAATGAGGGGACCTCAATGACATTGTCATGTTGATGGGATCATTGAGGCCTCATCCATCTATATCCTGAGAGAGTCAGCCTAACCCAGCTAACTGAGGACTAGTCTGGTCTACCTCTGAAAGTAGTTCTTTATTTAAAAGAGGGTGAAACCATAGTGCCTACAACAATGGATTACAGGCTTAGGAAAGACCCATAGGTTTTCAAACTTGATGGACTAAATAAAGTTTCCATTTCTGAAAGGCAAGTATCCTGTCAGACCAATTGGCTCAGACATTTACAAAAGCATGAGAAATATTGGTGATATTGTAACAAAAGTTTCTTAAAATACAAAGACTGTAATATGTGCTTTTTATGATTTTTTTCAGTTAATTATTTGAAAAACTCTAAAATATTGTTATCTGAGTTTTATATTAGGAAACTGAAGACAGAGAAGAATAAGATACTAACTGAAGACAATACAGTTAGCAAGTAACTGCAGTCAGATCAGATTTTGAACCTAGAAGTCTGAATCTAGTCTCTTATCTCTTTTTTTCCAGACTGGATCACATAAAGAGCATTCCAATTCTAGAAACTGAGTTGTGTAAGAGATGTTTGAAGTATCTGAGGATGACTCAGATTTGGAGACCAAATTTAATCTCCTCAGAGGAGCTCTGAACAAGAACTGGTTTATGTATCTTTTCTTCACAGCAAACATAACATGGAAACCACTTTCAAAGGTGTGGATAAGTGTAAGAAAATTACAGGTGCTTATAAAGTTCTTGGATTAGTGATAGCAGGCACTGTCATGACTCTTGGTTTAAAGGAATGTGAGAATAATATGGTTAAAAGGGAAAACCAGAGGCAAAAAAGCTGTTTGCATAGATATATGTCCAGCTTGCTGGGAGACAACTGAAGGAATAAATCCCCGACTTCCTTCCAGTTTCCTGTTGCTGTTTCACATTGTCACATCCAACCAGAAATGAGGGGACAGTGGAGTCTGTTGATGTATCTCAGTGTCCCAGGAACCAGAACAAGACAGAAAGTGGCAGAGGGTAGACCAGAAGAGGAAAATACAAGATATTCTGCACAGCTTGCACTAAGAAATGTTATATTGGCATAATATTAATAGTTGATGATTTCACATATTGGAATATTAGGCAGAAATAGAGAAGTTTTACTGGAAGATGAAAATCCTAGTAAGTGGGAATATTAGTTACAAAGATATTTTAATTACTCAGGAAAGAAATGAGGAAGACATGATTTGGAGTAGAACTAGTGGAAATGGAAGAAAGATATAAAATTAATTGGACTTGTAGGAGAAATAAATCATATATGTAGGATGACTTTATTTCATCTTATAATAACTTCTAGGATGATGAAGCCTGATTCTCTGCACCATCATGGTTTTTGCATCTATCTCCAATGACACTACCTTCCATCCTTCCACATTTATTCTACTTGGAATCCCTAGGATGAGAAATCAGCACATTTGCACTGGCATCCCCTTCTGCTCCATGTATATCCTCACTCTGGTTGGCAATGGAACCATCCTCTATACCATTATAAAGGAGAGACCTCTGCATGAGCCAATGTACCTTTTCCTGTGCCTGCTGTCTATCACTGACTTGGTACTTTGTTCAACCACATTGCCGGAAATGCTAAGTCTTCTGGCCTAAGTATCACGTAATTTCCTATCATGGATGCCTAACCCAGATGTTTTTTGTGCATACAATTTTTGCCATAGAATCCGCTGTTCTGCTGGCCATGGCTTTTGACTGCTATGTGGCTATATGCCATCCACTCCATTATGCATCCATCCTCAATGCCACGGTGATTGGAAAGATTGGTCTGGCATGTGTGGTTCATGGCCTTCTCTTTGTTTTCCCCTTTGTAATCCTCATTGAACGCCTACCTTTCTGCGGACATCACATCATTCCCCACACTTACTGTGAGCACATGGGCATTGACAAATTGGCCTGTGCCAGCATCGAACCCAACACCATTTACGGTCTTACTGTGGCCCTTTCAGTCACTGGCATGGATGTGGTCCTCATCGCTACTACCTATGGCCTGATCCTGCGAACTGTGCTGCGCCTGCCCTCGAAGGATGTCCAATTCCGAGCATTTAGCACTTGTGGAGCTCATGTATATGTGATTCTTGTATTCTATGTGCCTGCCTTTTTTTCTTTTTTCACCCACCGCTTTGGCCATCAGGTACCTCCTTATGTGCATGTTGTACTTGCAAATCTCTATTTCCTTGTGCCCTCTGTTCTTAATCCCTTGGTCTATGGCATTAACACCAAACAGATCCATCTGAGAATGTTTGGCTTTTTTATGGGGAGAAGATAGTCAACTCTCTCCACAACCCAAGGAAGAACTGGCAGTTATAATTTTCTACCTTCTCAAGCATCTCTTATCCTTATACTAGAAGTTGCTGTTTCTGCTAATTCTGGCAAGCCAGTTGTTGTTTTTAAGTTCTTAAGTTGTGTCTGACTCTTTGCAATCCCATGGGCCGCAGCACACCAGGCTTCCCTATCCTTCACCATCTCTCGGAGCTTGCTCAAACTCATGTCTAATTACTCAGTGATGCCATACAACCATCTCATCCACTGTTGCCCCCTTCTCCTCCTGCCCTCCATCTTTCCCAGCATCAGGGTTTTTTGTTTTGTGTTGTTTTACAATGACTTGTCTGTTTGCATCAGGTGGCTAAAGTACTGGAGTTTTAGCACGAGTTCTTTCAATGAATATTGAAAAGTTGATTTCCCTTAGGATTGACTGGCTTGATCTTCTTGTACTCCAAGGGACTCTCAAGACTTTTCCCCAGCACCGTAATGAGAAAGCATCAATTTCCAGGCATTTAGCCTTTTCTATGGTCCATCTCTCACATCTGTACATGATTACTGGAAAAACCACAGCTTTGACTATATGGACCATTGTCAGCAAAGTGATGTCTCCATTTTTGTATACACTGTCTAGATTTGCCATAGCTTTTCTTTTAAAGCACAAGCATCTTTTAATTTCATAGATGCAGTTTCACAGCTGCTTTCTTGGAGCCCAGGAAAATAAAATCTGCCAGTATTTGCCATGAAGTGATGGGATCAGATGCCACTATATTAGTGTTGTAATTGCTGAGGTTTAAACCAGTTTTGTTCACTCTCCTCTTACACTCTAATCAAGAGATACTTTAGTTCCTATTCTCTTTCTGTCATTAGGTGGTGTCATCTGTATATCTGACATTATTGATATTCTAGCAATCTTGATTCCAACTTGTAATTCATCCAGCCCAGCATTTCATATGATGCACTCTGCATATAAGTTAAATAAACAGGGTGACAAAACTCAGCCTTGATATATTCCTTTCCCAATTTTGAACCAGACAGTAAGTAATTCCAAGCCTAGTTCTAACTGCTGCTTCTTAACCTGTCTACAGGTTTCTCAGGAGACAAGTAAGATGGCCTGTTCTTTCCATTTCAAGAATTTTCCAGTTTGTTGTGATTCACACAGTCACAGCGAGTCACTACCATGTATTATCTGAAAGATCTTTTTCCACAATTTTATTTATTTATTTTTAAGAGAGATTAATTTATTTGTGGCTGTCCTGGATCTTTGTTGCTGCATAGGCTGCTCTCTAGTTGTGGTGGACAGGCCTCTCATTGCAGTGGCTTCTCTTGTGGCTCCAGAGAGCCAGAGCACAGATTCAATAGTTGCTGCGCATGGGCTTTTGAATGTTGCTCTTCAGCATGTGGGATATTCCTAGACCAGGGATTGAACCAGTGGCCCCTGCATTGGCAGAAGGATTCTTTACCACTGAGCCACCAGGGAAGCTCTATCTGAGAGATTTTGAATGACAACTAATTTATACCTGCTAAATATATAAAATATTATTTTCCTATAATACTATTACATGGTCTGTTCATATGCCTGTGGGTACTGAACCTTCTTTTATCAATTTCCAGGCATTTAGCCTTTTCTATGGTCCATCTCTCACATCTGTACATGATTACTGGAAAAACCACAGCTTTGACTATATGGACCATTGTCAGCAAAGTGATGTCTCCATTTTTGTATACACTGTCTAGATTTGCCATAGCTTTTCTTTTAAAGCACAAGCATCTTTTAATTTCATAGATGCAGTTTCACAGCTGCTTTCTTGGAGCCCAGGAAAATAAAATCTGCCAGTATTTGCCATGAAGTGATGGGATCAGATGCCACTATATTAGTGTTGTAATTGCTGAGGTTTAAACCAGTTTTGTTCACTCTCCTCTTACACTCTAATCAAGAGATACTTTAGTTCCTATTCTCTTTCTGTCATTAGGTGGTGTCATCTGTATATCTGACATTATTGATATTCTAGCAATCTTGATTCCAACTTGTAATTCATCCAGCCCAGCATTTCATATGATGCACTCTGCATATAAGTTAAATAAACAGGGTGACAAAACTCAGCCTTGATATATTCCTTTCCCAATTTTGAACCAGACAGTAAGTAATTCCAAGCCTAGTTCTAACTGCTGCTTCTTAACCTGTCTACAGGTTTCTCAGGAGACAAGTAAGATGGCCTGTTCTTCCCATTTCAAGAATTTTCCAGTTTGTTGTGATTCACACAGTCACAGCGAGTCACTACCATGTATTATCTGAAAGATCTTTTTCCACAATTTTATTTATTTATTTTTAAGAGAGATTAATTTATTTGTGGCTGTCCTGGATCTTTGTTGCTGCATAGGCTGCTCTCTAGTTGTGGTGCACAGGCCTCTCATTGCAGTGGCTTCTCTTGTGGCTCCAGAGAGCCAGAGCACAGATTCAATAGTTGCTGTGCATGGGCTTTTGAATGTTGCTCTTCAGCATGTGGGATATTCCCAGACCAGGGATTGAACCAGTGGCCCCTGCATTGGCAGAAGGATTCTTTACCACTGAGCCACCAGGGAAGCTCTATCTGAGAGATTTTGAATGACAACTAATTTATACCTGCTAAATATATAAAATATTATTTTCCTATAATACTATTACATGGTCTGTTCATATGCCTGTGGGTACTGAACCTTCTTGAATGTGCTAGAAGTGCAGAAAAAGTGGTCAGAAAAGAACTATTGACTTACAGCCTCAGGAAACTGCGAGCAACCCACACACATGGATTAATTGTTTGTTTACACTTTCTTTGACCAAGAGTGTTTGAGTAAAAGTGTCAACCCTAGGTCAGAAATGACTGTGAGAATGCAGGATTCTTGGGATTTGGAATTAGATTTGAAAGAGATGAAAATGATGGCTAGATGGCTTATTGTGAGAAGCCTGGAAGCACATATGTCACTGGGAAAGCCATCAACAAATTACTTCAAAGTGACACTTTGTAGCTAATATATCACTTTATCACCAGTGACCTTTGCATTTTCCCAGTAAGGTCAGAGCAATAATTTCTACATGCGAATTATTTTGTGGGTCACTATAGGCACATCTTGATTTTTTCTTTATCTCATCTAGTCAACATCACTGTGTATATATTAGAATCCCTGGGACACAGAGTTTTCTGCTAATGTTTTCCAAATGGCATAATAGAACAATGAAAAGAAATAGAAGCTTACGATAAAAAAGATGAAAGACAAACATCATTATTAACAAATGATAGGATTTTTCTACAGAGAAAAACCATAAGCTTCTAAAGATACATTTTTAAAACTAATGATACTTCAAGAAAGTTGCTGAGTTTGAAGTAAATAAACAAAATCCCCAACTAATACATATTTATATAAAGCCACCATTAGGAATGAATATTTTAAAATTTATAATAATAATGACAAAATCTATGGCACTTTAAATGAATCTAACAGAAATATGTATGGCCTTTATGCTAAGCAATTAAGAAAGTAATAGAAATATATATTTTTAAAATGAATATATATTACAAAGCTCATTGATATTAAAATTGATAAGAACAATAGCAATAGTGAAAGATAAAGAAATGAACTTATTAGAAAAAAATATAGACAGCCAAAAATTAAAAAAAAAAATCAACCTCAACCATCTTAGTACTAAGACAAAGCAATGAAAACCACTTTTACACTCCTAAAATTTGCATAAGCTTAGAACAAAAATCAGATAATACTAAAATTAGTGAAGATATAAAGAAACAGAAATATTTATTCACTGCTAATGGGATATTAAATGTGCATCAACCAGTTTTAAGATCATCTTATAAATATCTAGCACAGTTAGATATGTACATATCTTACAAATCAGAAATTTCACACCTCAATACAATCCCTTGAGGCCCACTGCACCAGTGGACAGATAACTTTATGTAAGATTATTAAACCTCATTTGTTTTATCATTATTATCTTCAAATGCTTATTTTTACAGTTGAATTTCAGAATCATTTTGGCAAGTTTCAAGCAAAATAAATCATTAAAATGCATTTGTATTTGCATGAATTTATAAATTTAAGAGGTTATAGCCTGTAGTTGTGTTGGACTTCTGTTGTGGTACAGTGGACAAGAATCTACCTGCCAATGCAAAAGAAATGGGTTCAATCCCTGGTCCAAGAGGATTCCATATGCCTTGGAACAGCTGACCCTGTGTCCCACGGCTACTGAGTCCATGCTCTAGAACACTGGAACTGCAACTACTGAGCCTAAGGACCACCACTTCTGAAGCCTGAATAACCTAGGGCCTGTGCTCCACAACAAGAGAAGCCACAGCAGTGAGAAGACTTTGCACTGCAACAAACAGTAGCACCTGCTCACCGCATCTGGAGAAAGTCTGTGGGCAGCAACAAAGACCCAGTGCAACCAGGAAATTAATGAATAAATAAATTATTTTTAAAAGTAGTGCTTTTGGTGTCTATATACATAGGAAAACAAAAGCATTGAACTAGAATACATAGCGAATATTTAAAAATTTTATTTGCTTAGTCATTTATTCATTCATTTGACAATTGGATGTGCTCACTATGTGCCATAAATGATGTTAATGAGAGGGAGACACTATTTGGACAGAAATCAAATGGGGCTATTATCTGAGAGTAATGTGATTATTTAGAAATTTAAAGTTAAAAGCTTTGACTAAAATAAAAATCCTCTGATTGATAATAGAAGGTGCTTGATTGAACTGGGGACATTGTATGCAAGAAAAGTTTCTTTAGAAGTTGTGTTCAGGCATTTGATAGGACCAAGGATAAAATAATGAGCAGCAGGACTAGGAAGAAATGATTATTTTTGGTTGCTACCTGTCATTATAACCCCTCAGGATCACCTTGGGACATAGAGACAAACAAATGCCTGAGACCAAGATTTCTGGGTGTTATTAGAGCCACAGCTTTCTGCAGAGGAAGCTGTGTGGATATGTCCATGAACAGGTGCATTTACCTTGCCTTTATGGTGATGCAGTGGCAAAGAATCCATCTGCCAATGCAGAAGATGCAAGAGACACAGGTTAGATCCCTGGGTCAGGTCAGAATGATCTTTTGAAGTAGAAAATGGCAACCCACTCCTGTATCCTTTCCTGAAAAATTCCACAGTCAGAGGAGCCTGCTGGGCTACAGCCCACGAGGTTGCAAAGACTTGGACATGATTGAGCAACTAGAGCACTCAAGCATATTGACATACTCTTTCTGTTGATATACTAACTGACCCAGCACATTTATTTTGTCACTCACGTTCCTCTGTCATTGTTTCACTCTTACTGACAACTCTCTGTGAACAATGTCTCCTTACAAAGCCTGTCTGTAGGCAGAACTTACACACTACATCAGAATTTAGAATCTGGCTCTCTGCATCCCGTTTCTGATACATCTTTGCAAGATTCCGTGATGTTTGTGTTCTGCCTTGTGCATTTTGAAACAGACTTGGCAAAGTTAGAATAAATAAATTATTTTTAAAAGTAGTGCTTTTGGTGTCTGTATACATAGGAAAACAAAAGTATTGAACTAGAATACATAGCGAATATTTAAAAATTTTATTTGCTTAGTCATTTATTCATTCATTTGACAATTGGATGTGCTCACTATGTGCCATAAATGATGTTAATGAGAGGAGACACTATTTGGACAGAAATCAAATGGGGCTATTATCTGAGAGTAATGTGATTATTTAGAAATTTAAAGTTAAAAGCTTTGACTAAAATAAAAATCCTCTGATTGATAATAGAAGGTGCTTGATTGAACTGGGGACATTGTATGCAAGAAAAGTTTCTTTAGAAGTTGTGTTCAGGCATTTGATAGGACCAAGGATAAAATAATGAGCAGCAGGACTAGGAAGAAATGATTATTTTTGGTTGCTACCTGTCATTATAACCCCTCAGGATCACCTTGGGACATAGAGACAAACAAATGCCTGAGACCAAGATTTCTGGGTGTTATTAGAGCCACAGCTTTCTGCAGAGGAAGCTGTGTGGATATGTCCATGAACAGGTGCATTTACCTTGCCTTTATGGTGATGCAGTGGCAAAGAATCCATCTGCCAATGCAGAAGATGCAAGAGACACAGGTTAGATCCCTGGGTCAGGTCAGAATGATCTTTTGAAGTAGAAAATGGCAACCCACTCCTGTATCCTTTCCTGAAAAATTCCACAGTCAGAGGAGCCTGCTGGGCTACAGCCCACGAGGTTGCAAAGACTTGGACATGATTGAGCAACTAGAGCACTCAAGCATATTGACATACTCTTTCTGTTGATATACTAACTGACCCAGCACATTTATTTTGTCACTCACGTTCCTCTGTCATTGTTTCACTCTTACTGACAACTCTCTGTGAACAATGTCTCCTTACAAAGCCTGTCTGTAGGCAGAACTTACACACTACATCAGAATTTAGAATCTGGCTCTCTGCATCCCGTTTCTGATACATCTTTGCAAGATTCCGTGATGTTTGTGTTCTGCCTTGTGCATTTTGAAACAGACTTGGAAAGACACTTTCAAAGAATTTAATAATGTGCTTTCTCTGGAACCATGAGAAAAGAAACATGGTTAGGTCTGGACTCAGAGATGTAAAGAATACTGAGACATGAGAAGCTTTGGTTGCTGAGTGAGGGAGGTGATATTCAAGAAAATGTCCTGGGGAATGTCTGGAGTAAAACTATTAACCTGGGGGGTGGAGCTAAGATGGCAGTGTAGAAGGATGTGCACTCATCTCTCCTGCAAAATCACCCGGATTCTAATAAGTTCCTGAAAAACCATCGACAGGAGGAGGTTGGATCAGATCACAAAAAGGATACCCTACATAGAAGAGCAAAGGAGAAGGTGCAACAAGAAGGTAGGAGGGATGCAATTGCGCTTTTAAAAGTCAAACCTCATACCTGCCAGAGAGGCTGGGTGGGCCAAATACGCAAAGCCTGTTGCAAATCGCGACCCGAGAAAGGAGCAGTGACCCCCACAAGGGACTGAGCCAGACCTGCTTTAGAGGGTCCAAGTGCTCCCGTAAGCTAGAAGTGCCCTTGAGCAGTCCTTGGAAAGATGGCACTCAATTCTCTTTGAAGGAGGTTATCATTAACCTGATCATAAAGTCGCAGAGTAGGACTGGAGACTGTGTGCACCAAGATCCGTAAGAGCAGAATAGTGATCCTGCATGAGACTAAGCCAGACTCACCTCTGAGTAATCTGATGTCTCCCACGGTGGCAGTGGTCAACGGTGACCTGCAGCAGAGTCGGGGTCACTGCGGAGGTGCTTTTCATAGAGAGTGTGGGAATAAATCCTTTGTGAGAGAGACACCATCATCCCTTCTGTAGTTTGGCTGCAGGTCAAACTACAGAGAGGGAATTTAGCTCCACCCAGTGAAAAAGGGATCTGGATTAAGGATTAAGAAATTACCAAGGCCAGCCTGGGCGGGCCTTTTAGTTCTGGAATAGGCAGAAATAAACAAGCAATAGAAGAGGCCTTCAGATCCAACCACTTCTAGAGGCAAGAAAAAGACTGATAATTCCTGAATAGTCAGCAAGAGACAGAAGAACATAAATGTTCAGTATTTTCACGTTTTGCCTGGAGCTGGAGTTACTGTTGGATGTTTTTTTTAATTTCATTTTCTTTTTTATTATTTTTTATTGCTTTTTGTTTCTTTTTTTTTTACTCATTATTTTTGCCCTTTTTCAAAACCCCCTCGACCCCACCCCCCATATTTTGTTTGTTTGTTTGTTTGTTTGTTTCCTCCATTGAACTCTATTGACACTACTAATCTTATCAGTAAGACTGAATATATTCAAGTTTAATTTTTTGTTTCTTTTAAAAAATACATTTTATTTTGGTATCAACTTCTGGTTCCACATTGACCTTTTATGGTTCTGTGGGGGTTTTGTTTGTTTGTACTGTCTTTGCTTCTTTTTTCTTTATTTTTCTATATACTTATCTCTATTTTAATTTTAAAAATTTTTATATGTAGTATTACTTCCTCTATAACTCTTTGTTTTCTCTGATGCTCTTTTCCTACAGCACTAAAGTCTAATATGTACACATCTTTATCTCCCTATATTTAACTTTGCAGTATTATTCTACATTTCTCGTCTATCCTCCCTTTCTCTTTTTCCCTTTAATATTTCTTAGTCTGTTCTGTACTCATTTCCTTATCTCCAACTGGGACCCTACTCTAGCATTATTCTCCAATTTGTGCTCTAGTTAGTTTGGTTATTAACTGGTGGATATCATTCTTGGTTTTATCTATTTGCCATGCTAACATATGGTACTGTTTTCTTTGTTGGAAGGTTTGGGTTATGTTATGGCTGTATATGTTTGTGTGTATACTTCAGTACACTAGATAGTATTTGCATGATATTTTAATTGCCATTTGTCAAAGGTATACCTTCTGTTTCTCATTCACGTATATATGTTTTAATACCATTTAATGCCATAACAAACCAGCCTTGAAATCTTCATTCCTTGGTCAGGAAAAAAACCCATGGGATTTAGGGAGGGAACATTGACTCCAAAACCCTACAATACCAGAGAACACCTAACACTAGAGAGTATTAAACAGCAAGAACTCCAACAAAGGCAAGCACTTGTATGCAAAGCCTGACATCACCCAACCACCAGCATCACCCAGAATAAGATGACTCATCCAAACAACAAATACTGACAGACGTAACTCACAGTCTGGGAAAAGGAAACTCCAAATATACTTAGTTAAAAAATTAATAATAACAATGAAACGGCAGAGAAATACCAAACAAGTGAAGAAACAATCTACAAACACACAAGTTCAAATAAATGAAGAGGAATTAGACAAGCTTTCTGAAAGCGAATTCAGAAGAATGATAGTAAAGGTGATCCAAACACCAAAAACAGAATTTTAGAGAAACTGCAAGAAGCAACTAACACACTGAATAAAGAAATACAAGAATTAAAAAAAAAAAAAACAAACAGAGAAAAACTACTCAATTGCTGAACTTAAAAACAGTGTATAAGGAATCAAGAGCAGAGTATCTGGGACAGAAGATGGAATAAATAAGTGAGTAGAAAATAGAATGGTGGAAGCAACCGCTGAAAAATAGAATCTAGCTCAAAGTATGAAAAGAGCAGAGGATAGCCTCAGAGACCTCTAGGATAATATCAAACGCACCAATATTTGAATTATTGGGGATCCAGAAGAAGAGGAAAAAAAGAAAGGCTATGAGAAAATTTTTGAAGAGATTCTAGTTGAAAATTTCCCCAACATGGGGAAAGAAATAGTCAGTCAAGTCCATGAAGTACAAAGAGTACCATACACAATAAACCCAAGAAGAAACACACCAAGACACATATTAATGAAGCTAACACAAATGAAACACAAAGAAAGAATTCTCAAAGCAGCAAGGGAAAAGCAACTAGTGACATATAAGGGAAAGCCCATACGTTTAACAGCTAATCTTTCACCAGAAACTCTGAAGGCCAGAAGAGAAGGACAGGACGCATTTAAGGCACTGAAACAGAATAATCTGCAACCAAGAAATCTCTACGTTGCAAGGATCTCATTCAAAATTGATGGAGAAATCAAAAGCTTTACAGATAAGCAAAAACTAAAAGAATTTAGTAACACCAAACCAGCCTTACAACAAGTGTTAAAGGGACTTATATAGACAAGTGTATGAGAAGAAGAAGAAGATCCACAAAACAAAGCCATCATAACAGCTAAGAAGATGACAATAGGATAATTTGCATCAGTAATTACTTTGAATGTAAATGGACTAAATGCCCCAAGCAAAAGACACAGACTATCTGAGCGAATCCAAAAAGAAGACCCATACAAATTCTGCCTACAGGAAACTCACTTCAGACCTAGAGACACTCATAGACTGAAAGTGAGAGGATGGAAAAAGGTATTCCATGCAAATGGAAATTAAAAGAAAGCTGGAATAGCAATCCCCATATCAGACAAAATAGACCTCAAAATAAAGAAGATTAAAAGAGACAAGTCAGGACAATACATAATGATGAAGGGATCGATCCAAGAGGAAGACATAACAATCGTAAATATCTAGGCATCCAACACAGGAGCACCTCAATACATAAGACAAACACTTTCAGACATAAAAGAAGACATCGACAATAACACAATCATAGTAGGAGATTTTAACACTCCTCTCACACCAATGGACAGATCACCAAAACAAAAAATCAATAAAGTAACACAAGCCCTAAAGGACACACTAGAAGAGATGGACCTCATGGATATCTTTAGGACCTTCCATCCAAAAGCAAAAGAATGCACTTTCTTTTCAAGTGCTCATGGAACATTTTCCAGGATAGACCACATCTTGGGCCACAAATCAAACCTCAGTAAATTCATGAAATTTGAAATTATATCAACCATCCTTTCTGACCACAATGCAATGAGACTAGAGATCAACTACAGGAGAAAAACTGCTAAAAACACAAACACATGGAGATTAAACAACACGTACCTAAAAAACAAACTGATTGCCGAGCAAATCAAAGCAGAAATAAAAAAATTCCTAGAAGAAAATGACAATGAACACACGACAGTGCTATGGGATACCGTAAAAGCAGTTCTAAGACGGAAGTTTATAGCAATAAAATCCTACCTTGAGAAACTAGAAAAGTATCAGACGACCTGACCCTATGCTTAAAACAACTGGAGAAAGAAGAACAAAAACACCCCAAAATTAGTATAAGAAGAGAAATTATAAAACTCAAAGCAGAAATAAATGAAAGAAACAATAGTTAAGATAAATAAAACAAAAAGCTGATTCTTCAAAAAGGTAAATGAAATTGACAAGCCACTGGCCAGACTCATCAAGAAAAAAAAGAGAGAACCAGATCAACAAAATCAAAAATCAAAAAGGAGAGATTTCAACAGATATTGCAGAAATCCAAAGGATTATAAGAGACTATTATGAACAACTCTATGGCAACCACTATGGGCAACCTGGAAGAAATGGACAGTTTCTTGGAGATGATTAATCTCCAAGACTGAACCAGGAAGAAATAGAAACTATAAACAACCCAATCACAAGTTCAGAAATTGAATTTGTGATCAAAAATCTACCCCAAAATAAAAGCCCAGGGCCAGATGGCTACACAGGTGAATTCTACCAAACATTTAAAGAGGAGCTAATGCCTGAAATCCAAAAATCTACACCAAAATAAAAGACAAACACTTTCAGACATAAAAGAAGACATCGACAATAACACAATCATAGTAGGAGATTTTAACACTCCTCTCACACCAATGGACAGATCACCAAAACAAAAAATCAATAAAGTAACACAAGCCCTAAAGGACACACTAGAAGAGATGGACCTCATGGATATCTTTAGGACCTTCCATCCAAAAGCAAAAGAATGCACTTTCTTTTCAAGTGCTCATGGAACATTTTCCAGGATAGACCACATCTTGGGCCACAAATCAAACCTCAGTAAATTCATGAAAATTGAAATTATATCAACCATCCTTTCTGACCACAATGCAATGAGACTAGAGATCAACTACAGGAGAAAAACTGCTAAAAACACAAACACATGGAGATTAAACAACACGTACCTAAAAAACAAACTGATTGCCGAGCAAATCAAAGCAGAAATAAAAAAATTCCTAGAAGAAAATGACAATGAACACACGACAGTGCTATGGGATACCGTAAAAGCAGTTCTAAGACGGAAGTTTATAGCAATAAAATCCTACCTTGAGAAACTAGAAAAGTATCAGACGACCTGACCCTATGCTTAAAACAACTGGAGAAAGAAGAACAAAAACACCCCAAAATTAGTATAAGAAGAGAAATTATAAAACTCAAAGCAGAAATAAATGAAAGAAACAATAGTTAAGATAAATAAAACAAAAAGCTGATTCTTCAAAAAGGTAAATGAAATTGACAAGCCACTGGCCAGACTCATCAAGAAAAAAAAGAGAGAACCAGATCAACAAAATCAAAAATCAAAAAGGAGAGATTTCAACAGATATTGCAGAAATCCAAAGGATTATAAGAGACTATTATGAACAACTCTATGGCAACCACTATGGGCAACCTGGAAGAAATGGACAGTTTCTTGGAGATGATTAATCTCCAAGACTGAACCAGGAAGAAATAGAAACTATAAACAACCCAATCACAAGTTCAGAAATTGAATTTGTGATCAAAAATCTACACCAAAATAAAAGCCCAGGGCCAGATGGCTACACAGGTGAATTCTACCAAACATTTAAAGAGGAGCTAATGCCTGTCCCTCTAAAACTCTTCCAAAAAATTACAAAGGAAGGAACACTTCAAACACATTTTACGAGGCTTCTATCACCCTGATACCAAACCCAGGCAAAGAAAACACAAAAAAACAAAATTATAGCCCAATTTCACTGATGAATTTAGATGTCATAAGCCTCAACAAAATCCCAGCAAACAGAACTCAACGACACATCAAAAACTCATACATCACGATCAAGTTGTGTTCATCCCAGGCATGCAAGGATTCTTCCATATCCACAAATCAATCAGTGTGATACACCATATCAACAAATTGAGAGACAAAAATCACATGACAATCTCAATAGAGGCAGAAAAAGTCTTCGACAAAATCCAACGTCCATTTATGATCAAAACTCTTCAAAGAATGGGCATAGAAGGAACCTGTCTCAACACAGTGAAAGCCATATATGAGAAGCGCACAGCAAATATTATCCTCAATGGTGAAAAACTGAAAGCATTCCCTCTAAGATCAGGAACAAGACAGGGGTGTCCACTTTCACCACTACTATTCAACATAGTCCTGGAAGTTCTAGCAACAGCAATAAGAGAAAAAAAAAGAAATAAAAGGAATCCAGATTAGAAAGGAAGAAGTAAAACTGTATTCACAGACAACTTGATATTATACATAGAAAATCCCAAAGACACTATTACAAAACTACCATAGCTAATCAATGAATTCAGCATAGTCATGGGATACAAAATCAATACACAGAAATCACTCGCTTTCCTATACACAAACAATGAAAAATCAGAAAACGAAATCAAAGAGGCAATCCCCTACACCATAGCAACCAAAAGAATAAAATATCTAGGAATAAAACTATCCAAAGAAATAAAAGAACTGTACACAGAAAATTACAGGACACTCATGAGAGAAATTAAAGAAGACTTAAACAGATGGAGAGATATTCCATGTTCCTGGGTCGGAAGAATCAATATGGCATGGGCTTTACACAAGGTAGAATTCCCTACGCAAATTGAATTTGTGATCAAAAATCTACACCAAAATAAAAGCCCAGGGCCAGATGGCTACACAGGTGAATTCTACCAAACATTTAAAAAGGAGCTAATGCCTGTCCCTCTAAAACTCTTCCAAAAAATTACAAAGGAAGGAACACTTCAAACACATTTTACGAGGCTTCTATCACCCTGATACCAAACCCAGGCAAAGAAAACACAAAAAAACAAAATTATAGCCCAATTTCACTGATGAATTTAGATGTCATAAGCCTCAACAAAATCCCAGCAAACAGAACTCAACGACACATCAAAAACTCATACATCACGATCAAGTTGTGTTCATCCCAGGCATGCAAGGATTCTTCCATATCCACAAATCAATCAGTGTGATACACCATATGAACAAATTGAGAGACAAAAATCACATGACAATCTCAATAGAGGCAGAAAAAGTCTTCGACAAAATCCAACGTCCATTTATGATCAAAACTCTTCAAAGAATGGGCATAGAAGGAACCTGTCTCAACACAGTGAAAGCCATATATGAGAAGCGCACAGCAAATATTATCCTCAATGGTGAAAAACTGAAAGCATTCCCTCTAAGATCAGGAACAAGACAGGGGTGTCCACTTTCACCACTACTATTCAACATAGTCCTGGAAGTTCTAGCAACAGCAATAAGAGAAAAAAAAAGAAATAAAAGGAATCCAGATTAGAAAGGAAGAAGTAAAACTGTATTCACAGACAACTTGATATTATACATAGAAAATCCCAAAGACACTATTACAAAACTACCATAGCTAATCAATGAATTCAGCATAGTCATGGGATACAAAATCAATACACAGAAATCACTCGCTTTCCTATACACAAACAATGAAAAATCAGAAAACGAAATCAAAGAGGCAATCCCCTGCACCATAGCAACCAAAAGAATAAAATATCTAGGAATAAAACTATCCAAAGAAATAAAAGAACTGTACACAGAAAATTACAGGACACTCATGAGAGAAATTAAAGAAGACTTAAACAGATGGAGAGATATTCCATGTTCCTGGGTCGGAAGAATCAATATGGTCAAAATGAACACACTGCCAAATACCATCTACAGATTCAATGCGATCCCTATCAAACTTCCAATGACTTTCTTCACAGAATTAGACCAAAGGATACCACAGTTCATATGTAAACACAAAGGACCTCGAATAGCCAAAGCAATCCTGAAGAAGAAGAATGGAGCTGGTGGGATCAGCCTCCCAACTTCAGACTATACTACAAAGCAACAGTCCTCAAGACAGTATGGTACTGGCACAAAAACAGAAATATAGACCAATGGAACAAGATAGAGAACCCAGAGATAAACCCACATGCCTATGGGTACCTTAGTTTTGACAAAGGAGGTAAAAATATTAAATGAGACAAAGGCAGCCTCTTTAACAAATTGTGCTGGGAAAACTGGAAAGCTACATGCAAAAAAATGAAGTTGGAACATACCCTGACACCATACACAAAGATCAACTCAAAATGGATTAAAGACCTAAATGTAAGACCAGAAACCCTAAAACTCTTAGAGGAGAATATAGGCAAAACACACAAGGACATAAACCAAAGTAAGATATTCCATGACCCACCTACTGGAATAGTGGAACTAAAAAGAAAAATGAACATGTGGGACCTCGTGAAACTTAAAAGTTTTTGTACAGCTAAAGAAACTACAAAAAAGCTGAACAGACAGCCCACAGAAAGGGAGAAAATCATAGCAAATGAAACAACGGACAAAGAATTAATCTCCAAAATCTACAAGCAGCTCAGACAACTCAGCACTGGAAAAACGAACAACCCAATCAAAAAATGGGAAAAAGATCTAAATAGACACCTCTCCAAAGAGGACATACAGATGGCCTCAAAGCACATGAAACGATGCTCAACCTCACTTAGTTAGAGAGATGCAAATCAAAACTATGATGAAATATCACCTCACACCCATCAGAATAGCCATCATCCACAAATCGACAGACAATAAATGTTGGAGAGGGAGAAAAGGGAACTCTCTTGCATTGCTGGTGGGAATGTAAGTTGATACAGTCTCTATGGAAGATAGCATGGAGATTTCTTAAAAAACTAAAAATAGAAATACCGTATGAGCCAGCAATTCCACTATTAAGCTTTTACCCTGAAGAAATCTAAACTGAAAGATGCATCTGTACCCCAGTTTTCGTTGCAGCTCTCTATAAAATAGCTAGAACATGGAAGCAACCTAGATGTCCATCGATGTCCATCGATGACTGAATGGATAAAGAAGCTTTGGTACATATGTTCAGTGGAATACTACACAGCTGTTAAAAGAAATGCAGAAGAATCAGTCCTAATGAGGTGGCTGCAACTAGAACCTATCATAAAAAGCAAAGTCAGTCAAAAAGAGAAGGACAAGTGCAATATACTAACACATATATGTGGAATCTAGTAGGATGGCAATGATAACACGTGCAGTGAAGTGATGGAAAAATAGACATGGAGAGTAGACATATAGACATTTTGGGGAATGAACAGTGGGTGGGAGGTGTAAAGGAAGTAACATGAAAACCTATACTATCATATGTGAAAAAAATAGCTATTGTCATTGTGTGGTGAGAAAAGGGCATCCTGCAGGGGTGCTGTCTGATGGCTTGGAGGGGTCAGATGGGTGGGATATACATATGACTAATCTGGGATCATACATATCTGTAAACAACAAAACTCTGTAAAAGTAAAAAGTAAAATAAAAATTGAAAAAAAAAAAAAAACTACTAACCTGAGAAAAACGTCAGAGTGAAAGACAAAGCATTGAGGAATACATAGAACTTGAGGTTGCTAGCACCATTTTACCAGGGTATCAACAACGGGGTTTGTACCTCTAACTATTTCATGCATTTGAATATTTCAGCCTGGGAACAAAACCTCCCTGGTTCTCAAATGCTCATATGTATGGCAGTGAGAATCTATGGGATGCCAAACTGCAAGGCCCTAATCTAGTTCCAGACTCAGATTTAGCTCTGACCACTCACCATCCCCCAGGTTCCTCCAGGACTTGTGGGGACTGTGGCATTCCAAACCTCCCCAAGGTTAACCAGCATAATCTTTGGGGAGCTTGCAGCAACCTCCAGCATCAGTTTTATAGATAATAGTAGTCTTGTGTATGTTTAGAGGATGAGGGAGTAACAACAAAGCTAATTCCCTGCACCCTGGGGGCCTTTGCTTAAGCTATTTAAAGAGCCACATCATGGATTCTGGGTGCCTGAAAGGAAGGAGTGGAGAGATGCAAGGACATGAGCGTGTTCTCCAAGAGACAAATGGATATTTACTAAGCTACCCCTCCATATATGTGTACACACTCACACATATGCATTTGAAGACAGTGTGGGGACTATCTTTCCATTCTCTATTGCCTCACATACAGGTAAGTGATTCTAGATGAGTGTGGGCTTTACATTCACGTTCTGGTAGCCTTGTCTCTGAGCTTCAGGTGATTAGAATCTCTTCATCTGCTTTAGTCTTATTCAGCACTGTATGGTTCCTAAACCTGCAAAAAATGTGTATTCTTTAATTTTGGATAAGAATTCAACCATGAATTTATAAGTTCTCTTATTTTGAGATTTTTTTTTGTTAATCTATTTGACCTTTGGTTTACTGAGAAAGGAATTTGACATTTTGTCAACTTTTCTCTGTATTTCTATGTACGTTCATTTTATATACCTTGAGTTATAGTCTTTAAGTGAAAATACATTGTAATTGTGGATTTCCCAGGTGGCTCAGTGGCAAAGAACCTGCCTGCCAATGGAGGAGACATAAGAGATACTGGTTGGATCCCTGGGTCGGGAACATCCTCTGAAGGAGGGCACGGCAACCCACTCCAATATTCTGGCATAGAGAATCCCATGGACAAAGGAACCTGACAGGTTACAGTTCATAGGGTCACAAAGAGTCAGACATGACTGAAGTGACTTAGCATACATGCACATACATTCAAAATATATGCAATGTATTGTAAATCTAATCATATGTTTTGTCAATAAATTATGAAGCAATCTGTCCTTTAAAAAAGTTACTAAAAAGCATAAGTCTCTCAGATATTAATTTTTATGGCAGATTATTGCTATTTTACTACTATAGCATACAATTCTATTCTATATCAAAAAATCAAAATTATTTTAGTGTATCTTAATATTCCAACTCTTGTTTCTACTTCAAAAAACTTGGTTCTTTTCATAGTCAACTCATAGTAGTTTCTGAATTGCTCTTTCAGCATCTCTGCCAGCCAGCCAGCCAGCCAGCATGACTGGTTGCAATGCCTCCCAGGGCCATCCCTCTTTCTTCTTTCTCCAAGGCATTCCTGGGATGGAAGACAAGCACAGGTGGATCTCTATTCCTTTCTCTTCCATGTATGTCGTCACCATCCTTGGGAACTGCACCATCCTCTTCACCGTCTCCATGGAGCGCTCCCTGCACAAGCCCATGTTTCTGCTCCTTGGCATGCTGGCCCTCACGGACCTGGGCATGTTCACGACCACCATCCCCAAGGTGCTGTGCATCTTCTGGTTTGGCCAGAGTGACATCAGCTTCGGGGGCTGCCTGGTCCAGCTGTTCTTCCTCCACTCCATCTCTGCCTTGCAGTCTGCCATCCTCATGGCCATGGCCTTTGACCGCTATGTGGCCATCTGTGAGCCCCTGCGCTATGCCACCATCCTTTCCAACAGCCGTGTTGGGCATGCTCCTCCCATGCCTTAATCTATTTTTTACTGAGAAAGGAATTTGACATTTTGTCAACTTTTCTCTGTATTTCTATGTACGTTCATTTTATATACCTTGAGTTATAGTCTTTAAGTGAAAATACATTGTAATTGTGGATTTCCCAGGTGGCTCAGTGGCAAAGAACCTGCCTGCCAATGGAGGAGACATAAGAGATACTGGTTGGATCCCTGGGTCGGGAACATCCTCTGAAGGAGGGCACGGCAACCCACTCCAATATTCTGGCATAGAGAATCCCATGGACAAAGGAACCTGACAGGTTACAGTTCATAGGGTCACAAAGAGTCAGACATGACTGAAGTGACTTAGCATACATGCACATACATTCAAAATATATGCAATGTATTGTAAATCTAATCATATGTTTTGTCAATAAATTATGAAGCAATCTGTCCTTTAAAAAAGTTACTAAAAAGCATAAGTCTCTCAGATATTAATTTTTATGGCAGATTATTGCTATTTTACTACTATAGCATACAATTCTATTCTATATCAAAAAATCAAAATTATTTTAGTGTATCTTAATATTCCAACTCTTGTTTCTACTTCAAAAATCTTGGTTCTTTTCATAGTCAACTCATAGTAGTTTCTGAATTGCTCTTTCAGCATCTCTGCCAGCCAGCCAGCCAGCCAGCATGACTGGTTGCAATGCCTCCCAGGGCCATCCCTCTTTCTTCTTTCTCCAAGGCATTCCTGGGATGGAAGACAAGCACAGGTGGATCTCTATTCCTTTCTCTTCCATGTATGTCGTCACCATCCTTGGGAACTGCACCATCCTCTTCACCGTCTCCATGGAGCGCTCCCTGCACAAGCCCATGTTTCTGCTCCTTGGCATGCTGGCCCTCACGGACCTGGGCATGTCCACGACCACCATCCCCAAGGTGCTGTGCATCTTCTGGTTTGGCCAGAGTGACATCAGCTTCGGGGGCTGCCTGGTCCAGCTGTTCTTCCTCCACTCCATCTCTGCCTTGCAGTCTGCCATCCTCATGGCCATGGCCTTTGACCGCTATGTGGCCATCTGTGAGCCCCTGCGCTATGCCACCATCCTTTCCAACAGCCGTGTTGGGCTCATCGGCCTCATAAGCTTAGTGAGAGCAGTCCTGCTCATTCTCCCTATGCCCGACCTCCTCCAGCAGATGCCCTTCCAGGTCAAGCATGTCATTCCAGCCACCTACTGTGAACACATGGCTGTGGTGAAGATGGTGTGTGTGGACACCACAGTCAACAGGGTGTATGGTCTGGTGGTGGCCTTGTTGGTTGCTGGGGTGGATATCTCGGCCATTGCTTCATCTTATGTGCTGATCATCCAGGCTGTAATGCGGCTCTCTTCTAAGGAAGCCCACCAAAAAGCAGTAAACACGTGTACCACGCACATCTGTGTCATGCTTATCTCTTATACTCCCTCAATGTTTTCTTTTCTCGCTCACCGCTTTGGCCAAGGAATTCCACCTCATGTGCATAGCATTCTCGGCAGCCTGTATTTCCTCGTACCTCCAATGCTTAACCCTATTATTTATTCAGTGAAAACCAAGGAGTTTCGGGAAAAATTGGCCAAATACCAGTGCTGGAGGAAGGAGTTTATAAGTATTAACCATGGTCAGAAAACTCTCTGATAATTCAGTGCTGGTGGGTATAAGAAAAAAAAAAAAAAGTAGATGCTGTTCCTGGAGGAATTGGCTCATGGGGAAACCATGTTATATTTGCAGATTAGCAACCATATCCTTGGACAGACAGACTAAGGCATAGGGGATCTCCTTCTTCACATTAACTCCTAAGCAAGGCAGTTATCCTCTGCTAGATAAAAATAATGACATATTCCTCCATAATCAGCAAATATATTGGGCAAATTAATGTGGCTATACATGTAAAAATATGCACTTTGAACAATAACACACTGAATACATGAAGTAGGGTGAAATGTTTCCATATAGATGTAAGAGGAAGCAATAACTTGCTCACAAAATTGTCATGTCAAAGCTAAGTTGCAGCACACTTGTGTGCTTAAGAATTCGAAAGTGGTGAAAGTTTAAGGCAAGTGAAAAGGAACAGGGAAGTTCTAAAACTGCATTTTGAGTCATTGTTGTATTATCTCTGCTGCAGAAGTCTTAAATTTGGGCATAAATAAATGTTGCTTCCTTGAAGAATCAGGGAATCTGTACAGCAGACATAATCTCCAATACCCAGAGAAATTTGAACAGAAAATGAAAAATGGGAATCTAATCTTCTAATCTTAAAAGGTCCATATGTATTTTAATAAATTTTATATTTTAAAATCCCTAAAATGAACTCTCCTACCCTTTTCAACTAATTCGTGTCTGTCAAGGATCTCTTAAAAAGAACGAATACTGAGAAATTGTCGGTCATTACAGTTATAAAAGTTTTGTACTGGAAATCTTTGGCTACAGACATGTACAAGACAATTTCTCTCGGAACATTGGAGGAAGTCATGAACAAGAACTTGAGGCAGTTACTGGACCTCTGGTTCTTTGCCCAGATATGGGAACTCATTCAATTTAGAAGTTATTGTTTAGGACTTCTGGACAATGATTAAAGATGTATTGAAAATAGTTTGAGATGTATGGAGGCTGAAGCCAAAATGATTGTAGTGTTTGTCATCTATCATATTATAGAACTAATTTATGAAGACAGAATTCAGTGCAAAAAGAAAAAAAGAAAAGCTACCATAGAGTCAACATGGCCACTATTTAAAGGAGAATCACAATACTTAAGCTAAAGGGGAATGAAAAACTTCTCCTGTGTGATAACAGCCACAGTAGATAATAACAAAGACTTTCATTATACTGAATAATTCAATAACAAGGTCTGAGGGAGGTGGGGCTATTTCCAAGCTGGAAATAATGGATGAACTATAAGGAGGAAAAATGTCTCCTATAAATGGAGAAAACTTGCAGAAGCAATAATGGTTGACTGTCTGTAATGCATATCAAGAGTAGGTTTTTAACCCTCCATAAACATAAGTAAAAAGACTCACAAATTACTCAGCATAATGTTTTCTGATAATCGTAATATTTGTATTATACGTTGGAAATGTGGAAATGTGAACTTCTGAATCTAGACTATAGGAGGAACTACAGACCGGTTCTTTCCTCCTCTCTCTGAGCTTTGTCTTCCTTTCCTTATCTGTTTTCTTCTCCTTTTCCTTCTCTCATCTCCTTCCCCTCCGCTCTCTCATTTATGTGTAAATATTCCAGCTTCCTGGAAGTTGTCATGTCATGTCTCCATCATGCATTGATGGAGAGAGGTTAATGATGATTCCTGGGTATTCTAGCCCTTTCCTACTTAAATCCATTCATCCCAGAAACCAGAATCTGGAGTAAGTCAGTATTTAGACATTTTAAGCATTATACCCAGTGCCAAATGACTAGCCTTCAAATGCCTGAGCAAAGTACCTGTGGGAGCAGAAACAAATTCTCCTCTGAGCACTGACTGAAAAGTCAGATTTATAAGCAAGATAAAATGGTTGATTTCAGCTACAATTTAGAAGTTTAAATTTTAAAAAAGTCTCCTACCCTTTTCAACTAATTCGTGTCTGTCAAGGATCTCTTAAAAGAACGAATACTGAGAAATTGTCAATTGTTTTGTACTGGAAATCTTTGGCTACAGACATGTACAAGACAATTTCTCTCGGAACATTGGAGGAAGTCATGAACAAGAACTTGAGGCAGCTACTGGACCTCTGGTTCTTTGCCCAGATATGGGAACTCATTCAATTTAGAAGTTATTGTTTAGGACTTCTGGACAATGATTAAAGATGTATTGAAAATAGTTTGAGATGTATGGAGGCTGAAGCCAAAATGATTGTAGTGTTTGTCATCTATCATATTATAGAACTAATTTATGAAGACAGAATTCAGTGCAAAAAGAAAAAAAGAAAAACTACCATAGAGTCAACATGGCCACTATTTAAAGGAGAATCACAATACTTAAGCTAAAGGGGAATGAAAAACTTCTCCTGTGTGATAACAGCCACAGTAGATAATAACAAAGACTTTCATTATACTGAATAATTCAATAACAAGGTCTGAGGGAGGTGGGGCTATTTCCAAGCTGGAAATAATGGATGAACTATAAGGAGGAAAAATGTCTTCTATAAATGGAGAAAACTTGCAGAAGCAATAATGGTTGACTGTCTGTAATGCATACCAAGAGTAGGTTTTTAACCCTCCATAAACATAAGTAAAAAGACTCACAAATTACTCAGCATAATGTTTTCTGATAATCGTAATATTTGTATTATATGTTGGAAATGTGGAAATGTGAACTTCTGAATCTAGACTATAGGAGGAACTACAGACCGGTTCTTTCCTCCTCTCTCTGAGCTTTGTCTTCCTTTCCTTATCTGTTTTCTTCTCCTTTTCCTTCTCTCATCTCCTTCCCCTCCGCTCTCTCATTTATGTGTAAATATTCCAGCTTCCTGGAAGTTGTCATGTCATGTCTCCATCATGCATTGATGGAGAGAGGTTAATGATGATTCCTGGGTATTCTAGCCCTTTCCTACTTAAATCCATTCATCCCAGAAACCAGAATCTGGAGTAAGTCAGTATTTAGACATTTTAAGCATTATACCCAGTGCCAAATGACTAGCCTTCAAATGCCTGAGCACAGTACCTGTGGGAGCAGAAACAAATTCTCCCTCTGAGCACTGACTGAAAAGTCAGATTTATAAGCAAGATAAAATGGTTGATTTCAGCTACTAGTTTTTATTAAAGCTTATTTATTATTTTTCTGTTGTGCTGGGTCTTTGTTAATGTGTGCAGACTTTGTATAGTTGAGGTGAGCAGGGTCTACTCTTTGGTGCAGTGCACAGGCCTCTCATTGCAGTGGTTTCTCCTGCTGCAGAGCCTAGGATCAAGGGTGTATGGACTTCAGTAGTTGTGGCACATGGGCTTCATTGCTCCACAGCATGTGGACTCTTCCTGGACCAGAGATCAAACTGTGCTAGATTTGAAGTGTTTTGTTAGCAACAGCAAATAATTGCTACCATGGTTTACATAAAAAAGTTCCTTTTTGGTTCATTTGGTCTAATGCAACTAATAAAATGTTTCTCTACCCAATGTTTATAGTTCTCTAGACCTGACCAAATGTAAATTCTGAAGGAGCAAGTCCCACAAGATCACTCTCACTTTAGATGCCAACAGCTAGCTCAGGTTGCCCAAGACCACCCCATTTTAGAATAGCTGGTTACAAATTGGACAGTCACAATGACTGCCCTTGTGGTCAATACTTTTCTAGAGAAATCATGAAAATTAAGAAAAATATGCTTATAAATAAAGGGTTTTTTTTATAGCAAGAAGATACAGATTAAAACAACAGAAGTAGATGTATAGTACAGCTCAGGAAGGGTCCAAATGGGGAATGTTAGTCGTGCTCTCCTGTGAAATCAGTTGCTAAGTCCTTAATTTTAAGAATCCTCTCTCTGAGTTTTTTGTTTCTTCCTTTCCTTATCTGTTTTCTTCTCCTTTTCCTTCTCTCATCTCCTTCCCCTCCGCTCTCTCATTTATGTGTAAATATTCCAGCTTCCTGGAAGTTGTCATGTCATGTCTCCATCATGCATTGATGGAGAGAGGTTAATGATGATTCCTGGGTATTCTAGCCCTTTCCTACTTAAATCCATTCATCCCAGAAACCAGAATCTGGAGTAAGTCAGTATTTAGACATTTTAAGCATTATACCCAGTGCCAAATGACTAGCCTTCAAATGCCTGAGCAAAGTACCTGTGGGAGCAGAAACAAATTCTCCCTCTGAGCACTGACTGAAAAGTCAGATTTATAAGCAAGATAAAATGGTTGATTTCAGCTACTAGTTTTTATTAAAGCTTATTTATTATTTTTCTGTTGTGCTGGGTCTTTGTTAATGTGTGCAGACTTTGTATAGTTGAGGTGAGCAGGGTCTACTCTTTGGTGCAGTGCACAGGCCTCTCATTGCAGTGGTTTCTCCTGCTGCAGAGCCTAGGATCAAGGGTGTATGGACTTCAGTAGTTGTGGCACATGGGCTTCATTGCTCCACAGCATGTGGACTCTTCCTGGACCAGAGATCAAACTGTGCTAGATTTGAAGTGTTTTGTTAGCAACAGCAAATAATTGCTACCATGGTTTACATAAAAAAGTTCCTTTTTGGTTCATTTGGTCTAATGCAACTAATAAAATGTTTCTCTACCCAATGTTTATAGTTCTCTAGACCTGACCAAATGTAAATTCTGAAGGAGCAAGTCCCACAAGATCACTCTCACTTTAGATGCCAACAGCTAGCTCAGGTTGCCCAAGACCACCCCATTTTAGAATAGCTGGTTACAAATTGGACAGTCACAATGACTGCCCTTGTGGTCAATACTTTTCTAGAGAAATCATGAAAATTAAGAAAAATATGCTTATAAATAAAGGGTTTTTTTTTTTTATATAGCAAGAAGATACAGATTAAAACAACAGAAGTAGATGTATAGAACAGCTCAGGAAGGGTCCAAATGGGGAATGTTAGTCGTGCTCTCCCTGTGAAATCATTGTTATTCAGTTGCTAAGTCCTTTCCAACTCTTTGTGACCCCATAGACTGTAGCACACCAGGCCTCCCTTCCCTTTACTATCTCCTGGAGTTTGCTCAAGTTCATGTTCCTTGAGCTGATATCATCCAACCATCTCATACTCTGCCCTCCTGCCCTCAATCTTTCCCAGAATTGGAATCTTTTCCAATGAGTTGGCAGTTTGCATCAGACGGTCAATGTACTGGACCTTCAGCTTCAGCATCAGTCCTTCCAATGAGTATTTAAAGTTGATTTTCCTTTGGATTGGCTGGTTTGATCTCCTTGCAGTTGAAGGAGTTTTACTCCAAGGAAGACTACTACTTCCTCTTGGTCATCATTTGTGACAAAATACAAGGTACTGAAAACCAGGAATACACACATGAGCCTTTTTTGTTCATAGTTGTTGTTGGGAGTTGATCACCTGCTTCTCACATAGAGCTTTCATTGTCCAGTCCTTCTAGGATGTCAGCTATACCTGCAGTTTCTGTAAGCTGATAGAAAAAAAAAATATGAAGACGGTATATTAAAAAAATAAGAAGAGGTAATTATTAGAAGAGAAACATAAAGACAAGAAATAAACTTTCCTCAGCAATCTGAGTAATAAGGAAATGCAAAAAAAAACACTTTTAGAGTTCTAAGATTAGTAAAATTGAAACAAAAATAATCAAATAATACTAACAATTAGTGATCGTATAAAGAAGTAGGAACACTATCATCTCTATATCCTCACTAAGTCTTAATATAGAGACATAGGAATCATTGCTGATGGAAGACTAAATATGGGTCAACTACTTTCAAGATAAATTTATTAATCTTTAGAAAAGTTAGAGGCATTCTACACCTAAGAAATTTCACTCAAAATATGAGCACTTTGAAGCATACTTCACAAGTAAACAAGGAGTCTTATATGAGAATACTAATAACATTTTAGAATAGCTGGTTACAAATTGGACAGTCACAATGACTGCCCTTGTGGTCAATCCTAGAAATCGAAAATTAAGAAAAATATGCTTATAAATAAAGGGTTTTTTTATATAGCAAGAAGATACAGATTAAAACAACAGAAGTAGATGTATAGAACAGCTCAGGAAGGGTCCAAATGGGGAATGTTAGTCGTGCTCTCCCTGTGAAATCATTGTTATTCAGTTGCTAAGTCCTTTCCAACTCTTTGTGACCCCATAGACTGTAGCACACCAGGCCTCCCTTCCCTTTACTATATCCTGGAGTTTGCTCAAATTCATGTTCCTTGAGCTGATATCATCCAACCATCTCATACTCTGCCCTCCTGCCCTCAATCTTTCCCAGAATTGGAATCTTTTCCAATGAGTTGGCAGTTTGCATCAGACGGTCAATGTACTGGACCTTCAGCTTCAGCATCAGTCCTTCCAATGAGTATTTAAAGTTGATTTTCCTTTGGATTGGCTGGTTTGATCTCCTTGCAGTTGAAGGAGTTTTACTCCAAGGAAGACTACTACTTCCTCTTGGTCATCATTTGTGACAAAATACAAGGTACTGAAAACCAGGAATACACACATGAGCCTTTTTTGTTCATAGTTGTTGTTGGGAGTTGATCACCTGCTTCTCACATAGAGCTTTCATTGTCCAGTCCTTCTAGGATGTCAGCTATACCTGCAGTTTCTGTAAGCTGATAGAAAAAAAAAAATATGAAGACGGTATATTAAAAAAATAAGAAGAGGTAATTATTAGAAGAGAAACATAAAGACAAGAAATAAACTTTCCTCAGCAATCTGAGTAATAAGGAAATGCAAAAAAAAACACTTTTAGAGTTCTAAGATTAGTAAAATTGAAACAAAAATAATCAAATAATACTAACAATTAGTGATCGTATAAAGAAGTAGGAACACTATCATCTCTATATCCTCACTAAGTCTTAATATAGAGACATAGAAATCATTGCTGATGGAAGACTAAATATGGGTCAACTACTTTCAAGATAAATTTATTAATCTTTAGAAAAGTTAGAGGCATTCTACACCTAAGAAATTTCACTCAAAATATGAGCACTTTGAAGCATACTTCACAAGTAAACAAGGGAGTCTTATATGAGAATACTAATAACAATATTATATTTATAAATAATTATGAACCACCTAAATGCTCATCAAAGAAAAATGAATTAAATATAATATTTTCTTTCAAATAAAGATATGGATTAAATGTTGTGTTTTCACTAAATAAAACATATGAGGAGCATACAGATGTGCATGCTGCTGTTGAATTACTTCAGTTATGTCCAACTCTTTTGCAGCCCTTTGAGCTGTAGCCCACCAGGCTCCTCTGACCATGGGATTCTCCAGGCAAAAATACTGGAGTTGGTTGTCATGCCCTCCTCCAGGGGATCTTCCTGACCCAGTGATCGAACCTACATCTCTGGCACTGCAGTATTCTTTACTATCTGAGCACCCAGGAAAGACTATAGGTGTATATTAGCAATAAAGAAAAGCCTTATAGAAGTAATTAATAATTCTCCAGACATACCTGCATAAACATAAATGCATATAACAAATAAAATGTTATACATACATAAATGTATATGTGTCTCACAAAATCTCACAAATGAGCAAAAATTAAGACTCAGAAAAATGGCATACATCATCAATACAAAGCTTAAAATTTGCTTTATAATATTATGAATTAACAGGATTCATATTTAAGTAGTAAAAGTATAAAAATATAAAATGTTTGGAAATGGGAATGATGCAATTTATCTCTGAAGGATAAGTAAAACAAATGTCACATGAATACGCTGCATGGAAGACTCAATATTTTTGTAGCATTTTGTTTTTTAAACTACATAATGTATGTGAGGATGTATGCTGTATTATTCTTTTATTTTAGTTCAAGATAAATGATATGTTCTAAGATTAGTAAAATTGAAACAAAAATAATAAAAACTAACAATTAGTGATCGTATAAAGAAGTAGGAACACTATCATCTCTATATCCTCACTAAGTCTTAATATAGAGACATAGGAATCATTGCTGATGGAAGACTAAATATGGGTCAACTACTTTCAAGATAAATTTATTAATCTTTAGAAAAGTTAGAGGCATTCTACACCTAAGAAATTTCACTCAAAATATGAGCACTTTGAAGCATACTTCACAAGTAAACAAGGGAGTCTTATATGAGAATACTAATAACAATATTATATTTATAAATAATTATGAACCACCTAAATGTTCATCAAAGAAAAATGAATTAAATATAATATTTTCTTTCAAATAAAGATATGGATTAAATGTTGTGTTTTCACTAAATAAAACATATGAGGAGCATACAGATGTGCATGCTGCTGTTGAATTACTTCAGTTATGTCCAACTCTTTTGCAGCCCTTTGAGCTGTAGCCCACCAGGCTCCTCTGACCATGGGATTCTCCAGGCAAAAATACTGGAGTTGGTTGTCATGCCCTCCTCCAGGGGATCTTCCTGACCCAGTGATCAAACCTACATCTCTGGCACTGCAGTATTCTTTACTATCTGAGCACCCAGGAAAGACTATAGGTGTATATTAGCAATAAAGAAAAGCCTTATAGAAGTAATTAATAATTCTCCAGACATACCTGCATAAACATAAATGCATATAACAAATAAAATGTTATACATACATAAACGTATATGTGTCTCACAAAATCTCACAAATGAGCAAAAATTAAGACTCAGAAAAATGGCATACATCATCAATACAAAGCTTAAAATTTGCTTTATAATATTATGAATTAACAGGATTCATATTTAAGTAGTAAAAGTATAAAAATATAAAATGTTTGGAAATGGGAATGATGCAATTTATCTCTGAAGGATAAGTAAAACAAATGTCACATGAATACGCTGCATGGAAGACTCAATATTTTTGTAGCATTTTGTTTTTTAAACTACATAATGTATGTGAGGATGTATGCTGTATTATTCTTTATAAGTTTTATGTGTTCAAGACAGATTAAAGGCAAAAAACCCTAGATATGACATTGGTAGGCATGAACACATCATGCGTAATGTGAAAGCATACATTTAGTTATTAATTACGTTATCTAGAATATATCTTTTTGTCAGTGTTTTGAGATATTAGCTTAGTTGCATAGTAGACATTATACACTTGTGCATCTATGTTGATGCCGTTTGCCCAATTATTTATTTCTAAACCATAGCCTCAATGTTCAAAGTAAAGAGTTTTATAATGCATTTTAATTTCTAGTAGAAAAAGCTCGCCTCTGTCATATTATTATTATCTTCAGATATTTGTTTTTCCCATTTAATTTCAGAGTCGTTTTGCCAAGATCTCAAGCAAAGGAGATTAAATTTATGTGAATTTTCCTTGAATTTATAAATTCGTTTAAGGAGAAGGTATAGTCTTCAAATATAGGTGTGCTTGGGTGTTTATTTTTTTATTTTATTTTTTTTAAAGATTTATTTATTTATTTATTTATTTTGGGGCGGGAGTCGGATTGGGGAGGGAGGGGAGTGGGCGGGCCACTTCTTTTGGTCTTTCATTTCTCTATTTTTTCATCCATCTTTGTTCTTTGGCCCATGTGGGCCTCCCATCGCGGTGACGTCTGTTGTCAGAGCACGGCTCTGGGCATGCGCAGAGCTCGGCTCGGTAATTGGACACATCAGTCCAGCCCTCCCAGCACGTGGGCCCGCCAGGGATCGAATCGGTGCCCCTGCGCTGCAAGGCGGTGCCCCTCCCCCGGTAATTGGAACATACAAAATCTCACAAATGAGCAAAAATTAAGACTCAGAAAAATGGCATACATCATCAATACAAAGCTTAAAATTTGCTTTATAATATTATGAATTAACAGGATTCATATTTAAGTAGTAAAAGTATAAAAATATAAAATGTTTGGAAATGGGAATGATGCAATTTATCTCTGAAGGATAAGTAAAACAAATGTCACATGAATACGCTGCATGGAAGACTCAATATTTTTGTAGCATTTTGTTTTTTAAACTACATAATGTATGTGAGGATGTATGCTGTATTATTCTTTATAAGTTTTATGTGTCCAAGACAGATTAAAGGCAAAAAACCCTAGATAGATATGACATTGGTAGGCATGAACACATCATGCGTAATGTGAAAGCATACATTTAGTTATTAATTACGTTATCTAGAATATATCTTTTTGTCAGTGTTTTGAGATATTAGCTTAGTTGCATAGTAGACATTATACACTTGTGCATCTATGTTGATGCCGTTTGCCCAATTATTTATTTCTAAACCATAGCCTCAATGTTCAAAGTAAAGAGTTTTATAATGCATTTTATTTTCTAGTAGAAAAAGCTCGCCTCTGTCATATTATTATTATCTTCATATATTTGTTTTTCCCATTTAATTTCAGAGTCGTTTTGCCAAGATCTCAAGCAAAGGAGATTAAATTTATGTGAATTTTCCTTGAATTTATAAATTCGTTTAAGGAGAAGGTATAGTCTTCAAATATAGGTGTGCTTGGGTGTTTATTTTTTTATTTTATTTTTTTTAAAGATTTATTTATTTATTTATTTATTTTGGGGCGGGAGTCGGATTGGGGAGGGAGGGGAGTGGGCGGGCCACTTCTTTTGGTCTTTCATTTCTCTATTTTTTCATCCATCTTTGTTCTTTGGCCCATGTGGGCCTCCCATCGCGGTGACGTCTGTTGTCGCAGAGCACCGGCTCTGGGCGCATGCGCGCCAGAGCTCCGGCTCGGTAATTGGACACATCAGTCCAGCCCCTCCCCAGCACGTGGGATCTTCCCAGGCCAGGGATCGAATCGGTGCCCCCTGCGCTGCAAGGCGGTGTCCTTACCCACTAGACCACCAGGGGAAGCCCGGGTGTTTATACATAAAACAAAAACATGTAAAATCTTATGAAATAAGATACACAATAAGTATACAATCAGATTAAAATGAGCTGATTCATCTGTTTATTCACTCATTTATTCATTAATTTGACATTTATATATGCCCAATATTTGGGCTTCCCTGGTGGCTCAGTCAGTAAAGAAGTTAACTGCAATTCAGGAGACTGCCAGCAATGCAGGAAACCTGGGTTCGATCCCTGGGTTAGGAAGATTCCCTAGAGAAGGAAATGGAAGCCCATTTCAGTATTCTTGCTTCCAGAATTCCATGGGCAGAGGAACCTGGCAAGCTGCAGTTTGTGGAGTCGAAAGAGTAGGACAAGACTTAACAACTAAACTACCTACTATTTGCCATATATGAAATTAATGAAAAGAATACAGGATATGGAGGGAAATCAGATAGGGGTGATTTATCCAGAAAGATGAGGTTAAAAGTTTTGACTAGGGCTTCCCCTGGTGGTCCAATGGGTAAGGACACCACCTTGCAGTGCAAGGGGCGCCGGTTCGATCCCTGGCCTGGGAAGATCCCACGTGCCGCGGAGCGGCTGGACCCACGTGTCCAATTACCGAGCCGGAGCTCTGGAGTGCATGGGCCCAGAGCCGGTGCTCTGTGACAACAGAGGCCACCGTGATGGGAGGCCCACAGGAGCCAAAGAACGAAGACGAATGAAAATAGAAAAATGAAAGACCAATAGAAGTGGCCTGCCCACTCCCCTCCCTCCCCAACCCGACCCCCGCCCAAAGTAAAATAAATAAATAAATCTTAAAAAAAAAGAAAAAAAAGTTTTGACTAAAGTGAAATCCTCTGGTCAATAATAGAGGGTGTTTGACAGACTTGGAGAGTGTATTATGTAATAAAAGCTTCTTTAGTATTCAATTATTTGGCAGGACAAAGGATAAAATAATGGGAATCAAGATTAGGAAGAAATTCTTATATTTGCTTGCTACCTGTTATTATAGTCCCTCATGGCTATCTGAGAACAGTGAGAAAAACAAATGACTGAGCCCAGGACTTCTGCATGCTATTTAAGAGCCACAGCTTCTGAAGCAGAATCTGTGTCTATGAGCAGGTGCATCTGTGTTTACACTGACATACTCTTTCTGTTAATGTATTGATTGACCAGCACATTTATTCTGGCACTCACATTCCTCTGCCACTATTTCACTCTTACTGACAGCTGACTGTGAACAAAGTCTCCCTACAGATTTCATGCACTAAGTATACAATCAGATTAAAATGAGCTGATTCATCTGTTTATTCACTCATTTATTCATTAATTTGACATTTATATATGCCCAATATTTGGGCTTCCCTGGTGGCTCAGTCAGTAAAGAAGTTAACTGCAATTCAGGAGACTGCCAGCAATGCAGGAAACCTGGGTTCGATCCCTGGGTTAGGAAGATTCCCTAGAGAAGGAAATGGAAGCCCATTTCAGTATTCTTGCCTCCAGAATTCCATGGGCAGAGGAACCTGGAAAGCTGCAGTTTGTGGAGTCGAAAGAGTAGGACAAGACTTAACAACTAAACTACCTACTATTTGCCATATATGAAATTAATGAAAAGAATACAGGATATGGAGGGAAATCAGATAGGGGTGATTTATCCAGAAAGATGAGGTTAAAAGTTTTGACTAGGGCTTCCCCTGGTGGTCCAGTGGGTAAGGACACCACCTTGCAGTGCAAGGGGCGCCGGTTCGATCCCTGGCCTGGGAAGATCCCACGTGCTGCGGAGCGGCTGGACCCACGTGTCCAATTACCGAGCCGGAGCTCTGGAGTGCATGGGCCCGGAGCCGGTGCTCTGTGACAACAGAGGCCACCGCGATGGGAGGCCCACAGGAGCCAAAGAACGAAGACGAATGAAAATAGAAAAATGAAAGACCAATAGAAGTGGCCTGCCCACTCCCCTCCCTCCCCAACCCGACCCCCGCCCAAAGTAAAATAAATAAATAAATCTTAAAAAAAAAGAAAAAAAAGTTTTGACTAAAGTGAAATCCTCTGGTCAATAATAGAGGGTGTTTGACAGACTTGGAGAGTGTATTATGTAATAAAAGCTTCTTTAGTATTCAATTATTTGGCAGGACAAAGGATAAAATAATGGGAATCAAGATTAGGAAGAAATTCTTATATTTGCTTGCTACCTGTTATTATAGTCCCTCATAGCTATCTGAGAAAAGTGAGAAAAACAAATGACTGAGCCCAGGACTTCTGCATGCTATTTAAGAGCCACAGCTTCTGAAGCAGAATCTGTGTCTATGAGCAGGTGCATCTGTGTTTACACTGACATACTCTTTCTGTTAATGTATTGATTGACCAGCACATTTATTCTGGCACTCACATTCCTCTGCCACTATTTCACTCTTACTGACAGCTGACTGTGAACAAAGTCTCCCTACAGAGCCTGTCTGCATGCAGTACTTGTGCTACATCAGGGTTTAGTATCTGGCTCCCTGAGTTCTATTTCTCTTTAGTCTTTGCAAGATTTTTTGACAGTTTTGTTTTGCCTTGTGCACTTTGCAATGGACTTGGCAGCATGCCTTTTGATGAATTTTAATACCTTGCTTCCTCTGACCTTATGAGAAAAGAAATGTTGGCCAAATCTGGATGCAGTGGTGGAGGGTATATAGACAGGCAAGTATAGATGTATCTGCTTAGAGACACAACCACACAGCTTCCCCTGAAGAAAGCTGGAGCTCTAATAACATGAGAGATTACAGGGGTTTGGGGAAGGTGAATTGGGAAAAATGACCTGAGGAGTCTCCAGGGAAAAGCCATTGACATGCAGAAAGGTTAGAGTGAAAAGTCAGAAAGAGGCAACAGATAGACAGAATTTGAGACTGCTGACACTATTTTACCAGAATATCAATAGTAGGGCTTTACCTTTGATGCATTTATGAGCATGACAGCTCCAGTCATGGAGTAAAGCCATTCTGGTTCTCATACCTACACATGTGTGGAAATGAGGGCCCTTTGGATACTGAAACTGTCAAACTCTAATCCAGATCTAGATTAAGTCTTAACTTTATTCCCTCTCTCTCAGGCTCCTCTAGGCTCTGGAAGTTCTCAGAATCCATTAAGTCAACCAACTTTAACTTCTGGAAGAACTGAGCTTTATCTACTGGGATCACTGAGTCAATTTATTATGTGTAGCCTCCAGAGTCAATGTTACACGTAATAGTAGTGGTACTTAGTATGTATGTTTGGGGAATCGGGGAGTAAAAAAGAGATAATTCTGGGCATCCTGGGGGCCTTTAGTTAGTTACTTAAAGAGCCATACCATGAAGAAAGTCTGAAAGTGAGGAGTAGAGAGATGCTGTGTCATGAGTGTGCTCACCAAGAGTCATATGGATGTTTGTTAAGATATGTCTACATATGTGTACATACATTTACATGTACACAAATTGAAGACAGTGTGTAGGACTAGCTTTCCAATCTCTATTGCCTCACGTTCAGGTAGGTGATTCCAGGTGGGTGTGGGCTTTATATTGACATTCCAGTGGCCTCCTCTCTGAACTTCAGATGATCAGTGTCTCTTCCCCTGCTTCACTCTTATTCATCACTGGACAGTTCTTGTCACTAAGGTCTCATATCTACAGTAAACCTGTATTTTAAAAATGATTATGGATTGCTTCATTATGTGAAATTGATACATGCTTTCAAAAACTTTCCTCATTGATAACGGTACATATTCTTTATTTCATTATAAATTTTCTTTTTCCTTTTTTCTTTTTTAATAATACATGCTTTGTTTTATTATTAAAGTGTAGCTTACTTACAAAACTGTATTAGTTTCAGGTTTATAGTATAGTTAGACAGTTTTTGTAGGCTTCTAAGATAAAATTTATTGCAATATTACTGACTATATTCTCTGCTCTAGGCATCACATCCACGTGACTTGTTTATTTTATAACAGGTAGTTTGTCCCTCTTAGTCTCTTTCGCCTTTCAATCCCCCCTTCACCTCAGTTCTGTATTCTCTGTTCTCTACAATCGCATAACAGCTCCAGTCATGGAGTAAAGCCATTCTGGTTCTCATACCTACACATGTGTGGAAATGAGGGCCCTTTGGATACTGAAACTGTCAAACTCTAATCCAGATCTAGATTAAGTCTTAACTTTATTCCCTCTCTCTCAGGCTCCTCTAGGCTCTGGAAGTTCTCAGAATCCATTAAGTCAACCAACTTTAACTTCTGGAAGAACTGAGCTTTATCTACTGGGATCACTGAGTCAATTTATTATGTGTAGCCTCCAGAGTCAATGTTACACGTAATAGTAGTGGTACTTAGTATGTATGTTTGGGGAATCGGGGAGTAAAAAAGAGATAATTCTGGGCATCCTGGGGGCCTTTAGTTAGTTACTTAAAGAGCCATACCATGAAGAAAGTCTGAAAGTGAGGAGTAGAGAGATGCTGTGTCATGAGTGTGCTCACCAAGAGTCATATGGATGTTTGTTAAGATATGTCTACATATGTGTGCATACATTTACATGTACACAAATTGAAGACAGTGTGTAGGACTAGCTTTCCAATCTCTATTGCCTCACGTTCAGGTAGGTGATTCCAGGTGGGTGTGGGCTTTATATTGACATTCCAGTGGCCTCCTCTCTGAACTTCAGATGATCAGTGTCTCTTCCCCTGCTTCACTCTTATTCATCACTGGACAGTTCTTGTCACTAAGGTCTCATATCTACAGTAAACCTGTATTTTAAAAATGATTATGGATTGCTTCATTATGTGAAATTGATACATGCTTTCAAAAACTTTCCTCATTGATAACGGTACATATTCTTTATTTCATTATAAATTTTCTTTTTCCTTTTTTTTTTTAATAATACATGCTTTGTTTTATTATTAAAGTGTAGCTTACTTACAAAACTGTATTAGTTTCAGGTTTATAGTATAGTTAGACAGTTTTTGTAGGCTTCTAAGATAAAATTTATTGCAATATTACTGACTATATTCTCTGCTCTAGGCATCACATCCACGTGACTTGTTTATTTTATAACAGGTAGTTTGTCCCTCTTAGTCTCTTTCGCCTTTTTCAATCATTCCCCAGCCCTCCCCTCTAGCAACAATCAGTTTGTTCTCTGTATCTCTCTGAGTCTATTTCTTTCTAGTTTTTCTAGATTCCACATATAAGTGAAAATATACAGATATATTAGATTCTAAATACAAGTGCAAAAGAAAATATAGTTTTCTTTTTCCTGTCTGACTTATTTTACTTAACATAAAACCCTCTAAATCCATCCATATGCCAAATGGCAAGAATTTTTTTTTATGGTTCAGTAATATTACATTGTGTATATATGTAGCATCATAAATGTATATATTTAAATTTTTGAATGGAAAATTATACACTTAAGTTCTATTAATTTTTAAAAACAGTTTTGTTGACTTCTTTCATTTTGTTTGTTGAAAGGACTATGTAACATTTTATTAATTTATTTATTTTCATTTCACATATTTTGAATTATAATCTTTAAGTGAGTATAATCAAAAACATATGCAAGAAAACTTTTATAAATTTAATGACATGCTCAGATAATAATGAATCAGCCTTAATATTAAGGACAGCCTTAATAAAATAGTTATCATAAAACATAGTCTGTTAGATATTAATTTTTATGCTATATTATTACTCCTCTATATAAGCTTATTATATCATGGTATTAGATTATTTTTTATATTACTTTAAATTGACTTTTTTTTTCTCATTTATTATTATTATTATTTTCTCTTTGACCACTTTTATTTGTCTTTCATTTGTTTATTTTCATCCATCTTTGTTCTTTGGCCTGTGTGGGCCTCCTACCACAGTGGTGTCTCTCATTGCAGAGCACTGGCTCTGGGTGCATATGCTCCAGAGTGCTGGCTCGGTAGTTGGTCCAGCCAGTCCATGGCACGCAAGATATTCCCAGGCCAGGGATCGAACCGGCTCCCCTTGCACTGCAAGGCAGTGTCCTTACCCACTGGATCACCAGGGAAGCCCTCATTTATTATTGTTTTTACTGGAGTTCCAGGTACTTAGTTCTTTTGGACTACAACACAGAGGGCAATCATGAACACAATGTCAGTAGCAGCATTAATAGACCAAGAGGTTATTACAAATTATAGCTTATACATATACAGTCTAGAGAACAGTGGGCTCAGTGCTTCTTAGGATAGTCCCAACCAATAGAGTCTAAATTTCTTTCCAGATGGGCACATGTGGGCTTGCAAGAAAACCCAAACTGTGCTGAAATTTCAATGTTGACCTTTGAAAAACACTGTGCAAGCTTACAGCTCTTATCAAATGGAAGTCAAACAGTCTGTGGTGATTTTGAAGATATTCTTTTTTCCCCAGTTTTATTGAGATATAATTAACCTATAGCACTTGTCTAAGTCTAAAGTATTCAACATAATGGCATATTTTATATACATCAAGAAATGATTGTCACAATAAGATTTGTGAACATCATCATCATATATAGAAACAGAATTCTAAAAAAATATTTTTCTCTCCTTTTGATGAGAACACAGGTTTTACACTTTAAGAACTATGATATGCATTTACCACATTGTACATTACATCCCCAGTACTAATTAGAACAGAAAGTTTGTACCTTTTGACTGCCTTCATCCAACCTCTCCCAGAATTATTTTAGTGTATCTTAATATTCCAACTCTTGTTTCTACTTCAAAAATCTTGGTTCTTTTCAAAGTCAACTCATAGTAGTTTCTGAATTGCTCTTTCAGCATCTCCGCCAGCCAGCCAGCAGCATGACTGGTTGCAATGCCTCCCAGGGCCATCCCTCTTTCTTCTTTCTCCAAGGCATTCCTGGGATGGAAGACAAGCACAGGTGGATCTCTATTCCTTTCTCTTCCATGTATGTCGTCACCATCCTTGGGAACTGCACCATCCTCTTCACCGTCTCCATGGAGCGCTCCCTGCACAAGCCCATGTTTCTGCTCCTTGGCATGCTGGCCCTCACGGACCTGGGCATGTTCACGACCACCATCCCCAAGGTGCTGTGCATCTTCTGGTTTGGCCAGAGTGACATCAGCTTCGGGGGCTGCCTGGTCCAGCTGTTCTTCCTCCACTCCATCTCTGCCTTGCAGTCTGCCATCCTCATGGCCATGGCCTTTGACCGCTATGTGGCCATCTGTGAGCCCCTGCGCTATGCCACCATCCTTTCCAACAGCCGTGTTGGGCTCATCGGCCTCATAAGCTTAGTGAGAGCAGTCCTGCTCATTCTCCCTATGCCCGTCCTCCTCCAGCAGATGCCCTTCCAGGTCAAGCATGTCATCCCAGCCACCTACTGTGAACACATGGCTGTGGTGAAGATGGTGTGTGTGGACACCACAGTCAACAGGGTGTATGGTCTGGTGGTGGCCTTGTTGGTTGCTGGGGTGGATATCTCGGCCATTGCTTCATCTTATGTGCTGATCATCCAGGCTGTAATGCGGCTCTCTTCTAAGGAAGCCCACCAAAAAGCAGTAAACACGTGTACCACACACATCTGTGTCATGCTTCTCTATTACACTCCCCCACTTTTCTCTTTTCTCGCTCACCGCTTTGGCCAAGGAATTCCTCCTCATGTGCATAGCATTCTCGGCAGCCTGTATTTCCTTGTACCTCCAATGCTTAATCCTATTATTTATTCAGTGAAAACCAAGGAGTTTCGGGACAAATTGACAAAATATGGGTGCTGGAAGAAAAAGTCCATAAGTGTTACCTTTGGTCAGAAACCTGTCTGACTATCTGGTATTACTGGTTATAAGAAATAAAGAACATTAACGTAAATGCAGTTCCTCAAGGGATTAGCTGATCGAAGCAATATGTCATATTGGCAAATTATCTGCCCAAATTCTTACATAGAGAGGCTGAGACACAGGAGAATGTGCTCTCACTATTTCTAAAGGAAGGCTACTATCATATATGAAATCAAAATAATAACATATTCTCTCCAAACTGACATGGTAAATTGTATGTGGAAATGTACATAAAGAACTCTGAACCACACACACTGAATGCAAGTATAATGAAGTAGACTATTTCCATATGAAGAGAATATAACTTGTCCACCACTTTGCCAAGGCAAGGTCAAGTTGCGTGCAGTCATGGGTATGTATTTGTATTTGTGTATTATGGGAAAGTGAGAGGTGAGATTACTTGAGGGAAGTGAGAAGGTCAGGGAAAATACACTTACTTAGTATATCTGCTGGAAGAGTCTTATATTTGGATTACAGGGTTTATTTCCTTGTAGAACTGGGGGGAAATGGACAAGAAATATAATCTCTAATTCCTGGATAAATTTCAGTGGAAATTGAAAATGGGAAGCTCCTTTAATCTCCTAAACTTAAAAGGTCCTAAGCTTAAAAAGCCTTTAATCTAATTTCACATTTTTAAAAATTCTTGTTGTCAACTCTTCTGCTAGTCTCTACTAATTCCACTGTCTCATAGACTTTCTTACAGAGAAAATTATGAAAATGTTTTATTTTTTTTAATTTTTATTTCACTTTTTACCTTTACAGAATTTTGTTGTTTACAGGTATGTATGATCCCAGATTAGTCATATGTTATTTTTTATAGTTATAAAAGTCAGTTTTATACTGGAAGTCATTGGCTATAGACCTCTGCAAGTCTGTTTCTCAGGGAACATAGAAATAAGTCATGAACAAGTACTTAGGCAGTTTGCAGAGCTCAGATCTTGTGCCTGAACATAGGAATTGATTAAGTTCAAAAGATACTGTTAATCACTTTCATACAATGATTATGGCTATTGTCTAAATATATCAAGATTCATGAAGGGTAAACTCCCCAAATTCTAAGACTGGTCATTATGCTGTAGGACTAATATGTAAAGGGAGAAATAAGTGAAAAAGACACCCTTAAAGCTACATGCCCATCATTTAAAGGAGACCTTGTTTTTGGCCACACCTCGCAGCATGTAGGATCTTAGTTCTCTGATCAGGAATTGAACCCATGCCCTCTGCAGTGGAAGCATGGAATCCTAACCACTAGATCCCCAGGGAATTTCTTAAAGAAGACTCTTAAAACACTTAATCTAGAGGGAAATAAATGATACTTCTCCATAGTTTGGTATCAACTATAATAAATAATAATAAATAATAAAGGCTTCCTGTATACTGAATAATTCATTAACAAGATCTGTGAAAGGTTGGTTATTTCAAAGCTTTAAATAATGGACACAATCTTCAGGAGGAAAAAAAAAATGAAGATTTCTAAGAAGTATCTCTTCTACAAATGGAGTGCTAGAAATGAATGCAAACTTGAAGGAACAGTAATGGGTGAGGTGCAGAGTGCTGTCTACATGACACAACAAACATGAAGATTAAACACACACACACACACAATTGCTCAGCATAATGTTTCACGATTAATTGTTTACTTGACAAATAAGTAGCAGATTTTGAAAGGACCTAAACCACTTGTTATCCAAAGGGACTGTGGTAACACCAAATTTTGCTGAGATCTTTTTCTGATTTAATGAGTTACAAGAGCAGAGATCTATATAATAAAATATTATCTACTTCTCATAGTTTTTCCTTTTGCTTTATGACTGGCTATTTTATAAAAGTAAGAAGGCAATTTTCACTTAAATTATGAGAAAAACATTTTATCAGCTTGAGAATAAAATGCATACTGGAAAAATTGTGGCAGGAAAGTTGTCAGCAGCAGTTTCTCTGATTTTGAGAAAACAGAGGGAACTGAGAAACCCCAAAGAAGAAGCAAGTGTGACTCCATCTATGTTTTCTCTCTTGGTCTGTTTGTTTTTTAATTTTATTTAAGTGTTATGTAATTTCTACTGTATGATCAGCTTGACTCATCTCTTGTAGATTGACAATGTACTATGACACACATATAAACTATTATTTTTTCATGTCTCTAGAATTGTTTATAGCTATGTAAAAGCTTGAAAATGTTCAAATGTTTCACATATTGGTCAAGCTTAAATAACTTTCTGTTTTCTAGGTATTTGAATTTAAATTAACACAGAGTTGACTATCCTTCCATCATCTTCATTTTATGAAGAATTTATGGTAAAGAATCTGCCTGCAATGCAGGAGACATGGGTTAGATCCCTGGGAATGTAAGATCCTCTGGAGAAGGGAATGCCTACCCACTCCAGTATTCTTGCCTGGAGAATTCTATGGACAGAAGATCCTGGCAGACATGACTGAGCGACTAATCAACTTGCCTAGTAATAGTCTCAAGCTCTCAAACTATGAATAATTAGAAAATAATTATATAATAGTAGATATGGGAGGTAGCACCTAACTAGAGCTTCAGGTATTGGGCAAAAGATTTTGTAACATTGGGGAATACAAACCTGGGCTACCCAGAATAAAAGGATCTGAGACAAAAACGTGCATATTGGCAGTTTATTTAGAAATGTGGTAAAAAAAAAATATATGTATATATATATATATATATATATATATATATATAGGCCCTCATGAAACAGTTGGAATGAAACTGGAAGAGTGAAGAGTGAAAGACAATATAGGAATTTTCTGGTCCAGTTGCACACTGACAGTGGAGACTATTGTGCAACCCTGGCAGACCCAACCCTGCACACGCATCTGGCATGGCTCAGGAAGGGCTCCTGGCCTGCCAATAAGTGTTAACTCTATGTACGAGAGACATCATAACAGCAGAGCTCTTTGCTGGAGACATCTGTGAACTTATGAATGTCCCGTGGCAAGATGTCCCACATTACTAAGTATTACCTAAGGTTAACTGATTGTACCCACTTGGAACTGTTCACAGCAGCACAGCCTGAATACAAGAGTATTGTGAATGATGTGAAAGAATTGCCTAATGTAAAAATCTACTTGACCAAGTCCTCATGGTCTTCCGAGGTGACACAGTGGTAATGAATCCAATTGTCAATGCAGGAGATGAGATGCATGAGATGCAGGTTCAATTCCTGAATCAGGAACATCCTCTGGAGAAGGTAATGCCTACCCACTCCAGTATTCTTGCCTGGAGAATTCTATGGACAGAAGATCCTGGCAGACATGACTGAGCGACTAATCAACTTGCCTAGTAATAGTCTCAAGCTCTCAAACTATGAATAATTAGAAAATAATTATATAATAGTAGATATGGGAGGTAGCACCTAACTAGAGCTTCAGGTATTGGGCAAAAGATTTTGTAACATTGGGGAATACAAACCTGGGCTACCCAGAATAAAAGGATCTGAGACAAAAACGTGCATATTGGCAGTTTATTTAGAAATGTGGTAAAAAAAAAATATATATATATATATATATATTTATATATATATATATATAGGCCCTCATGAAACAGTTGGAATGAAACTGGAAGAGTGAAGAGTGAAAGACAATATAGGAATTTTCTGGTCCAGTTGCACACTGACAGTGGAGACTATTGTGCAACCCTGGCAGACCCAACCCTGCACACGCATCTGGCATGGCTCAGGAAGGGCTCCTGGCCTGCCAATAAGTGTTAACTCTATGTACGAGAGACATCATAACAGCAGAGCTCTTTGCTGGAGACATCTGTAAACTTATGAATGTCCCGTGGCAAGATGTCCCACATTACTAAGTATTACCTAAGGTTAACTGATTGTACCCACTTGGAACTGTTCACAGCAGCACAGCCTGAATACAAGAGTATTGTGAATGATGTGAAAGAATTGCCTAATGTAAAAATCTACTTGACCAAGTCCTCATGGTCTTCCGAGGTGACACAGTGGTAATGAATCCAACTGTCAATGCAGGAGATGAGATGCATGAGATGCAGGTTCAATTCCTGAATCAGGAACATCCTCTGGAGAAGGTAATAGCAACACAGTCCAGTATTCTTGCTGTGGAAAATTCCACGGACAGACCAGCCTGGTGGGGTACAGTCCATGGGGTAATGAAGACTTGGACACAACTGAACAACTGAGTATGCCAGAGGCCTCACGGTAGGTTGTGAAATTTCTTCAAGATTAATAAGGACTCACACCTTGAGTTCATCCAACAGAATCATTATTTTAATTTTTCAACTTTTAATAAAAAATTATCTCTTTAACATCAATTTCCATTGACTATAACTAACTAGAAGTTATTCTTCTAAAAACATTTTAAAATCTTCCTAGAGAGTAAAGATCTCTTAGAGATGTGCAAAACTATCTGTGGTGCCCCAAGGATGAAAGAACAAGGGAGATGAGAAGGGTCTTGGAATGCAAGAAGAGAAAAATTAGATCCTTATTGTGCTTCCCTCCTCCAGGCCCAATCCTGCCCAATTCTTAAGACCCCTACGCCACTCCTTGGACCCAACTGTCTTTCTCACTCTACCTGACCCAGTACAATGTCTAATCAACAATGATCCTTAAGACTCCCTATGCCACTCCTTAGACCTTAGCTATAAAATGGATCAAAGACCCCTACTTAATGTTGGCTCTCCTTTGAGTTGGTCCTCTGTTCTAATAGGGTCTCCCACTCTAAGCATTTGGGTTTTCCCTTAAGTTGGCCCACTGTACCAGCAGCAACTCTCCCTTCCCTTGCTATGATAAACTTTGCTTTTCTCTCACTCTGCCTCTTGCCTGGAAATTCTTTTCCAACCTGCACATGGACCTCAACATTCCCTTCAGTTCTTACTTCTTTTTGGGTCTTCATCTTTATACAAAATGAAATAGAGTATTACTCATTATTTTTATTCATTCTGTTGTTACTGTTAAAATAACATATGTACTTTGTAAACCAATCAAATGTGTTAAAATATTCAATGAAATGTAAAAGTCTTCCTTCTACATGTCTTCTTTTACATGAACCTGGTCCTTAGAAGTACGCCTTTAAAATAGGTTTTCTGAATAATTTACTCATTCCACTAATTACTTTTTTATTTAAAAGAAGCATATAGAGATACAAGCATCTATATATCATTTCTTTTTTCATAAATATGATTTGTATATTTACTTAACTTTGATTCTTTTAATTTACGAATTTTCACCCGACAAATACCCCCTTGGACACGAAGACTGACACAAAACTAAAAGTATGCCAGAGGCCTCACGGTAGGTTGTGAAATTTCTTCAAGATTAATAAGGACTCACACCTTGAGTTCATCCAACAGAATCATTATTTTAATTTTTCAACTTTTAATAAAAAATTATCTCTTTAACATCAATTTCCATTGACTATAACTAACTAGAAGTTATTCTTCTAAAAACATTTTAAAATCTTCCTAGAGAGTAAAGATCTCTTAGAGATGTGCAAAACTATCTGTGGTGCCCCAAGGATGAAAGAACAAGGGAGATGAGAAGGGTCTTGGAATGCAAGAAGAGAAAAATTAGATCCTTATTGTGCTTCCCTCCTCCAGGCCCAATCCTGCCCAATCCTTAAGACCCCTATGCCACTCCTTGGACCCAACTGTCTTTCTCACTCTACCTGACCCAGTAAATGTCTAATCAACAATGATCCTTAAGACTCCCTATGCCACTCCTTAGACCTTAGCTATAAAATGGATCAAAGACCCCTACTTAATGTTGGCTCTCCTTTGAGTTGGTCCTCTGTTCTAATAGGGTCTCCCACTCTAAGCATTTGGGTTTTCCCTTAAGTTGGCCCACTGTACCAGCAGCAACTCTCCCTTCCCTTGCTATGATAAACTTTGCTTTTCTCTCACTCTGCCTCTTGCCTGGAAATTCTTTTCCAACCTGCACATGGACCTCAACATTCCCTTCGGTTCTTACTTCTTTTTGGGTCTTCATCTTTATACAAAATGAAATAGAGTATTACTCATTATTTTTATTCATTCTGTTGTTACTGTTAAAATAACATATGTACTTTGTAAACCAATCAAATGTGTTAAAATATTCAATGAAATGTAAAAGTCTTCCTTCTACATGTCTTCTTTTACATGAACCTGGTCCTTAGAAGTACGCCTTTTAAATAGGTTTTCTGAATAATTTACTCATTCCACTAATTACTTTTTTATTTAAAAGAAGCATATAGAGATACAAGCATCTATATATCATTTCTTTTTTCATAAATATGATTTGTATATTTACTTAACTTTGATTCTTTTTAATTTTTACAGAAATTTGTTGTTCACAGACATATATGTTCCCAGATCAGTCATGTATATATCCCTGGCCCCCTTTCCCCTCCACCTCTCCTCCCAGTCCCTCCCATCCCACCCTTCCAGGTCATCACATCATGCCCCAGTAGGATCCCCTATTCCCACAGCACAATGAAAATAGCTGTTTTCCACATATGATAGTATACATTTCTATGTTACTCCCTCTTTGTCTCCCACCCACTATTCATTCCCCACAATGTCCATATGTCTGTTCTCTATGTCTGTTTTTCCATCGCTTCACTGCATGTGTTATCATTTTTCTCGTACTAGATTCCATGTATATGTGTTAGTATACTGTACTTGTCTTTCTATTTTTGACTTACTTCACTGTTTATAACAGGTTCTAGATTCATCCACCTCATTAGGGCTGATTCTTCTGCATTTCTCTTTACAGCTGAGAAGTACTCCATTGTATATATGTACCAGAGCTCTTGTATCCATTCATTCATTGACAGACATCTAGGTTGCTTTCATGTTCTAACTATTTTATAGAGAGCTGCAATGAACATTGGGATACAGGTGCTTCTTTCAGTTTTGATTTCATCAGGGTATAAGCCTAAGAGTGGGATTGCTGGGTTGTATGGTGCTTCCATTTTCATTTTTTTAAAGACTCCACATACTGTCTTCCATAGAGGCTGTATCAATTTACATTCCCACCAACAATGTCAGAGGGTTCCCTTTTCTCCACACCCTCTCCAGAATGTATTGTCTGTCGATTTGTGGATGATGGCCATTCTGACTGGTGTGAGGTGATGTCTCACTGTGGTTTTTGATTTGTATTTCTCTAATTATAAGTGAGATTGAGCATTGTTTCATGTGCTTTCTTGGCCATCTGCATGTCTTCTTTGGAGAGGCATCTATTTAGGTCCTTTTCCCATTTTTTGATTGGGTTGTTCATTTTTCTGGTGCTGAGTTGTCTGAGTTGCTTGTAGGTTTTGGAGATTAATTCTTTGTCTATTGTTTCATTTGTTATGATTTTCTCCCATTCTGTGGGTGGTATGTTCAGCTTTTTTGTAGTTTCTTTTGCTGTACTAAAGATTTTAAGTTTCATTAGGTCCCACATGTTAATCTTTGTTTTTAGTTCCACTATTCTAGTAGGCGGGTCTAGGAATATTTTGCTTTGATTTATGTCCTTGAGGGTTTTACCTATATTCTCCTCTAAGAGTTTTGGGGTTTCTGGTCTTGCATTTAGATCTTCAATCCATTTTGAGTTGATCTTTGTGTATGGTGTCAGGGAATGTTCCAACTTCATTGTTTTGCATGTAGCTGTTCAATTTTCCCAGCACCATTTTTTGAAGAGGCTGTCTTTGTCCCATTTTATATTTTTGCCTCCTCTGTCAAAAATATGGTAGCCAGAGGTGCATAAGTTTATATCTGGGTGGCTTCTCTGTCTTGTTCCATTGATCTATAGTTGTGTTTTCCTGCCAGTACCATACTGTCTTGATGGCAGATGCTTTGTAGTATAGTCTGAAGTTACGGAGGCTGATCCCTCGATCTCCATTCTTCTTTCTCAGGATTGCTTTGGCTATTTGGGGTCTTCCATATGACCTGTGTTACTCTTTGGTGTAGTTGTGTGAAGAATGTCAATGGTAGTTTGATAGGGATCGCATTGAATCTGTAAATGATATTTCGTAGTGTGGTCATTTTCACAATATTGATTCTTCCAAACCAGGAACACAGAACTCTCCGGGAACTCTTCAAACCAGGAACTCTCCATCTGTTTAAATTTTCTTTAATTTCTTTCATTAGTGTCTTGGAATTTTCTGTGTACAGTTCTTTTGTTTCTTTGCATAGGCTTATTCTTTTGGTTACAATGGTGAAGGGGATTGTGTCTTTGATTTCATTTTCTGATTTTTCATTGTATATAGGAATGGGAGTGATTTTTGTGTCATTTTATTTGTCTTTACTATTGTTTCTTTCATTTCTTTTTCATTTATTTCTGCTTTGATCTTTATGGTTTCTCTTCTGCTAACTTTGGGGTTTTGATGCTCTTCTTTCTTCAGTTGTTTTAACCCTAGTTAGGTTGTCTGTTTGATATTTTTTTGTTTCTTGAGGTAGGATTGTATTGCTATGAACTTCCCTCTTAGAAGTGCTTTTGTGGTATCCCATAAGTTTTGCACTGTTCTGTACTCATTGTTATTTTCTTCTAGGAATTGTTTTATTTCTCCTTTGTTTGGCTCAGTAATCAGTTTGTTTTTTTAGGTATCTGTTGTTTAATCTCCATGTGTTTGTGTTTTAGCATTTTTCCCTCCTGCAGTTAATCTCTAGTCTCATTGCATTGTGGTCAGAAAGATGGTTGATATGATTTCAGTTTTCTTGAATCTTTTGTAATGGTGTCAGGGAATGTTCCAACTTCATTGTTTTGCATGTAGCTGTTCAATTTTCCCAGCACCATTTTTTGAAGAGGCTGTCTTTGTCCCATTTTATATTTTTGCCTCCTCTGTCAAAAATATGGTAGCCAGAGGTGCATAAGTTTATATCTGGGTGGCTTCTCTGTCTTGTTCCATTGATCTATAGTTGTGTTTTCCTGCCAGTACCATACTGTCTTGATGGCAGATGCTTTGTAGTATAGTCTGAAGTTACGGAGGCTGATCCCTCGATCTCCATTCTTCTTTCTCAGGATTGCTTTGGCTATTTGGGGTCTTCCATATGACCTGTGTTACTCTTTGGTGTAGTTGTGTGAAGAATGTCAATGGTAGTTTGATAGGGATCGCATTGAATCTGTAAATGATATTTCGTAGTGTGGTCATTTTCACAATATTGATTCTTCCAAACCAGGAACACAGAACTCTCCGGGAACTCTTCAAACCAGGAACTCTCCATCTGTTTAAATTTTCTTTAATTTCTTTCATTAGTGTCTTGGAATTTTCTGTGTACAGTTCTTTTGTTTCTTTGCATAGGCTTATTCTTTTGGTTACAATGGTGAAGGGGATTGTGTCTTTGATTTCATTTTCTGATTTTTCATTGTATATAGGAATGGGAGTGATTTTTGTGTCATTTTATTTGTCTTTACTATTGTTTCTTTCATTTCTTTTTCATTTATTTCTGCTTTGATCTTTATGGTTTCTCTTCTGCTAACTTTGGGGTTTTGATGTTCTTCTTTCTTCAGTTGTTTTAACCCTAGTTAGGTTGTCTGTTTGATATTTTTTTGTTTCTTGAGGTAGGATTGTATTGCTATGAACTTCCCTCTTAGAAGTGCTTTTGTGGTATCCCATAAGTTTTGCACTGTTCTGTGCTCATTGTTATTTTCTTCTAGGAATTGTTTTATTTCTCCTTTGTTTGGCTCAGTAATCAGTTTGTTTTTTTAGGTATCTGTTGTTCAATCTCCATGTGTTTGTGTTTTTAGCATTTTTTCCCTCCTGCAGTTAATCTCTAGTCTCATTGCATTGTGGTCAGAAAGATGGTTGATATGATTTCAGTTTTCTTGAATTGACTGAGATTTGATTTGTGGCCCAAGATGCGGTCTATCTTGGAGAACATTCCATGAGCACTTGAGAAGAATGTGTATTCTTCTGCTTTTGGATGGAAAGTCCTAAAGATATCAACGAGGTCCATCTCTTCTAGTGTGTCCTTTAAGGCTTGTGTTTTTTCATTAACTTTCTGTTTTGATGATCTGTCCATTGTTGTGAGAGCAGTGTTGAAGTCTCCTACTATAATTGTGTTATTGTCAATTTCTTCTTTTATGTCTGAAAGTGTTTGTCTTATGTATTGGGGTGCTTCTGTGTTGGGTGCATAGATATTTATGATTGTTATGTCTTCCTCTTGGATAGATCCCCTGATCATGATGTAGTGTCCTGCCTTGTCTCTTATAATCTTCTTAATTTTAAAGTCTATTTTTTCTGATATGAAGATTACTAATCCAACTTTCTTTTCATTTCCATTTGTGTGGAATATCTTCTTATATCTTCTCAGTTTCAGTCTGTTTGATATTTTTTTGTTTCTTGAGGTAGGATTGTATTGCTATGAACTTCCCTCTTAGAAGTGCTTTTGTGGTATCCCATAAGTTTTGCACTGTTCTGTGCTCATTGTTATTTTCTTCTAGGAATTGTTTTATTTCTCCTTTGTTTGGCTCAGTAATCAGTTTGTTTTTTTAGGTATCTGTTGTTCAATCTCCATGTGTTTGTGTTTTTAGCATTTTTTCCCTCCTGCAGTTAATCTCTAGTCTCATTGCATTGTGGTCAGAAAGATGGTTGATATGATTTCAGTTTTCTTGAATTGACTGAGATTTGATTTGTGGCCCAAGATGCGGTCTATCTTGGAGAACATTCCATGAGCACTTGAGAAGAATGTGTATTCTTCTGCTTTTGGATGGAAAGTCCTAAAGATATCAACGAGGTCCATCTCTTCTAGTGTGTCCTTTAAGGCTTGTGTTTTTTCATTAACTTTCTGTTTTGATGATCTGTCCATTGTTGTGAGAGCAGTGTTGAAGTCTCCTACTATAATTGTGTTATTGTCAATTTCTTCTTTTATGTCTGAAAGTGTTTGTCTTATGTATTGGGGTGCTTCTGTGTTGGGTGCATAGATATTTATGATTGTTATGTCTTCCTCTTGGATAGATCCCCTGATCATGATGTAGTGTCCTGCCTTGTCTCTTATAATCTTCTTAATTTTAAAGTCTATTTTTTCTGATATGAAGATTACTAATCCAACTTTCTTTTCATTTCCATTTGTGTGGAATATCTTCTTATATCTTCTCAGTTTCAGTCTGTTTGTTTTGTTAGACCTGAATTGGGTGTCTTGTAAACAGCTTATATATCGATCCTGATTTTGTATCTGTTCAGCCAGTCTGTGTCTTTTGGTTGGAGCATTTAGTCCATTTACATTCAACGTAACTTTTTTGTACAAATGTTCCTATTGTCATCTTCTTAGATATTTAGGGTTTATTTTGTAGGACTTCTCCTACTCTTGTATTTATTGGCTATATCAGGCCCTTTAACAGTTGCTGTAAGGCTGGTTTCATGGTACAAAATTCTTTTAGCTTTTGCTTGTCTGTGACACTTTTGAGTTCTCCATCAATTCTGAATGAGATCCTTGCTGGGTAGAGAATTCTTGGTTAGATGTTATTCCCTTTTAGCCATTTAAATGTGTCTTGCCATTCTCTTCTGGCCTGCAGTGTTTCTGTTTAAAGATTCACGGTTAAATATATGGGGTTTCCTTTGTAAGTTATTTGTTGTTTGTTCCTTTCTGCTGTAAGTATTCTGTCCTTATATTTAGTCTGTGTTAGTTTGATTAGAATATGCCTTGGTGTGTTCCTTCTGGGGTTTCTCCTGTATGGAACTCTTTGTGCTTCTTGGACTTGGTTGACTATTTCCTTTCCCATGCTGGGGAAGTTTTCAACTATAACCTCTTCAAGAATTTTTCCACAGCCTTTCTATCCCTCTTCTGGGACTCCTATAATTCTAATGTTGGTGTGTTTGATATTGTCCCAAAGGTCCCTTATGCTATCCTCAGGTCTTTTGATTCTTTGTGCTTTGTTCTGTTCTTCAGCGGCTATTTCCACCATTCTGTCTTCCAGCTCACTTATCCATTCTTCTGATACTCTACTGCTGAGGCCTTCTATAATATTTTCAAATTCAGCCATTGAGTTGTTTCTTTCTGTTTATTTTTCATTTCTTGCATGTCTTTTCTCAGTGCACTGATTTCCTCTAATACTGTTTCCAGAGTTTTGGATCCTTGATAGTATCACTCTTGTGAATTCTCTTTCTGATAATTTGTATCTCATCTTCAGTCATTTGTAATTGTGTTTCTCTGATTTGTTCCTTCATTTGTGGGGTGTTTCTCTGTCTTTTCATTTTTAGGTTAAATTTTCTTTGTGTGTGTGTGTGTGATTGAGGACTTTTCCCCAAGCTCTATGGTTGAATTTATTATGTCAATGGGACAGTGGGCTAACTTTGCTGGTTGCAGAAGGCCAGCAATAGGAAACCCCCTCCATGGGACATCTGCAGGGCCAGTGATAAGAAACCCCTCCCCACTAACTGCCTGTGAAAGCTTGCCGCCACTCTGAATGTGGCTGATGCAAGACTTCGCCCTGCCCTGCTCACTGCCCACGAAAATTCTGCCTGCAATAACTGCCCGGCTCACTGCCTGCCGAAACTACCCGCAAAAACTGCCCGCCAAAATTTTCCACTGCCAGGCTATAAAAACCTCCGCACCCAATCCCTGGGCATGAATTCACTGGCCCTACTTCTTGGGACCATGTGAATCTCACCGGGGAGCGTTGTCCCAATAATCATCCTGAGTTGTCTCTGCCCTAAACTAGTCCGACTCATCCTTGCCATGCAAAATACTTTTCAGAATTCTCCCTTAATTTGGTGTCTGTCCTTGTAGAAGTGTTCAGTGGTTTGTGTCTTAGGTGGTGTTAGGTCTTGTTTGCAGGCGAATAGTCTCTAGTCTCTGTCCGTGGTTTTTATCTTCTCAATTGTGTGTGAACCTTCCACCAGTTTACTCTTGATGTTGTCCCAGATTTCCCTTGTTGGTACTGGTGGGGGTTCGGTGTGGGGGCTGGACTGTTGCTTATGCCTTAGGTTTCAGTAAGAGTCAGGTTTTAAGCTTGTAGTATGGACCCTTGCAGAACCGGTTGTTCTGGTTTCTCCACTGTGTGTCTGTAGCAAGTGCAGCTGACCCCCGTCTCTCCATCCCTGATGCTGCCTGGGGCAGGTGTAGTGGGTAGTTCCCAGTCTGTCAGATGGGGGTTGCACCTCTGGAACCCGGACTAGAGGGTGTTCCCCAGTTCTAATGCTTTCACCCTGGTTGCCTTCTATCTCAGTTCTTCTTCCGGTATTTTTGTCACAGCTCTGCTGCCAGCGGGACTGAGGCTTCTTGTCCTGGATGCCTGGCTTCATTGCCACAGCTCTGGGGCTGCATGGGCTCGTTGGAGCTGCTGGCATGTGCCTGACTCTGCTCTGCCAGATGTGGGACTAAATCCCAATTGAGGGCGCGAGCTTCCTCCTCTGGCTCAAACTAGGCTTCTGGACTGAGACTCATCGGTGCTTTCCCTGTTCTGTTTCCCATGCCCCCACTAGCTTTCTGTCTCAAGCTCATCTGGCTCCTGGTGTCCATGTCACCGTACTGTGACTGTCCCTAGCAGGATTCTCACACCGAGCACTGCTTTCTGTCGTACAGGTGCAGTTATCAGAGCTCTCTCCACCCAGTCTGGTGTGGGAGCTGAGGTACAGGAGCTCTGGTGTCCCTGGGAGCTCCAGGATCCCTGGGAGCTCCGGGAAAGATCAGGTTGCTCGCTCCCCATCCCTTGTAGACCTGAGGGCTTCTTTTGTCCTCTAGAGGCTTGTTTCCTGGCGATGTTTCATTTCTTGATTAGTTCTGGTGATTCTTTTGGGGAGTAGGTGAAATCCTTCTTTCATTCCTCCGCCATCTTGCCACCCCCCTCCTAACTTTGATCTTTTACTTGCAACAGGCTTTTTAAAATTTGCTTTCTCTGTTTGTTGCAATTTTTAAATCCCCACTCCCCACCCCTTTTTTTTCTGTCTCTTGACATGACCAAGGAGCATTTTTCTTTGTTTTTGTTTGATTCATCCAGTGCTGGACTTTTCTTCTTTGGTCTGTCAGCTACAAATTGGCATTTACCAATTACATTACCAATGACTGAACAATAAGGGCATTTTCCATCTGCCTCTGCAGAGGTTGAAAGCTGTGCTGTTGAGAACAGCTAACTTTCAGTATCTCTTGAAGGAAATCAGGGTGGGTTGAGGCACTTTGTGCTCCAAAGAATCCAGTGGGCCAGGTCTTTAGATGGGTAAACCCTTTTAGGAACAGATTTTATTATCTCAGTCCTAGCATCTCCTCACACTTAGAAAAACCCTAAATTCTCACAGGACATCAGATCCTCATGACTAATGGAAACACTTTGTAAAATAAAACATCTTTGTAAACCCTTTGTTGAATGGTATTTGAACTCTCCCTTCACCAAAATCCTTATATATTAATTTTCCTCTAGCTGCCTCTTTGGAGCAGTCTCAGAGCTCTCTGTGATGCTGCTTCCCTGGCTGTAGTCCTAATTTTGCCCCAAATAAAGCTTAACCCACAACTCAAGCTGTTTATCTTTTTAAATCTTTGTAAACTTTTCGATCCTCTGGCTAAAAGGCTCGATCTCGGTGCTTTCCTGTTCTGTTTCCCATGCCCCACTAGCTTTCTGTCTCAAGCTCATCTGGCTCCTGGTGTCCATGTCACCGTACTGTGACTGTCCCTAGCAGGATTCTCACACCGAGCACTGCTTTCTGTCGTACAGGTGCAGTTATCAGAGCTCTCTCCACCCAGTCTGGTGTGGGAGCTGAGGTACAGGAGCTCTGGTGTCCCTGGGAGCTCCAGGATCCCTGGGAGCTCCGGGAAAGATCAGGTTGCTCGCTCCCCATCCCTTGTAGACCTGAGGGCTTCTTTTGTCCTCTAGAGGCTTGTTTCCTGGCGATGTTTCATTTCTTGATTAGTTCTGGTGATTCTTTTGGGGAGTAGGTGAAATCCTTCTTTCATTCCTCCGCCATCTTGCCACCCCTCCTAACTTTGATCTTTTACTTGCAACAGGCTTTTTAAAATTTGCTTTCTCTGTTTGTTGCAATTTTTAAATCCCCACTCCCCACCCCTTTTTTTTCTGTCTCTTGACATGACCAAGGAGCATTTTTCTTTGTTTTTGTTTGATTCATCCAGTGCTGGACTTTTCTTCTTTGGTCTGTCAGCTACAAATTGGCATTTACCAATTACATTACCAATGACTGAACAATAAGGGCATTTTCCATCTGCCTCTGCAGAGGTTGAAAGCTGTGCTGTTGAGAACAGCTAACTTTCAGTATCTCTTGAAGGAAATCAGGGTGGGTTGAGGCACTTTGTGCTCCAAAGAATCCAGTGGGCCAGGTCTTTAGATGGGTAAACCCTTTTAGGAACAGATTTTATTATCTCAGTCCTAGCATCTCCTCACACTTAGAAAAACCCTAAATTCTCACAGGACATCAGATCCTCACGACTAATGGAAACACTTTGTAAAATAAAACATCTTTGTAAACCCTTTGTTGAATGGTATTTGAACTCTCCCTTCACCAAAATCCTTATATATTAATTTTCCTCTAGCTGCCTCTTTGGAGCAGTCTCAGAGCTCTCTGTGATGCTGCTTCCCTGGCTGTAGTCCTAATTTTGCCCCAAATAAAGCTTAACCCACAACTCAAGCTGTTTATCTTTTTTTAAAGTCAACAGTTGTTTAGTAAGCAACACTTCCCTACATATAATGCTTTCTCCTCAGGACACAGGAGACAAAAACAGATCCACAAAAATGAAAATTAAAAACAAATGAAGTAAATAGTGCCCATTCCCTTTGTACTATCAGGTTGCCAGTCACAGCTTTCCAGTATTGAGAAAGACAATGTTTGCCTTACTGCTGCAGGGCACTTCCCTGAAATGCTTCTTGCATTTTTCCTCAATTGAGAACTTTCCCCCAATTGGAGCTTATGCTGTATTTTTTTTCTTTTTAACTTTTATTTTACTTTTAACTTTTATAGAGTTTTGTTATTTACAGATATGTATGTTCCCATATTAGTCATATGTATATCCCCCCCTACCCACCCCCCCCAACCATCACACAGCACGCATGAAGGATCTCCTTTTCTCACAGAGCAATGACTATAGCTATTTTCTTCACTTATGACAGTACAGGCCTTCATGCTACTTCCTTTACACCTCTCACCCACTGTTCCTTCCCCACCATGTCCATATGTCCACTGTCCATGTCTGTCTTTCCATCACTTCAATGCATGTGTCATCATCACCACCCTACTAGATTCCATACATATGTGTTACTATATTGTACTTGTCCTTCTCCTTCTGACTGACTTCACTTTTGATGATAGGTTCTAGATCCAGCCACCTCATTAGGGCTGATTCTCCTGCATTACTCTTTACAGCTGTGTAGTATTCCATTGTATATATGTACCAGAGCTTTTGTACCCATTCGTTTGTCGATGGGCATCTAAGTTGCTTCCATGTTTTAGCTATTGTGTAGAGAGCTGCAATGAACGTTGGGATACAGGTGCCTCTTTCAGATTTGATTTCATCAGGGTATAAGCCTAAGAGTAGGATTTCTGGGTCATATGGTGCTTCTATTTTTAGTTTTTTAAGAACTCTCCAGACTGTCTTCCATAGAGGCTGTATCAATTTACATTCTCACCATCATGCTATATTTTGATGAAAATAAAATACCTAAGAAAAAATTCCACATGTGCCTCTAGAGCTTTAGTAAAAAAGCTTAACCCACAACTCAAGCTGTTTATCTTTTTTTAAAGTCAACAGTTGTTTAGTAAGCAACACTTCCCTACATATAATGCTTTCTCCTCAGGACACAGGAGACAAAAACAGATCCACAAAAATGAAAATTAAAAACAAATGAAGTAAATAGTGCCCATTCCCTTTGTACTATCAGGTTGTCAGTCACAGCTTTCCAGTATTGAGAAAGACAATGTTTGCCTTACTGCTGCAGGGCACTTCCCTGAAATGCTTCTTGCATTTTTCCTCAATTGAGAACTTTCCCCCAATTGGAGCTTATGCTGTATTTTTTTTCTTTTTAACTTTTATTTTACTTTTAACTTTTATAGAGTTTTGTTATTTACAGATATGTATGTTCCCATATTAGTCATATGTATATCCCCCCCTACCCACCCCTCCCAACCATCACACAGCACGCATGAAGGATCTCCTTTTCTCACAGAGCAATGACTATAGCTATTTTCTTCACTTATGACAGTACAGGCCTTCATGCTACTTCCTTTACACCTCTCACCCACTGTTCCTTCCCCACCATGTCCATATGTCCACTGTCCATGTCTGTCTTTCCATCACTTCAATGCATGTGTCATCATCACCACCCTACTAGATTCCATACATATGTGTTACTATATTGTACTTGTCCTTCTCCTTCTGACTGACTTCACTTTTGATGATAGGTTCTAGATCCAGCCACCTCATTAGGGCTGATTCTCCTGCATTACTCTTTACAGCTGTGTAGTATTCCATTGTATATATGTACCAGAGCTTTTGTACCCATTCGTTTGTCGATGGGCATCTAAGTTGCTTCCATGTTTTAGCTATTGTGTAGAGAGCTGCAATGAACGTTGGGATACAGGTGCCTCTTTCAGATTTGATTTCATCAGGGTATAAGCCTAAGAGTAGGATTTCTGGGTCATATGGTGCTTCTATTTTTAGTTTTTTAAGAACTCTCCAGACTGTCTTCCATAGAGGCTGTATCAATTTACATTCTCACCATCATGCTATATTTTGATGAAAATAAAAATACCATTCCACATGCCTCTCCTGAGAAATTTCCCATGTATATACAGGAGAGATGATTTCTTTGTTGGAGGCCTGTAGATATTCTATTCTTTCTATCCTGTAACATCAAATGCAGCTTTCTAAGTTCACTATTTTGGGTTTGTATTTTAAAATAATAGTTTATCTCTGCTTGTGAGATATCAAATTTTATATCATGTGACTGAATATACTTTTTACAAACAAACCTATTATCAGTTTAACATACATTTTTAGATAGGTTTTCTCTCCCTCTACTTATAATAAAACAGCTCAGAAGTTTTCTTCCTAAAATATTAGTCCCTGTGACTGTTTTAATAAACCAATACATCAGAATATGCTAGCATATTCATAACTTCTCAGCTTTACTTTAGTTAACTTTAGCAAAAAAGAGGTATTATCTAGCTGTGTATCTCATTGCATTTTTCTTCTTGGTTTTGAAATATGTCTTTGGGTCTTGGAGTCTTGCACATCACCATTAAAATATTTCAATATTCTGTTCTGTGGCAATAATGTTGACAGATAAGTCTGTATATTTAGATCTAAATCTCGTAATCTTATACATTACATCCATGCAATTGACTGAGGGCCTGTTATTCAGGTTGTGAATACTTCAGTTTTAGAACAATATTGCTTTATTTTTCTTTGTTTATTGGTTCAAGTTTATAAAACTCAGTGCAAAAAAAGATGTTCTGTCATTGTTCTGGGAATTATGTGAGTTCTCAGAGTTTATATATCATAATTCTTTGGAAGAATCTACAAATTTTATGCTTTGACAGGTATGAGGAGAGGATCAAAACTGAACATATAAACATCAATATAAACATTTAATATGAGAATAGGAGGAATAGTCACATAAGTTATGCGAAACACTACAGACCATAATGTAAGAAAACTCCATCAAAGTTTGCTAGATTTTGTGCCCTGTTGATACAAGTTCTGCTGTTGCAAAGCTATCTTAGAAGCATCTGACTTCAGTTAAGTTCTACTATGGATTTCTGAGCTACATACCTGGAATTTGATTGAAGAAAGTTTAAGCAAAGGGTGATAGGTGAAAAATAAAAATGATTTAAATTTGTATCAAGTCTCCTTATCCCATTATATTTGAATTCTCTGCCCTTTGTTTAAACATAATATGAATGGTGAAACCAATTAATTTTGTACTTAAATATTCTAAAGAATTGCTTTTATTTTTTAATACCAAAAAACATCATAACATTCTTGTCCACTATAATGAAGCCAGACAGAGTTGTTTAGATAAATTGAAATCTTGAAAACTAGAATTAGGGCATGGAAATCTGGATAGATGTTACATCTTGGGGACTACTATAAAGACTATTCTAATTTTAGCTAATTACTAAATGATCTTTAGAAAAATTCATTTTTAGATAAGATAGGCATCACTATATGTAACTTTGTTCTGTATTTTCCAAGTTTTCTGTAAATGTGTTATCACAGTTTCATAACTTAAAAAATAAAAAAGAGAAAAATAAAAGCTAAGTGCCTCTATATGTCTCTTATGGAAAAAAGTATATAAAAAAATTAAATAAAAGATAACTTTTACTGAGAGCATTATAGTTGACAAACATATAAACGATCACATTATTGTATTTTTTTAATTTGTTAATTTATTTAATAATGTCTCAGTAACCATTCCATATTAGCATGCATGCATGCATGATAAGTCCCTTCAGTCATGTCTGACTCTGCAATCCTATGGACTGCAACCCACCAGATTCCTCTGTCCATGAGATTCTCCGGGTAAAAATACTAGAGTGGGTTCCCATGTGCTCCTCCAGGATCCCCTTCCCAACCCAGGGATCAGACCCCCTACTCTTGTCTCTTTTGCCTTGGCAGGTGGGTTCTTTACCACTAACATTGTCATTTACCAATTGGCACTTACAAATTGCCAATGACTGAACAACAAGGGGATTTGCCATCCACCGCTGTGGAGATGGAGCCCTGTGTTGTGACAGCTTCTAACTCTCAACATCCCTGAGGGCATTCAGGATAGAGTGAGGCATTCTGTGCTCCAGAGTGTCTCATGGGACAGGTCTTTAGGTGGGCAGATGTTTTTAGAAACAAAGTTCTGCTGTTGCAAAACTATCTTAGAAGCATCTGACTTCAGTTAAGTTCTACTATGGATTTCTGAGCTACATACCTGGAATTTGATTGAAGAAAGTTTAAGCAAAGGGTGATAGGTGAAAAATAAAAATGATTTAAATTTGTATCAAGTCTCCTTATCCCATTATATTTGAATTCTCTGCCCTTTGTTTAAACATAATATGAATGGTGAAACCAATTAATTTTGTACTTAAATATTCTAAAGAATTGCTTTTATTTTTTAATACCAAAAAACATCATAACATTCTTGTCCACTATAATGAAGCCAGACAGAGTTGTTTAGATAAATTGAAATCTTGAAAACTAGAATTAGGGCATGGAAATCTGGATAGATGTTACATCTTGGGGACTACTATAAAGACTATTCTAATTTTAGCTAATTACTAAATGATCTTTAGAAAAATTCATTTTTAGATAAGATAGGCATCACTATATGTAACTTTGTTCTGTATTTTCCAAGTTTTCTGTAAATGTGTTATCACAGTTTCATAACTTAAAAAATAAAAAAGAGAAAAATAAAAGCTAAGTGCCTTTACATGTCTCTTATGGAAAAAAGTATATAGAGAAAATTAAATAAAAGATAACTTTTACTGAGAGCATTATAGTTGACAAACATATAAACGATCACATTATTGTATTTTTTTAATTTGTTAATTTATTTAATAATGTCTCAGTAACCATTCCATATTAGCATGCATGCATGCATGATAAGTCCCTTCAGTCATGTCTGACTCTGCAATCCTATGGACTGCAACCCACCAGATTCCTCTGTCCATGAGATTCTCCGGGTAAAAATACTAGAGTGGGTTCCCATGTGCTCCTCCAGGATCCCCTTCCCAACCCAGGGATCAGACCCCCTACTCTTGTCTCTTTTGCCTTGGCAGGTGGGTTCTTTACCACTAACATTGTCATTTACCAATTGGCACTTACAAATTGCCAATGACTGAACAACAAGGGGATTTGCCATCCACCGCTGTGGAGATGGAGCCCTGTGTTGTGACAGCTTCTAACTCTCAACATCCCCTGAGGGCATTCAGGATAGAGTGAGGCATTCTGTGCTCCAGAGGGTCTCATGGGACAGGTCTTTAGGTGGGCAGATGTTTTTAGAAACAAATTTTATGATGTCAATCCTTGGATCTCCTCTTACCTAGAAAAGCACTAAATCCTTTCATAGTGAATCAGATTCTCATGCTAATCAGAAACTCCCTTTGTAAAATGAGTGCTTAACAGTATTGCACCCCTCCTTCATGAAAACCTTACATATTGCTTTTCCTCTTACTGCCTCTTTGGAGCAGTTCTCAGAACTATCTGAGGTCCTGCCTCCTGGACTGCATTCCTAATTGTGCCTCCAATTAAAATTAACCAACAACTCTCAAGTTGTTTATCTTTTTTTTTTTTTGGCTACTTCTATTGATCTTTCATTTATTTATCTTTGTTCTTTAGCCTGTGTGGGCCTCCCATCACAGTGACCTCTCTCGTCACAGAGCAATGGCTCTGGGTGCATGCGCTCCAGAGCTCCAGCTCGGTAATTGGACACATTGGTCCAGTCACTATACAGCACATGGGATCTTCCCAGGGATCAAACTGGCGCCCCTTGCACTGCAAGGCGGTGCCCTTACCCACTGGACCACCAAGAAAACCCTGTTATCTTTTTAGTTGACATCGTCATCTGGAAAACCTCTCCATATTAGCATGGAAAGACCTATTTTATTGCTTTTCATAACTCCATAGCATTTGTGTTGGTGTTCACATGTGTTTCAGCAGTCACCTGTTGATAGATAGATGTTTGTTTCCCGGCTTGTATTATGTACTGTGTTATTAGAATTATAAAGTAGCAAATTTTGTTTTTCTTTGATGTTTAGTGGTTCAGTTATATCCAACTCTTTGTGACCCCACAGACTGTAGCCCACCAAGTCTCTCTGTCCATGTGATTTTTCAGGCAAGAATACTGGAGTAGTTTGCCATTTCCTTCTCCAGGGTATCTTCCAAACCCAGGGATCAGAATGGCAACTCCTGCCACATCTCCTGCATGGCAGATGGATTCTTTTTTTTTTTTTTTATCTTCTTGGGGGGTGGGGTGGGGAGGGAGGGGAATGGGCGGGCCACTTCTATTGGTCTTTCATTTCTCTATTTTCATCCGTCTTTGTTCTTCAGCTCCTGTGGACCTCCCATCGCGGTGGCGCCTGTCGTCGCAGAGCACTGGCTCGGTAATTGGACACACTAGTCCAGCCGCTCCGCGGCACGTGGGACCCTCCCAGGCCAGGGATCGAACCGGCGCCCCTTACACTGCAAGGCGGTGTCCTTACCCGCTGGACCACCAGGGGAAGCCCCCTATATTCTCTTAAGAATGGATTCTTTACTGTTGAGCCACCATAGCATTATTGGTTTGTGCAAGGGCTATGTGGATTAGATTGTTACCAGCTGAAACATGACCTTATTCAAAAGTCTATTGAGAAAGTAGCACTGAAGCTTAATTACCATATGTAAACTAGGAAGCCAGTGGAAATTTGCTGTGTGATATAGGGAGCTTATCCTAGTGCTTTGTGACAACCTAGAGGGGTGGGATGGGGTAGGAGATGGGAAGGAAGTTCAAAAGAGAGAGGAGTTATTATACCTGTTGCAGGGAATAGCTAATTCTGACTCCAAGTTGGAACTGTTTCTTTGACTTGCTTGTTGTTGCTTTTGTTATTATAATTATACATAATGGCTTGCCTCAGAGAATTTTGCAGCTCTGGCTCTGCCTGATCCTTAAGTTAAATTGTCATTGTATAAAACCTTACCTACTTGTGAAAGGCAGAAAGGAAAAAATTAAATCTCCTTCCTGGAAGCTTACCATTCTAGGAGATATTTGCAAGATAAATGGCATTCTTACTTTTCTTCCTCACCTTTCTTCCATCTCTGATTTATAAAAGAAGATGACATCTAGACCCCATAAAATGGGGTCTTTACTGTGAGACATTAATCTGCTGTCTTATCCATCATCCAGCTCTGGATTCATACTCCTTGCCTCAACATCTCATCTCTGATTCAACATATTGGCCCCTCACATTGTGAACAGAGCAAACACGGTCTCAATAATATACCTATGGTTGATTTAGGGTGGTGTATGGCAGAAACCAGCACAATATTGCAAAGCAATTATCCTCTAATTAAAAATCAAACATTTAAAAAAACCAAATACCAAAAAAACTTGATATTAAAGAGTTGAAGTATATCTATAAGCATCCACCAAATGGAGGCAAGTCATATGAAACCATCATTACATAAAAACTGGAAATAATCCAAATCATTCCTTTTCTCCTGAAAGCTGCTTTTCAGGTTATGTTTCTCTTACAATGAAGCCCAGTGGGATCCTCTAATGAACAATGAAGAATCATTCCTTTTAGTCAGGCCAGGGATCGAACCGGCGCCCCTTACACTGCAAGGCGGTGTCCTTACCTGCTGGACCACCAGGGGAAGCCCCCTATATTCTCTTAAGAATGGATTCTTTACTGTTGAGCCACCATAGCATTATTGGTTTGTGCAAGGGCTATGTGGATTAGATTGTTACCAGCTGAAACATGACCTTATTCAAAAGTCTATTGAGAAAGTAGCACTGAAGCTTAATTACCATATGTAAACTAGGAAGCCAGTGGAAATTTGCTGTGTGATATAGGGAGCTTATCCTAGTGCTTTGTGACAACCTAGAGGGGTGGGATGGGGTAGGAGATGGGAAGGAAGTTCAAAAGAGAGAGGAGTTATTATACCTGTTGCAGGGAATAGCTAATTCTGACTCCAAGTTGGAACTGTTTCTTTGACTTGCTTTTTGTTGCTTTTGTTATTATAATTATACATAATGGCTTGCCTCAGAGAATTTTGCAGCTCTGGCTCTGCCTGATCCTTAAGTTAAATTGTCATTGTATAAAACCTTACCTACTTGTGAAAGGCAGAAAGGAAAAAATTAAATCTCCTTCCTGGAAGCTTGCCATTCTAGGAGATATTTGCAAGATAAATGGCATTCTTACTTTTCTTCCTCACCTTTCTTCCATCTCTGATTTATAAAAGAAGATGACATCTAGACCCCATAAAATGGGGTCTTTACTGTGAGACATTAATCTGCTGTCTTATCCATCATCCAGCTCTGGATTCATACTCCTTGCCTCAACATCTCATCTCTGATTCAACATATTGGCCCCTCACATTGTGAACAGAGCAAACACGGTCTCAATAATATACCTATGGTTGATTTAGGGTGGTGTATGGCAGAAACCAGCACAATATTGCAAAGCAATTATCCTCTAATTAAAAATCAAACATTTAAAAAAACCAAATACCAAAAAAACTTGATATTAAAGAGTTGAAGTATATCTATAAGCATCCACCAAATGGAGGCAAGTCATATGAAACCATCATTACATAAAAACTGGAAATAATCCAAATCATTCCTTTTCTCCTGAAAGCTGCTTTTCAGGTTATGTTTCTCTTACAATGAAGCCCAGTGGGATCCTCTAATGAACTAGTATTTTTTTTTTTTTCTATCCTCCCTCTTTCTTCAATCTCTAGAGAATCATTCCTATGCCCTAAATTCTTGAATGATGAAATCACAGAGTTCCAACTTTCCATTATATAGTGTCAGACTCTTAGTCTCCTGTAGAATGGAAGCTATATACTGTATATGTTGTGTCCCAAGAAAATGAAACTAGGAGGACACCCAGGGTGGGCAGGGATCCCTTTCTCAGGGGCAAAGATACATTCACCCAGAGAAAAAAAAAGTATTCTATGAAATATGTAATAGATAGATTCAGGTTGTAATTTTGGAATGATAGACTCTGGTTATCAGAAGATAATAAACTGGTAGGGTAAATGTAGTAAAATACTTCCAGGTAAGTTCTGATTTAAATAATTAAAACTACCCTTTAATCCTGTTCTGTTAATCATATTGTCTTCCTTAAGTGCCTTCTATCTGTAGTCCCCTCTAGTGCTATTTAGCTGGCCATTTATCTGCTAGTAACTTAGCAACCTCTAGCCCAGAAATCTGAAAGCAGTGATTCCCTTTAGAAAATTGAGCAAGTTTACAGGGAATATAAAAGATGATGGAGTAAAATTTTCAAGAAAACCTTCAAATAATGTACAAACATTGTCAAATATAGGTGCATAGGGTTGATGTACAAGTCCTGGCTCATTGTTCTTCAGGCTCTCAGTCATGTCCAACTCTTTGAAACACTGTGAATTGCAGCACGCCAGGCTTCCCTGTCCTTCACTATCTCCCACAGTTTGCTCAAATTCATGTCCATTGAGTCAGTGATGCCATCCAACCATGTTGTCCTCTGTTGCCCCCTTCTCCCCTATCCATCAATCTTTACCAGTGTAGGAATCGCAAAGACATGGCGGACAGCAAGCTGCTAGGGAAAGAGCCCATTTGCGAAGAGTTCCCCGGGCGAGATCCACAGGTCCGAGAGATGGGTCGGGGAAATTGCACTCCAGAGATGGGACGAGGAGGTTTTATTAGGGAGGAAAGGGGAGAAGAAAAAATGGGCGGGGGTTTCTTCAGAGCAGGTGCAGAAACGGAGTCTTTGTTTAAGCTAGGTGGGAAATTAGTGATGAGTCTGCTGTCCTTGAGTTGCCTGTGGGCATGGGGGTGTGCAGTTCTTGTCACTTTCCAGATGTAGTGGAGAATCTTTATGGCCAGAGCGAATGCCTTATCACCGGCCTTGAGAGACTCCCAGGCACCAGCAGATCAGCAACCGGCCCTATGATGCTGACCCTTTAGGGCCAGGGAGTTTGCAACTGCCGTATTAACCCTTTAATAGCCCATAAACCTAACAACCAGCATCCATCTTTTTCAGTGAGTCTGCTCTTTGCATCAGGCGACCAAAGTATTGGATTTCAAGCTTCAGCATCAATCTTTCCAGTGAATATTCAGGGTTGATTTCCTGTAGTATTGACTGGTTTGATCTCCTCACATTCCAAGGGACTCTCAAGAGGCTTCTCCAACACCACAGCTCAAAGGCATCAATTCTTCAACACTCATCCTTCTTGATGGTTCAGCTCTTATGTTTACACATGACTACAGGGAAACCCATAGCTTTGACTATAGTGCCATTTGTCAGCAAAGTGATGTCTCTACTTTTTAATATGCTGTCTGGGTTTCTCATAGTTTTTCTTCCAAGGAGTAAGTGTTGTTTAATTTCATGGCTTCAGTCACCATCCGCAGTGATTTTGGACCACAAGAAAATAGTCTTTGACTGTTTCCATTGTTTGCCTGTCTATTTGCCATGAAGTGATGACACCAGATGCCATGATCTTTGTTTTATGAATGTTGACTTTTAGGCCAGATGTTTTCACTCTCCTCTTTCACCTTGATCAAGAGACTGATTAGTTCCTCTTTGTTTTCTGCATAAGACTGGTGCCATCTGCATACCTTAGGTTATTTATATTTCTCCCAGCAATTTTGATTTCAACTTGTGCTTCGCTCAGACTGGTATATTAGCATGATATGCTCTACATGTAGTTAAATAATCAGGGTGACAATCTACAGCCTTAATGTACTCCTTTCCCAATTTGGAATCAATCTGTTTTTCCATGTCCAGTTCTAAATTTTGCTTCTTGTCCTGCATACAGGTTTCTCAGGAGGCAGGTAAGATAGTCTGGTATATCCATCTCTTTCAGAATTTTCCACAATTTGTTGTGATCCACACAGTCAAGGCTTTCACATAGTGTATGAAGCAAAATTAGATTTTTTCCTGGAATTCCCTTGTCTTTTCTATAATCCAACAAATGTTGGCAGCTTGTTCTCTGGTTCCTTATGAGCTTTGCCTCATAGTGAGTACTTAATACCTATTAGTTAACTAAGAAAAATTGCTTAAGGAAAGAGAATTTAGCTTAAGTACTATGCAGTAAGGCAGAGATATAGGCAGAAACATGATGTAAGTGATAACAAGAAAGGAAGGGTAGCAATGAGGTGAGAGTAATTCTTAAGTTTGTCAAGAAAAAAAAAAAAGAAATATGGAAAGTGTCAGCTAAAAATGATGAACAACTTGAGAGTTGTGAGTTAAGTTTCATTTGGGGAATAATTAGGACTGCTGCTGTTGTGCCCAAGTCGTAGAATTCCCCCTGAACACACCACAGGAGCCAGGCCTGATGCAAAAGCAAGAGGAACTGTTTATTCAAGCTCGAGCAGGGACCCCCATTCACACCGACACAGCGGCTGTGGGATGGGAGCCCTGAGCAAGGTGGGGCGCAGGCTTTTATTACAAATTTCTGCAGGGGAGGGGGTAGTTGGGGATTTCCAGTCGTGGGCACACTTGATAGGTTAACTGTTGGCTTAGGCTCGTGTGTCTTACTTTGATTGGTTGCAGTGTATAGGTCAGCGCTCTGGAATTCTAGGCACTTCCCTTCTTTCTAGTTGGTTCCTCACATCAGGTGGTGGGGTGGTCTCGGCTCTGGTTTTTCAGGGAATTCCTGGATGTCTAAAATGGAGGGCTTTTTCAAAATGAAGTCACTTAGGTATCACACTGCCCAGGAGGTAGCACCCCAGATAACTCTGAGAGACTGCTCCGAAGAGGCAAGTTGGGGAAAGTCAATATAAGGATTTTGGTGTGGGGGAGTTCAAATGCTATTAAACAAAGGGCTTTTCAAAGGCTTTTGTTTTACAAATGGCTTGTGCCTGTCATGAGGATGTGATATCTTCATGAAGGGTTTTAGCATTTTTCTAGTTGTGAGGAGATGTAAGGATTGAGATAATAAAAGCTGTTCCTAAAAGTCATTTACCTATCTAAAGACCTGCTCCACCAGATTCCCCAGAGTGGAGCACAGAGTGCCTTGTCCCACCCTGATTTCCTTCAGGAAGTGCTGAAAAGTCAGCAGCTCCTTAGGCACAAGTGTTCAATATCCGCAGAGGCAGATGGCAAATGCCCTTGTAGTCCATTCATTGCAGTTGACAAACGCATCTTAAAGAAAAGGAGCTGTCAGTCATGGATCCATTTCCAACCTCGTCTCTAGAACTCTATACACTTGACAGCAAAGTCACACTGAATTTCCCACTATTCCTGAATATACCTATTTTTTCTAGAAACAGAGACCTATAAGCTTTTTGGATTCTTCTAATATACAACCAAGACTGGGAACCACTCTTGACTCTGTGGAATATAAAAATATCAATCAGGAGAGGGAATAGAAAAAAAAAAAAACTGGCTGTTTCAGAAGATGATACATAGTTATTGTGATACAAATAGAAGTTTAATATACCAATATTTTTTTGCAGACCCATATAAAGGTAGGAAATGGGCCCTGTGAAAATACACAGACAAAATGAATAGAAAGGGCAAATACCCTACAGCAGGATCAAACTCACAATGTTTCAAGTACTTCAAGATATAACTGAAGAATAAATTAGTAGCCCAATGGACTAATTTGAAGTACACTACTCATGATTAAAGGCAATTCAGTCTACACATGAGGGTCAGCTGCAATGAAACAAAGTTGCATAAGTCAGGAGAAAAAACACAGAAGACTGTCCATCAAAGTGCATAAATATATAGCTTGAGAGAGAGTAGGAGATTGTTTTGTAATGAAGTCACTTAGGTATCACACTGCCCAGGAGGTACACCCAATACCTGGATGTCAAAAGAGGAAAGGTTGGGAAAAAGGTCACTTAGGTATCACTGCCCGGAGGTAGAGTTCGAGAGCTGCTCCAAGGGCATTCAAATGCTATTAAACAAAGGGCTTTTCAAAGGCTTTTGTTTTACAAATGGCTTGTGCCTGTCATGAGGATGTGATATCTTCATGAAGGGTTTTAGCATTTTTCTAGTTGTGAGGAGATGTAAGGATTGAGATAATAAAAGCTGTTCCTAAAAGTCATTTACCTATCTAAAGACCTGCTCCACCAGATTCCCCAGAGTGGAGCACAGAGTGCCTTGTCCCACCCTGATTTCCTTCAGGAAGTGCTGAAAAGTCAGCAGCTCCTTAGGCACAAGTGTTCAATATCCGCAGAGGCAGATGGCAAATGCCCTTGTAGTCCATTCATTGCAGTTGACAAACGCATCTTAAAGAAAAGGAGCTGTCAGTCATGGATCCATTTCCAACCTCGTCTCTAGAACTCTATACACTTGACAGCAAAGTCACACTGAATTTCCCACTATTCCTGAATATACCTATTTTTTCTAGAAACAGAGACCTATAAGCTTTTTGGATTCTTCTAATATACAACCAAGACTGGGAACCACTCTTTTGACTCTGTGGAATATAAAAATATCAATCAGGAGAGGGAATAGAAAAAAAAAAAAAACTGGCTGTTTCAGAAGATGATACATAGTTATTGTGATACAAATAGAAGTTTAATATACCAATATTTTTTTGCAGACCCATATAAAGGTAGGAAATGGGCCCTGTGAAAATACACAGACAAAATGAATAGAAAGGGCAAATACCCTACAGCAGGATCAAACTCACAATGTTTCAAGTACTTCAAGATATAACTGAAGAATAAATTAGTAGCCCAATGGACTAATTTGAAGTACACTACTCATGATTAAAGGCAATTCAGTCTACACATGAGGGTCAGCTGCAATGAAACAAAGTTGCATAAGTCAGGAGAAAAAACACAGAAGACTGTCCATCAAAGTGCATAAATATATAGCTTGAGAGAGAGTAGGAGATTGTTTTGTACTTGACACTACCTATGGATAACCATGGTGATGGCTGGACCTGCCCTTGAGGTTCTTGGTATAAGTGCATGATGCCTTCAGCAATAAACCATCTGGAAATTCTGCAGAGGGTGAGGAAGGAGAAGACTTATTACAAACCAATGCTAGAAATTGCATAGCACACTTCAGACCACACAGTGAAGTCATGGGTAGACACATTGGTCTTGGATTCTTCTTTTATTGGTGTCAGGAGTGTGGGCTTCGGATTTTGTGGGCTCACTGTTCTTTGGTGAATTTAAAAAATAGGAGCAGAAATTTAAAATGTGGGATGGGAGAAAACAAGGGATCCAAATGGCCAGTTATTGAAAACAATCAAGATTTCTCAAATAAAGGAACCTGACCTCCCTGTTCATCTAGCCCTCTAGCAAGTGAAGTGCTTATGCAAGATATCCATCTCTAAAGTGGATGTCTAGGCTCAAGGCAGGCACTTGCATTATAAAAAAGAAAAGTTCTAACTATCAGGGCTAATCCTACTCAAGGAGCCATATAATACTGTTCTCATTTAGGCATTATATCTGTCATATTTTGTCCAAAAAACAGAGCACTCCTGTGATAAGGGGTAAGCATATTTCCTTTCTATATAGGTAGTCTCTTAATGAGAAGATTATGATTCTTCTATCATATTCTTCCATCTTTTAGTCAAGGTTGAAAATCTTTTATCCTGGTTTTACTCATAATTCCAGACAAAAATTTTTGAAACAGAAAATTGCTGAACTGGAAGAGGTGAGATTAGAGACTCATTACAACATTCTTTATACAGGAAAGAATCTTGAGGTTTATAGAGAAGTGACTGTGAAAACAATGCTTGGATAGAACTGAAGCCATATTGCAAACTCCACATTTCCAAACAGGCATTCATCCAACTTTCTCTAAACCTCATTTAAAGTGGGTCATTGAAAGTCAAACTGATATATTAAAAACAAACAAACAAACAAACCAAAACAGGAAGCTACCATGTCTCATTGGCAGGTGTCTGAACTTTCTTTAACAACCACCAACAATTTCTACTATGCTATCTTCAACTGCTCCAGTTTTATGACCTTCACTTTGATGGGCATACCTGGCTTAGAGTCCCATAACTTGTGGATATCACTTCTTTTTTTATCCATGTTTTTGGCTATCCTCATTGGCAATGGTGCCATCCTCTTCCTGGTGGCCACAGAGCCCACACTTCACACACCAATGTACCTGCTCCTGGCTCTGCTGATAGTGGCTGACCTCCTATCCACTCTGGCTTTGTTGCCTAAGCTCCTTTGCCTCTTCTGGTTCAATGATCGGAACATAGGTATTAATGCCTGTTTCACCCAGATGCTTTTCATTCATTGAGCATCTGTGGTACGATCAGCCCTACTTGTTATAATGACCTTTGACCGATTTGTTGCTGTGTGTGAGCCATTACATTACAGTGGAGTTCTGAGTCCTTCCTTAGTTGGATGCCTGGAAGTGATGGCTTTAGCCAAAGGAGTGATTCTTATTCTGCACATGCCTCTTCTACTACAAAAGCTAACCTTCTGCCACATGGCCATTCCTCACACCTGCTGTGACCATATGGCTGTGGTGAAATTGACCTGTGATGGCACTAGACCTAACAGAATCTATGGGCTCTTTGTGATTCTGCTTGTGGTGGGACTTGATTTACTGCTAATTGACTCCTCTTACAGTTGCATTTTACAGGTTGTGATATATCTCAACTCTCGGGATGCCCTCTGCAAAGCCCTTAACACCTGCTAAGCCCACCTCTTTGCCATTCTTGTCACTTATGTGCCTGCACTCTTTTCCTCTCTTACCCACTGCATCGGTCACAATATCCTACCTCATGCCCACATTCTTCTTGCTAATCTTTACCTTCTTCTACCCTAAATGTTCAACTCCTTCATCTATGGCATAAAGATCAAGGATATAAGGGCCAGTGTGGCCAAATGCCTATGCAAAGGACATTCATAAACTATAAATTCTGATCATGTGCCAGTAAGTAAGTGAACAATGAGGACAGCTGGCAATACCTTTGCCCAACCATCTAAGATCCAGTTGCATCTCCAGATGAACTGTGAAAAGAATAGACCATGAAAGCACTGGATTGCATGTGTTGGCTTATATGAAGAACAAATATGTTTGCACTTTCATTGATTTGTAAATTAAAAAGAGAAAAGCCTAATATAGCTCTTTGTATGCCTTATTAACAGAGCCACTTTTATGACTCTTTATAACTTTCACATACATGTTCTTGTTTCCCAAATACACACTAAATTTTCCTGTAAATGATCAAAGATATACTTTTTCTTTCTTGGTGGAAAATTTATATTTGTTTCAATTTTATTTCTCTAATTCTATGTCTGTTTCTAATTAGTATCATATTGTTGACAGGGACCTGACATACTCATTATCTTAAATAATCACCTTCACATGTATTGTTTCTGAATTTCTTAATGTGATGGACCTGGTGGGTACTATGCTCAGTGAAATAAATCACAGGGAGAAAAATAACATGATTCACTTACTGTGAATTAATATAACAAAATAGAAAGAAATTCCCATATATAGAGAACAGTCTAGGGGTTACCAAGGAGAAGACAGAAGGGAGGAAGAATAAAATAGTCATAAGGAGTTAAGATGAGCAAACTATTTTGTATAAAAATAATATTTAAAAGATACATTGTGAAGCATGGGGAATATATCCAATATTTATAACTTTAAATTGATTATAATCTATGAAGATATTGAATTACTATGCTGTACATCAGAATCTATGGGCTCTTTGTGATTCTGCTTGTGGTGGGACTTGATTTACTGCTAATTGACTCCTCTTACAGTTGCATTTTACAGGTTGTGATATATCTCAACTCTCGGGATGCCCTCTGCAAAGCCCTTAACACCTGCTAAGCCCACCTCTTTGCCATTCTTGTCACTTATGTGCCTGCACTCTTTTCCTCTCTTACCCACTGCATCGGTCACAATATCCCACCTCATGCCCACATTCTTCTTGCTAATCTTTACCTTCTTCTACCCTAAATGTTCAACTCCTTCATCTATGGCATAAAGATCAAGGATATAAGGGCCAGTGTGGCCAAATGCCTATGCAAAGGACATTCATAAACTATAAATTCTGATCATGTGCCTGTAAGTAAGTGAACAATGAGGACAGCTGGCAATACCTTTGCCCAACCATCTAAGATCCAGTTGCATCTCCAGATGAACTGTGAAAAGAATAGACCATGAAAGCACTGGATTGCATGTGTTGGCTTATATGAAGAACAAATATGTTTGCACTTTCATTGATTTGTAAATTAAAAAGAGAAAAGCCTAATATAGCTCTTTGTATGCCTTATTAACAGAGCCACTTTTATGACTCTTTATAACTTTCACATACATGTTCTTGTTTCCCAAATACACACTAAATTTTCCTGTAAATGATCAAAGATATACTTTTTCTTTCTTGGTGGAAAATTTATATTTGTTTCAATTTTATTTCTCTAATTCTATGTCTGTTTCTAATTAGTATCATATTGTTGACAGGGACCTGACATACTCATTATCTTAAATAATCACCTTCACATGTATTGTTTCTGAATTTCTTAATGTGATGGACCTGGTGGGTACTATGCTCAGTGAAATAAATCACAGGGAGAAAAATAACATGATTCACTTACTGTGAATTAATATAACAAAATAGAAAGAAATTCCCATATATAGAGAACAGTCTAGGGGTTACCAAGGAGAAGACAGAAGGGAGGAAGAATAAAATAGTCATAAGGAGTTAAGATGAGCAAACTATTTTGTATAAAAATAATATTTAAAAGATACATTGTGAAGCATGGGGAATATATCCAATATTTATAACTTTAAATTGATTATAATCTATGAAGATATTGAATTACTATGCTGTACATCAGAATCTAATATGATACTGTAAATCAACGTGAAAGCGAATGGATTTCTCATGTCAGAAGTGCATGACCTGCATCTGGAATTAGAATGACACCCTCATCACCAAATATAGGGTACTGGGGCCAAGAAACCTGTATAAACAAATGTTGTTCCTTCTCTAACCTACTATCCAAAGTCACACTCTACTGAGATTCTTTATTAATTATGCCAAGTTATTTTGTCTTATAAAGTTTCACAGATTTATAGTTTCCTTGTCTAAATATGTAAAAACAGCCTGCTTTGCCATTTGTTAGGTTCTGTTTCTATACACTGAGGTCTTTCTATAAGATCTCAATGTAACTGAATTAAATTTGTTTCTTTTTCTCCTGCGATTCTTTCTGTGTCAATTTTATTATTAGTCTAGCCACAAGTACTCAAGAGAAATAGAAGGGGCAATTTCCCCTTCTGAAATAGTAGTTTAGACTACCAAAGTTGGCACATCACAGCACTATTGCAAACTCAATAGGAAGCACCATCCTGTACTTTTTCCAAATCTTACTGAGAGGTAGCCTTGTTTAAGGAATGAAAAAAGGCATTACAAACTTTTATTTCTTTCTAGTTTTATTTTTATTTCTCATTTAACTGATAAGAGTGAAATGGATTGAAAGTTTCTTGAAGGCACCTTTAGCTATAGACAGAAGAGAAGGCTCCTGGCAGGTTCCTGGAAAAGGAAAGCTGCTGCAAGCCTGTTCAGTTCTAGGTTTTTAAGGAAATATATTAAAGGTCTCTATGGTAGTTACACTGTCATATATAACTCACCAGAAGTGAAGATCATACTTCAATTTCATGAGGAAAATCCAAACAAAATATTTTTTTTTAATATTTATTTTCTTAGAGCAGTGTTTCTTGAAATGTAAAGCAGTGTTTCTTGAAATGTGATCCCTTTACCAGCAACATCAGCACTGATTTGGGAAGTCATTAGAAAGGCAACATTCGGACCCTGCTCCAAATTTAGTGACACAGAAATTCTGGGGGTGTGGACTGACTTAACAAGAGCAACAGGTGATTTTGAAAAGCACTAAGTTTGAAAATTACTGACATTGCAGAGACTCTCCAGAACTAGATCAAGAGCATGCAGCTGACTGAACACAGATCTAATTGTGGGAAGCACCCATAAGGAAGATTGGCGTGTTTGACTATGATGGGACTAGAGGAGAAAATAACAGAGGGACATTTAGAATGGTGATAAGGAGACCAAATTTTGTGGTAAATTATGGATAGAGACCATAATTCTGCAGAGAATTCTTGGAATATTCCCACATAATGTAAGGATCTAGATGATTACTGGGGCTGGTTTATTAGGAATAGAAGTTTAAGACATTTTTTCATGATCTGAAATATGTAAACAGCCTTTCTTTTCTTTTTTGAGGTCTTTCTATAAGATCTCAATGTAACTGAATTAAATTTGTTTCTTTTTCTCCTGCGATTCTTTCTGTGTCAATTTTATTATTAGTCTAGCCACAAGTACTCAAGAGAAATAGAAGGGGCAATTTCCCCTTCTGAAATAGTAGTTTAGACTACCCAAGTTGGCACATCACAGCACTATTGCAAACTCAATAGGAAGCACCATCCTGTACTTTTTCCAAATCTTACTGAGAGGTAGCCTTGTTTAAGGAATGAAAAAAGGCATTACAAACTTTTATTTCTTTCTAGTTTTATTTTTATTTCTCATTTAACTGATAAGAGTGAAATGGATTGAAAGTTTCTTGAAGGCACCTTTAGCTATAGACAGAAGAGAAGGCTCCTGGCAGGTTCCTGGAAAAGGAAAGCTGCTGCAAGCCTGTTCAGTTCTAGGTTTTTAAGGAAATATATTAAAGGTCTCTATGGTAGTTACACTGTCATATATAACTCACCAGAAGTGAAGATCATACTTCAATTTCATGAGGAAAATCCAAACAAAATATTTTTTTTTAATATTTATTTTCTTAGAGCAGTGTTTCTTGAAATGTAAAGCAGTGTTTCTTGAAATGTGATCCCTTTACCAGCAACATCAGCACTGATTTGGGAAGTCATTAGAAAGGCAACATTCGGACCCTGCTCCAAATTTAGTGACACAGAAATTCTGGGGGTGTGGACTGACTTAACAAGAGCAACAGGTGATTTTGAAAAGCACTAAGTTTGAAAATTACTGACATTGCAGAGACTCTCCAGAACTAGATCAAGAGCATGCAGCTGACTGAACACAGATCTAATTGTGGGAAGCACCCATAAGGAAGATTGGCGTGTTTGACTATGATGGGACTAGAGGAGAAAATAACAGAGGGACATTTAGAATGGTGATAAGGAGACCAAATTTTGTGGTAAATTATGGATAGAGACCATAATTCTGCAGAGAATTCTTGGAATATTCCCACATAATGTAAGGATCTAGATGATTACTGGGGCTGGTTTATTAGGAATAGAAGTTTAAGACATTTTTTCATGATCTGAAAGAATCTTGGGGTGTGTGGTAAACTCTAGAAGTGGTAAGGCTATATTAAATAAATAAAGTCTTGGCATATTAAAGTACTGGTACAAAGAGTGAATTAGATCCAGAGAAAACAGGATTGTGGTTTTAATGCAAAAGAGTTCTCTAACAGTACTGAGATTTTTTTTTAGCTGCTACATTATGTGTCTGACTCTTGTGACCCCATGGACTGAACTCTGCCAGGCTCCTTTACCTACAGAATTTCCCAGGCAAGAATACTAGAGTGGGTTGCCCTTTCCTTCTCGAGAGGATCTTCACACCCCAGGGACTGAACCTAGATCTCCTGCATTAGCAGGTGGATTCTTTACTTCTGAGCTACTTAAGGAGACCATGCTGAGATAAGTTCTCAGCAAAGGACATCAGGAGATAAACTTTTAGTAATGTTTAAAATGTAAGACTTCACAATATAATTACTTCACATGGTGAAAAACTTCCTTTAGCATTCATATCTCCCAGATACCAGTGTAATTTCTTATTGAATTCCATTACCAGCTGGCTACATCTCACACAGGTTAAAAAAAAAATCTAACAAAGCCAATCACTGTGCAACTACGTAACAGTGGAAAGCTGGGGACATGTGCAGTAAACCCTCTATATAGTCGAGTTTCATTAAAAGTAAACAAGGCAGAATAAACCTGGGATAAACAAGGAAATAGATCAATCCTTGGAAAATGGAGGTGCACTGGAAACAGAGAGGGATCCAGGTCAGAAATTAACAATAGCAATCCCTGAAATTCTGGGGTGTGGACTGACTTAACAAGAGCAACAGGTGATTTTGAAAAGCACTAAGTTTGAAAATTACTGACATTGCAGAGACTCTCCAGAACTAGATCAAGAGCATGCAGCTGACTGAACACAGATCTAATTGTGGGAAGCACCCATAAGGAAGATTGGTGTGTTTGACTATGATGGGACTAGAGGAGAAAATAACAGAGGGACATTTAGAATGGTGATAAGGAGACCAAATTTTGTGGTAAATTATGGATAGAGACCATAATTCTGCAGAGAATTCTTGGAATATTCCCACATAATGTAAGGATCTAGATGATTACTGGGGCTGGTTTATTAGGAATAGAAGTTTAAGACATTTTTTCATGATCTGAAAGAATCTTGGGGTGTGTGGTAAACTCTAGAAGTGGTAAGGCTATATTAAATAAATAAAGTCTTGGCATATTAAAGTACTGGTACAAAGAGTGAATTAGATCCAGAGAAAACAGGATTGTGGTTTTAATGCAAAAGAGTTCTCTAACAGTACTGAGATTTTTTTTTAGCTGCTACATTATGTGTCTGACTCTTGTGACCCCATGGACTGAACTCTGCCAGGCTCCTTTACCTACAGAATTTCCCAGGCAAGAATACTAGAGTGGGTTGCCCTTTCCTTCTCGAGAGGATCTTCACACCCCAGGGACTGAACCTGGATCTCCTGCATTAGCAGGTGAATTCTTTACTTCTGAGCTACTTAAGGAGCCCTTGCTGAGATAAGTTCTCAGCAAAGGACATCAGGAGATAAACTTTTAGTAATGTTTAAAATGTAAGACTTCACAATATAATTACTTCACATGGTGAAAAACTTCCTTTAGCATTCATATCTCCCAGATACCAGTGTAATTTCTTATTGAATTCCATTACCAGCTGGCTACATCTCACACAGGTTAAAAAAAAATCTAACAAAGCCAATCACTGTGCAACTACGTAACAGTGGAAAGCTGGGGACATGTGCAGTAAACCCTCTATATAGTCGAGTTTCATTAAAAGTAAACAAGGCAGAATAAACCTGGGATAAACAAGGAAATAGATCAATCCTTGGAAAATGGAGGTGCACTGGAAACAGAGAGGGATCCAGGTCAGATAACCACAGCACTTGCATCCTATGTTCTTTAAAATGTTAGGTGCCCTTAGATAAATAACCCCATCTCTGGGAGGCAGATAATTAGAAAATAAAACAAAAATAGATAAAGAATTCCAAGGATATAGACAATAAATGCTACTTCTCTGACAATTTAACAAAAGCCTATACCTTCTCCTCTCTAATCTGCTTTGATGAACTAGAAAAGAAAAGCTTGGATGTCTAGTTTCCTAGGAAACACAGGTGCCCCCTAAATGGCTGTAGCCATAAAGATAATGCAATCCTCCCAACTCCCAAGAGGAACTGTGAGGTAGATTTCATCAGTATAACAACCTCTGGGTTCAGTGTTCAGATAGATGAGGGTGGGAGACTAGCAATGCTCTTTCGATCTTCCAAGGACTTTTCTACAATGCTGCACTTTTTCTTCTCTGCCATCTTGGAATTATGCGAGTTGGGCTTGGTAAAAATTCTAAGAAAGATGTTTCTTTAGTCCTCAGGAAAAAATTTTTCTTTGCAGACAGTGATGAGAAATTTACTTCAAAGAAGGGATAGTGAGATTAAGAGATATGGAAAAAGGATTTTGCTAAATAACAACTCTATGTAATCTAATTTGGAGTTTATTCAGCAGATTTCCTAAAATGGGAGTTTTAGTTTGTCATTAAGCTGCCTAGGTGGAAAGAGGACCTGAGTGGGGAGCCTTCAGCAAAGCAAGAAGCAAGTAACCAGAGGAATGGGAGGCATTCTGAAGAAAATTTAAGACATTCACCAAGGTATTCTTTAAATTACTAACAAGAACTAATTATTCACTAAGCACTTGAGAGAAATATGTGTGTGTAGTGACACTTTGCACAGATCCACAACAGTACATTGTGCAGGGGCATCCAGCAGAACCTTAATGATTCCACTGAGCTGTTTCATGGTTCAATAGTCTTACAATCCCAAACCAATCACTGTGCAACTACGTAACAGTGGAAAGCTGGGGACATGTGCAGTAAACCCTCTATATAGTCGAGTTTCATTAAAAGTAAACAAGGCAGAATAAACCTGGGATAAACAAGGAAATAGATCAATCCTTGGAAAATGGAGGTGCACTGGAAACAGAGAGGGATCCAGGTCAGATAACCACAGCACTTGCATCCTATGTTCTTTAAAATGTTAGGTGCCCTTAGATAAATAACCCCATCTCTGGGAGGCAGATAATTAGAAAATAAAACAAAAATAGATAAAGAATTCCAAGGATATAGACAATAAATGCTACTTCTCTGACAATTTAACAAAAGCCTATACCTTCTCCTCTCTAATCTGCTTTGATGAACTAGAAAAGAAAAGCTTGGATGTCTAGTTTCCTAGGAAACACAGGTGCCCCCTAAATGGCTGTAGCCATAAAGATAATGCAATCCTCCCAACTCCCAAGAGGAACTGTGAGGTAGATTTCATCAGTATAACAACCTCTGGGTTCAGTGTTCAGATAGATGAGGGTGGGAGACTAGCAATGCTCTTTCGATCTTCCAAGGACTTTTCTACAATGCTGCACTTTTTCTTCTCTGCCATCTTGGAATTATGCGAGTTGGGCTTGGTAAAAATTCTAAGAAAGATGTTTCTTTAGTCCTCAGGAAAAAATCTTTCTTTGCAGACAGTGATGAGAAATTTACTTCAAAGAAGGGATAGTGAGATTAAGAGATATGGAAAAAGGATTTTGCTAAATAACAACTCTATGTAATCTAATTTGGAGTTTATTCAGCAGATTTCCTAAAATGGGAGTTTTAGTTTGTCATTAAGCTGCCTAGCTGGAAAGAGGACCTGAGTGGGGAGCCTTCAGCAAAGCAAGAAGCAAGTAACCAGAGGAATGGGAGGCATTCTGAAGAAAATTTAAGACATTCACCAAGGTATTCTTTAAATTACTAACAAGAACTAATTATTCACTAAGCACTTGAGAGAAATATGTGTGTGTAGTGACACTTTGCACAGATCCACAACAGTACATTGTGCAGGGGCATCCAGCAGAACCTTAATGATTCCACTGAGCTGTTTCATGGTTCAATAGTCTTACAATCACCAGAGGCATGCCAGGTTAGATGTGCTCTTACACAGACAGAAAGACAGGTTTTGATCTGGGCTGCCTTTTCAGTCGTGGAAGTCTTTTCCAACCCATCTTTCTCCAAATGGTGTTGTTGGAACTTTTATCTTTCTGAAGGCATTAGCTTCAATGCCCCAACAAGAATTGGATTAGAAATTTAGTCAGAAGGCCAGGTTCAAACTTAGGTGTGAGTAAGAATAGTGCCAAATATTTATCAATATCATAAAATATTTTGCATAAGAGATGGTATAATACACCGACTCATTCCTGCGAGCTGGATGAGATGACAATGGAAGTTAGACAAAAAGTGGCCATGGCCCTGTGAGGTGGTGGTGTGTGCAAAGATTAGGATTCTTTAGAAGGTAACTATAGGAACTGCAAGTCATGTTCACTTGCATCAATCAAATTAGAAGCCAGTATAACCAGGTGATATGAATAATATGTGCTAACTCCAAATTCTACAGGGAAAAAAATGTCGTAAGACATAAAGTCAGTGACATGAAGTAGAAAGGAAACTCAAAGAACTGTCCTTAAATTACATCCCAGCCGAGGATGAGTGAATTTGTGAGATGACTGACTGGAAACTGTTGGAATGTCTGGCATAAACTAAGTGATTGGGATGGTGGAGCAAGCAGAGCTTTTCTGCTTTCACAATCTGACTCCTGCTCCATGATCCACGTGGAGCACTTCACATCCGCTCAGTGAGCAAGTCTGCATCATAAAAATAAGAGCGGAATACATACAGCATGACTGAGATCAGACAGGGAAGATGTTTTCCAGTCTCCTAATGATTGTCGTGCAACTGTCGAGGTCAGATTTCCTGGAAGGAAAATTTGGGGAAGCGCAAGCAAGTAACCAGAGGAATGGGAGGCATTCTGAAGAAAATTTAAGACATTCACCAAGGTATTCTTTAAATTACTAACAAGAACTAATTATTCACTAAGCACTTGAGAGAAATATGTGTTTTAGTGACACTTTGCACAGATCCACAACAGTACATTGTGCAGGGGCATCCAGCAGAACCTTAATGATTCCACTGAGCTGTTTCATGGTTCAATAGTCTTACAATCACCAGAGGCATGCCAGGTTAGATGTGCTCTTACACAGACAGAAAGACAGGTTTTGATCTGGGCTGCCTTTTCAGTCGTGGAAGTCTTTTCCAACCCATCTTTCTCCAAATGGTGTTGTTGGAACTTTTATCTTTCTGAAGGCATTAGCTTCAATGCCCCAACAAGAATTGGATTAGAAATTTAGTCAGAAGGCCAGGTTCAAACTTAGGTGTGAGTAAGAATAGTGCCAAATATTTATCAATATCATAAAATATTTTGCATAAGAGATGGTATAATACACCGACTCATTCCTGCGAGCTGGATGAGATGACAATGGAAGTTAGACAAAAAGTGGCCATGGCCCTGTGAGGTGGTGGTGTGTGCAAAGATTAGGATTCTTTAGAAGGTAACTATAGGAACTGCAAGTCATGTTCACTTGCATCAATCAAATTAGAAGCCAGTATAACCAGGTGATATGAATAATATGTGCTAACTCCAAATTCTACAGGGAAAAAAATGTCGTAAGACATAAAGTCAGTGACATGAAGTAGGAAGGAAACTCAAAGAACTGTCCTTAAATTACATCCCAGCCGAGGATGAGTGAATTTGTGAGATGACTGACTGGAAACTGTTGGAATGTCTGGCATAAACTAAGTGATTGGGATGGTGGAGCAAGCAGAGCTTTTCTGCTTTCACAATCTGACTCCTGCTCCATGATCCATGTGGAGCACTTCACATCCGCTCAGTGAGCAAGTCTGCGTCATAAAAATAAGAGCGGAATACATACAGCATGACTGAGATCAGACAGGGAAGATGTTTTCCAGTCTCCTAATGATTGTCGTGCAACTGTCGAGGTCATACAGAAAATAGTTATTAAGAACATTTATTTTATAAGGAGACTTATCCTCTAATTTTAATTGTATAAGTGTTTTCATGTCATAAATATTCAAGCCAAGATCAGATACTAATAAAGAGTAGGGTAAGGAAATTGTGCGAAGATAGGATATGAGACAATTGATCTATTAATAGAAAGGCAATGATGACAGTAAGTGACAGTTTACAGAGTACCTTCTAAGAGCCGCAGACTGCACAAGGCAGTGTTCTTTACATTTCAGCATCCTCACAAACTAGTATTACCATATTCCAGGTCAGGAAGCTGTACTATCTTAGAGGAAACTTGGCTCATTCAAGGCAATATGGACAGTAAGAGATTTTATTTCAGGTATATGGATCCCGAGTACTTTTTTTTTTTTTTTTGTATGAGCACACCTTCCAGCTTTAAAAGCTCTAAAATTCTGTGCCTCTGAAATATTTCCACCTTTTAAAAAATTATGAGAAGGCAAACAAGGAATCTAGAATATACTGTTGCTTGAATATTAGGTGGAGGTCTAGAGCACTCAAAGCACTTAAATAATGTTCACATTTGTGGACCTGTACAAACTTTTTGGGGGGGTGGGGTGGGGAGGGAGGGGGGCGGGCCACTTCTATTGGTCTTTCATTTATCTATTTTTCATCCATCTTTGTTCTTTGGCCCGTGTGGGCCTCCCATCGCAGTGGCCTCTGTTGTCACAGAGCACCGGCTCTGGGTGCATGCGCTCCAGAGCTCCGGTTCGGTAATTGGACACATCGGTCCAGCCGCTCCGCGGCACGTGGGATCTTCCCAGGCCAGGGATGGAACCACCGCCCCTTGCACTGCCAGGCGGTGTCCTTACCCACTGGACCACCAGGGAAGCCCCCAGTACAAACTTTTGCCTCAATGTGTTTTAATTTAGGAAAGAAAAGATCCTAAGTTAAATAGATCAAAATATTAGATCTTTGCTGTCTCTGCCTGCTCAGATGTAAGTTCCTGTGTTCAACAAGACTTTATATAAACACCTAATGGAATAAATCATATTTATCTATCTTCTATGGAGGTCTTGTAGTTTATTGGTTTTGACCTGTGATTAGAATCGTACTTGAAACCAACCTACTCCCTCATTGTGAGAACAAACAACAACAGTTGATCCTGTTTGCCTACACATTTGGGTTATCAAGTATATTATCTCTTAAACTCACCTACATTGTAAGGAAGGATATTTGGTGAAGTTCAGAATAAAATAAGCTTCTTCCCTCATCTTCCTTCCTGTGACTGTGCACACAGAGTATCTTGTCTATTAAAGAACAGAAAAGTTTACATCTCTAGTATTCTGTTATATGCACACATGGAGTATGAAAGAGAAATGTGACTCTAACTCATTCATATCTCTGTTCTGTATTGTCTCCTTAGGTGATGTCATACTGTGTGAGGGTTTCTGACCCAAGAAGATGCCCAGGACTCTTGGCCAGACCATGGAGTCTCCTAATCACACTTTCCTGGATTCTTCTGCTTTCATCCTCATGGGCATCCCAGGTCTAGAACATTTCCACCTATGGCTTTCACTACCTGTGTGCCTCCTGGGCACGGCCACAATTGTGGGCAACATCACCATCTTAGTGGTTATTGCCACTGAACCAGCCCTGCACAAGCCTATGTACTTGTTCCTGTGTATGCTTTCAACTATTGACTTGGTTGCCTCTTTCTCCACAGTTCCCAAACTGCTGGCCATCCTCTGGTGTGGAGCTGGACACATCTCTGCATCTGCATGCCTGGCACAGATGTTCTTCATTCATGCTCTCTGCATGATGGAATCCACTGTGCTGCTGGCTATGGCCTTTGATCGCTATGTGGCCATTTGCCACCCACTGCGCTATACCACTGTCCTCACCGACACCATCATTGCCCGCATTGGGGTGGTAGTTATGGTGCGGGGTTCCATTCTCATGCTCCCATGCCCCTTCCTCATTCAGCGCTTGAGCTTCTGCCACAGCCATGTGATTCCACACACCTACTGTGAACACATGGCTGTAGTGAAGATAGCCTGTGGAGATACCAGGCCTAATCGTGTATATGGGCTGACAGTAGCACTGCTAGTCATTGGGGTGGACTTGTTCTGCATTGGTCTTTCCTATTTTCTCATTGCACGAGCTGTCCTTCGCCTCTCATCTCATGAAGCTCGTTCCAAGGCCCTAGGGACCTGTGGCTCCCATGTCTGTGTCATCCTAATCTCCTATACACCAGCACTCTTCTCCTTTTTTACCCACCGATTTGGCCACCACGTTCCACTCCACATTCATATTCTTGTGGCCAATGTCTATCTGCTCTTTCCACCTGCTCTTAATCCTATGGTATACGGAGTTAAGACAAAAGAAATTTGGGAAAAGGTTGTGAAGGTGTTTTATATGGAGCAGGGAGCTGAGGTCATGTCATCTAAGTGGCCCAGGAGTACAGAAAGGGACTTAGTCCAAAGTTAATAAGCTTTTCAAAATTTAAACCAGTCTTAGTTTTTGAGACTGGAAAGAAGTTTAAAAAGGGCTATGTAAATTTTAGCATTGGATGCAATTATGTACTATGATTTCCAAGAATAAGAAATTACAGAGACGATCAAGTTGCTTCATCATTCTTAAGCTCCATCTGAGGAAATGTAACATGGGGAGATTCTTCCAAAATAGGTTAGAAGAGCCTCTGCATAGTCATAGGAAATTTCCCCTCTACTGCAGGTCTGGATTTCTAGCTTCATACTTCAGACTTCTGTTTTACAGAAGATCCTTTACATCTGAAAGGATCAGAGGATACAATCACACAGCCACAGTTAAAGAAATTAGAGCTGCAAATGACTTGCACACTTTTGCACTAATGCTATATTTCTCCATCAGAGCTTGAAGACAGGAAAAGAAAATGAACTAACCAATACCCACAATGTTAGCAAGTGGCAGATCAAGGGCTTGAAACCTAGACTCCTTAGGTATAAAACAATAAGACTTCTGTCTATGAGGGCACAGCATAGGATAGGAATTGCTATTTCTAAACTTGGAATATTCATCTCAGAGATACATTTCTGACTTCATTGTCTAGGGAGCTAGCCTGAGTCCAAGTGACCTGGACAAGGATGTCTAATTATTATCACATGTTAATATAATTGGGAAGTCCTTCCAGAGGTCATTGACTCCTACGTCTGAACCTATAAAGGAGAGTCACTTACTCAAACCACTTAGGGTAGAAAGTCCTAGCCATTCATTCATACATTTATACAGAAGCAAAAAAGGTCCAAGTTGATCTTAATCCTTCAGTCTTGCCTAACGTGATATAACTGTTGCTTAGTTGCTTGGTCACATTTGACTCTTTGTGACCTCATGGGCTGTCCATAGAATTTCCAAAGCAAGAATACTGGAGTGGGTTGCTATTTCCTACTCCAGGGGATCTCACCAACCCAGGGATTGAACCTGTCTCCTACATTGCAGGCAGATTCTTTACCACTGAGCCACCAGGGTTGTGGAAAAGGTCTTAATGCATCTTTGAAACTAGACTTGGAAATTATTACTGTGCAACATAAGTCTTCTTTCCAAAAAGAATAGCTTCAGACAATTTAAACCAGTCTTAGTTTTTGAGACTGGAAAGAAGTTTAAAAAAAGGGCTATGTAAATTTTAGCATTGCATGCAATTATGTACTATGATTTCCAAGAATAAGAAATTACAGAGACGATCAAGTTGCTTCATCATTCTTAAGCTCCATCTGAGGAAATGTAACATGGGGAGATTCTTCCAAAATAGGTTAGAAGAGCCTCTGCATAGTCATAGGAAATTTCCCCTCTACTGCAGGTCTGGATTTCTAGCTTCATACTTCAGACTTCTGTTTTACAGAAGATCCTTTACATCTGAAAGGATCAGAGGATACAATCACACAGCCACAGTTAAAGAAATTAGAGCTGCAAATGACTTGCACACTTTTGCACTAATGCTATATTTCTCCATCAGAGCTTGAAGACAGGAAAAGAAAATGAACTAACCAATACCCACAATGTTAGCAAGTGGCAGATCAAGGGCTTGAAACCTAGACTCCTTAGGTATAAAACAATAAGACTTCTGTCTATGAGGGCACAGCATAGGATAGGAATTGCTATTTCTAAACTTGGAATATTCATCTCAGAGATACATTTCTGACTTCATTGTCTAGGGAGCTAGCCTGAGTCCAAGTGACCTGGACAAGGATGTCTAATTATTATCACATGTTAATATAATTGGGAAGTCCTTCCAGAGGTCATTGACTCCTACGTCTGAACCTATAAAGGAGAGTCACTTACTCAAACCACTTAGGGTAGAAAGTCCTAGCCATTCATTCATACATTTATACAGAAGCAAAAAAGGTCCAAGTTGATCTTAATCCTTCAGTCTTGCCTAACGTGATATAACTGTTGTTTAGTTGCTTGGTCACATTTGACTCTTTGCGACCCCATGGGCTGTCCATAGAATTTCCAAAGCAAGAATACTGAAGTGGGTTGCTATTTCCTACTCCAGGGGATCTCACCAACCCAGGGATTGAACCTGTCTCCTACATTGCAGGCAGATTCTTTACCACTGAGCCACCAGGGTTGTGGAAAAGGTCTTAATGCATCTTTGAAACTAGACTTGGAAATTATTACTGTGCAACATAAGTCTTCTTTCCAAAAAGAATAGCTTCAGACAATTGGCCTAATACATTTAATTGAAAAATTAGCATGTTTAATTGTGAATTTATTGGTGGTACTCATTACCTGTCTGTCATTCTCCCAATTTTGCATCTCACACTGTTAGGTGGAGAAGACACAAAACTACCTGCTACAACTCACTGACCCTCTCACATCAGTCTCAAGGGCAAAAAAAAGATGAGCTTTTTAAAGCTTCCATTGTCTGAAATATGAATGATTGTGATACTTCACATAGATGGGAATAAAAGTTCGCAAATATTACAATGCAATAAAATATGCCAAACACTCTCTATTTTTCCAAAGGAAGATGATCATTGTGCTGTTCTTTAGAAAGATTATCACTGCATGGAGTGACATTGGTTTTAATTTTTTTAAATGATAATTCTCAAATGGAGATATTCTTAACAGATTTTTAAGCATTGTATACAATTCTAAACATCATGGCTCATCAATTAAATTTCCATTTCATGCTTCAAAATGACCATCTAGCTAGCACACAAGACCTGTATCCCCAACTCTGAAACACTCTGTGCTCTGTGTCATATGTTGCTGTGCTCAGAGTGTGGAGCACTTGAAGAAAGTATATAGACATAAGAATTACAAACATCATTTGTTCAGAATTTCAGATTGAACTGGTGTCTCATTATATGACTATTCTTTGTTACCTGGTTTGCCATAATAAATTTTTATTATACTTAATTCTCTTATACACCTCCTGCCCCTCATTGCTTTCTTATTCTGTTAATTTCATTTTCCATAAAGAATATTGGAATCCAAAGTAAATGATCTTAAATTGCAATTTTTTTTTTTTTTTTACATATGCAATCATTAGTCCCTCATTCATTACTATTACTGATTTATCTTTCTGATCAAGCAACATTCTCAAAATATCCTCTTGGGAGCTCAGGCTATCACTCACTTCTCTGTTTCTTGTGTTTATAATGTGTTTGAACTCATGGACTTTTTTTAACTAATAGCAGAATTTCTCTTGATCTTGTGACTTTTTTTTTAAATTGACTTTTCTTTTTTTTTTTTACGTATTTATTTTTTGCCTCTAAGTCATCATTTATTTTTCATGCATCTTTATTCTTTGGCATGTGCAGGCCTCCCATCACAGTGGCCTCTTTTGTTACAGAGCGTGGGATCTGGGCGCAAGCACTCCAGAGCACTGACTCGTAATTGGACATACTGGCCCAGCCATTTCTCTTCATGTGGGATCTTCTCAGACCAGGGATCAAACCGGTTCCCCTTGCACTGCAAGGTGGACTCTTTACCCACTGGACCACCAGGGAGCCCCTATCTTATGACTTTGTTAATGCTAGCTTCTGATATGTATTTTTGGAACTAATTATTTCTGCTTTCTTGATTCTTATCTGTTCCCTTCATTATAATCTGGCTTCAACCACAATTTGAAGTTTCCAGTAAAGTGTGTGTTACCAAATCCAGCAGTAATCTTATATAGGATTACCTTACAACAAGTTGTGTTCATATTATTGATCAGTCTACTACTCCATCATCTGTCTGGTACAACTTCTTAGGTACCACACAATTTCAGTTTTTCTTCAATATGTATAACATTTTCCTTCTTATTCTCAAAGAAATAAAATTAGATCAAAAAGAAAACCTCAATGGGGTGCATAGGAAAGAAAATATAAAAAACTTTCAAAATTGAGTATGTAAGGATAGAATTTTTTTTTTCTTAATCTCAATATTGCTGACCTGGAACAAATAGACTGACAGATATTTCTCCAGTGCAGATAAGTCTATTTGGAATCACCAGGAAATTACAATCTGGGCTCTGCAACTGTGGTGTGACATGCACAAGTCTCGCATATCAAAGGAAGGAGAATCTTTTTTTCGTAGCAGGAGAAAGAAAGTTGGGAGGGCCCATAGTAAATAAAAGATCTATGGCTTCTTATTGGATAAGTCTTTGCATGGGAGTCTTTCTTCTTCCTGTTGCTCTCTACTAACATATTAGGGTGTAAGAGCTTCCTGCTTTGGTCTCCCAACACTATTTGAGACTTCTGTTTATTAAACATTTTTTTTCTTTTTATAAACATTTATTATTATTATTTTTATAATTTTTATTTTAATTTTACTTTTACAGAGCTCTGTTGTTTACAGATACATATGATCCAAGATTAGTCATATATATATCCCTGCATCCCACCCCTCCAGGCCATTGCACAGCACCCCTACAGGATCCCTTTTCTCACAGCGCAATGATAATAGCTATTTTTTCCACATATGACAGTGTAGGTTTTCACGCTACTTGCTTTATGCCTCCCACCCACTGCTCATTCCCAACAATATCCATATGTCTACTCTTCATGTCTGTTTTTCCATTGCTTCACTGCGTGTGTTGTCATTACCATCCTACTAGATTCCATATATACGTGTAAGTATATTATACTTGTCCTTTGCTTTTCCCATTTTATATTTTCACCTCCTTAGTCAAAAATAAGATACCCATAGGTGCATGGGTTTATCTCTGGGTTCTCTATCTTGTTTCATTGGGCAATATTTCTGTGTTTGTGTCGCTACCATACTCTCTTGATGACTGTTGCTTTGTAGTAGAGTCTGAAGTTAGGGAGGCTGATCCCTCCAGCTCCATTTTTCTTTCTCAGGATTTCTTTGGCTATTCGGGGTCTTTTGTGTTTCCATATGAACTGTGTTATTCTTTGTTCTAGTTCTGTGAAGAATGTCACAGGTAATCTGATAGAGTTTGCATTGAATCTATAGATGTTATTTGGTAGTATGGTCATTTTCACAATATTGATTCTTCCGACCCAGGAACATGGAATATCTCTCCATCTGTTTAAGTCTTCTTTAATTTCTCTCATGAGTGTCTTGTAATTTTCTGTGTAGAGTTATTTTGTTTCTTTGAGTAAGTTTATTCCTAGATATTTTGTTCCCTTGGTTGCAATGGTGAAAGGGATTGCCTCTTTGATTATGTTTTCTGATTTTTCGTTGTTTGCATATAGGAATGCCAGTGATTTCTGTGTATTGGTTTTGTATCTGGTGACTGTGCTGAATTTGTTGCTTAGCTCTAGTAGCTTTGTAATAGTGTCTTTGGGGTTTTCTATGTATAATATCACGTCGCCTGCGAATAGAGAGAGTTTTACTGCTTCTTTTCCAGTCTGGATTCCTTTTATTTCCTTTTCCTCTCTTGTTGCTGTTGCTAGAACTTCCAGAGCTATGTTGAATAAGAGTGGTGAAAATGGACACCCTTGTCTTGTTCCTGATCTTGGAGGGAATGCTTTCAGTGTTTCACTGTTGAAGTTAATGTTCACTGTGGGCTTCTCATACATGGCATTCACTATGTTGAGATAGGTTCCTTCTATGCCCATTTTTTGAAGAGTTTTTATCACAAATCGGTGTTGGATTTTGTGAAAAGTTTTTTCTACATCTATTGAGATGATCATGTGATTTTTGTCTTTCAATTTGTTGATACGGTGTATCACACTGATTGATTTGTGGATATTGAAGAATTCTTGCATGCCTGGGATGAACACGACTTGATCATGATGTATGAGTTTTTTGATGTGTCGTTGAATTCTATTTGCTAGGATTTTGGTGTCTAAATTCATCATTGTAATTGGTCTATAATTCGCTTTTTTTGTATTGTCTTTGCCTGGCTTTGGTGTCAGGGTGATGGCGGCCTTATAGAATGTGTTTGGAAGTGTTCCTTCCTGTGCAATTTTTCGAAAGAGTTTTAGAAGGACAGGCATTAACTCTTCTTTAAATGTTTGGTAGAATTCAGCTGTGAAGCCATCTGGCCCTGGGCTTTCATTTTCGGGTAGGTTTTTTTTTTTTTTTATCACAAATTCGATTTTTGAGCTTGTGATTGGGTTGTTCATAGTTTCTATTTTTTCCTGGTTCAGTCTTGGGAGATTAAACTTCTCCAAGAAACTATTTATTAATTGTCTTTTTAAATAATAACTTTAGTTATTTAACAGCTCTAAATATATTTGATACGCCAATTTCTCAATTAAAATTGATTGAGAGTTTCTAAAGAAAAATTTACTCTTGGCATGAGAGAGTGTAAACTTTTCTATACCACCAGGAATTGTTTCAAGTAAATAATAAAACCAGAGTGCCATAAATGATTCTAGTATAAGTAAATGTGTTGCAGCATTATTACTAAATAATAATGAAAAAACACTGGACATAAAAAAAATAGAAAAATATTTTAAAACATAACAAATATTTATGCACTTGAAAATCCTTTTTTGAAAAACATTTAATATGCTAGTTGTATACTCTTAATTATCAACTTGCAATATATGTGGAATGATACATTATTGCATTTGTATTAAGCCATATGCTCATATTAAAACATTTTAAAAATACACTGATAAAAGTTGCTTCAGTGGAAGGGTGAATGAATATATTTTAAAAGAGTGATTTAATGAATGTTTGTATGAATAAATAATTTACATATTTTAAACATATTTACCTTGTTTCCTCCAAGGCTTCTTCAAAACTTCATAGAGAAATGAATATAACCATACAGTAGTGAAATGATTAGTTTTTACAAAAATATCTCTTTTCTGAGCTATATCCAGTTATATAAGTATGCACATGTTTATATAATTGTTACATATAGTTAAGGACAGGAAAGGGTGGCATGCTGCAGTACATAGGGTTGCAAAGAGTTGGGCATGACTTGGAAACTAAGCAACAACAACATGTACATAAACATACATTCATACATACATGTATACTTACATATACATATTGAGATATTCATCAGTTGCCATTTAAGCACTCTGGAGGTTAGCTTGATTCCACCACCAGCTATGTCTCTGATGCTTTGAAATGTTCTCTTGGGACATTTGAGATATAGTTATATATCACTTTCCTTCATACTCAGGCCAACAGTTTTCATATCAAGGAAATCTAGATTGAATCTTGCCCAGAGACTGCAATAGTTCGGCAACCAAGTTCCTGGGAAATCAAACCAGATATAGATCACCTCTTTTTTCTGCCCTCCAAAAGTGAAGACAAAACTGAGGGTATTAAAGACAAATGTTTACTGTTTTAAATGGGGAAAATAATATCATGTAAGACCTAAACATACATAGAAGTAAAATATATAGCAATGAACACCAGGGCAGGACAGAAGTTACTGGAGTTAAGGTTCTTATATAATTAAAGTGATACATGTGCTACTGTAACAGACACTGAGAAGTAAAGTACTGGGTGATATTTATGTTAACCCTCTGCAAAAAAGTAAAGGAAGGCATAATAAAAGATACCACTAGAGAAAAGTGCAATAACAATAATAACACCTATTTTATAGGTCCAAAAATGGCAAAAGGAACAAAGGAAAAAAATAAAAAACAGATGAAACTAAATTAAAACAATAGAAACATAATAAATTTGAAAAAAGATTAGAAACTACACTACCATAAGTTGACTAAGCAATCATATTGAAAAAATATGAGATACAAGTCTAAAAAATATCTCCAATACAGGTATACGATTCTGAAAGACATATTGTATATATAACAACAACAGAAAAGACTTGCATGGCTATAACAGACCAAGCAGCTTTTAACACAATAAATATTAGGAGTGATAAACTGCAGCATTTCATAATGATTACAGTAGCATTTCAACAGAAAACATAAAATGACAAAATCTGTATGTGCTAAATATCATTATAGACACATACGCATCTATACATATACACATAAGAATTTAACAGAAAAAAGAGAAATTAACAAGTTCACAGTGAAGTTATAGTTGAATCGAAAGCACCTTTAACAAGTCCTTTTAGTAACTGAAGAACAAGGGTTAGAAAGATCAAAATGCCTGCAGATGATCTGAAAAAGATAAACAACTTATCTTGATAAGTCAATACAGAAAACAACATCCAACAACTGTAAGGTACACTCTTTACTTCTTAAATGCAAGTAAAAACTTCAAAGAAATAAGCAATAGGATATTACAAACAATTTTACCCCAAAACCCTTGAAAATGTAGATAAATTAGTTATGCATTAACTACACTGCAGATGATCTAAGAAGAAATATAAATTCACAGTAGTGGTACACCTATTAAAAAGTTAATCAGTTACCTAAAAACTTCGATAAGCATAAGTGGTTGTGCGGGTGTACATTTATGTGTGAGCTGGGAGTTGAATGATAATAAATTAAAACTGAGATTTATTCCAGGAATTTCAAGTTGGTAGAGAATACAAATGATTATCAATTTTAAATACTGCAAAATATATTTAAAAAGAAAAAACACTGTCAGATCTTTTCAAATAATTTTTAAAAATTTGTTTTAATATCCACACATACTAAAAGCATATACTAAACTAAATTTCAAAAGGAATTTCTCTAAATTGATACAAAAAACCTTGTGGTTGGGTTTCCCTGGTGGATCAGTGGTAAAGAATCCTCTTATCAATGCAGGAGACATGAGTTTGATCCCTAGTCTGGGAAAATCCACATGGTGTATGAAGCCTCATACATCACAACCATTGAACCAGTGGTTGGAGCCTGGGATTAACAACTATTAAAGCCTGAATGCCCTAGAGCCCATGATCCTCAACAAGAGAAGCCACAGCAATAAGAAGCCCAAGCACCACAACGAGAGTGTAGCTACCACTCATCACAACTAGAGAAAATCTGTGTGCAGCAGTGAAGACCCAGCACAACCACAAATAAATTAAAAAATAAAATTATTGAAAAAAAGCCCTGTGGCTTATTTCTTAATTAATGATAAAGTACTAAAATCTTTCTCTATAAAGATAATATGACAAATACATCAATTGATCACAGTTTCATCCAATAATTGTGCTAGAGGTGAAAATAACAAAATAATGTAATAAAAGGAAAGCTTTTTTTTTAATTAGAAAGATTTGAAACAAATACAAACAGAAACACAATATGCCAAACCCTAGGTGGTGATTCAAAAACAGTTTTTAAAGGGAAGTTTATAGCTATAACTGCATCTAAAGAAAAACTGTCTCAATTAAACAACCTAGCTGTATACTTCCATGAATCAGAAAAAGAAGAACATGCTAAGTGCAAAGTTAACAGAAGGAAGAAATAACAAAAAGTAGATGTAAACACAAAAAATTGACACCAGGAAAAGCAGTATGAAAGATCAATGAAACTAAGACCTTTTTTTTTCTTTTTGAAAGGTATACAAACTGACAGACCTTTAGCTACACTAAGGAAAATGAGTGAAGACTCAAATAGATATAATTGTAAATGAAAGATACGTAATAACAACTGATACTAGCAAAATACATAGGGTCATAAGAAGCTATGATGAACAATTATATGTTAACAAACTAGACAAACAAGGTGAGCATATATATTCTAAAGACAGTAAAATAATATACTGGTCATTCATTTTTCCCCATCAAATTGTTTCTTTGCTCTCTGAGACAATTTATGCCTATGCTGGCTGACAATTGCCACGTGGATGCTTCAAAGGCACATCATGCTTCTCATAACCTAATCTGAACTCATTCTTTTGCTTTGTAACTTGACTTTTCTTCAGTCTTCCTTGAGAATGTAAAGAAAATCACACTATCCCACTGCGTATGTCTGGAACTTACAATTGTTCTTCAGTAATAAAAAGGATCAATTTTACCCCCAACATATCTTTCATATGTGTTTGTTTTTCTGCATCTTCACTTTGCCTAGCCTAATTCAAGATATAGCTATCTCTCCTTTGTATTACAATTGTTTGTCTGATTTACTTATACTTATTCCTGGTACATTTAATGTGGTCTCCACATTGCTGCTATGTGAGAATTCTCTGCTTTCAGTAGAACCTTATTTTTATTTTGTGTAAATTTGCTTATAAGTCTCTGACATCTGCTACCTCAACAGCATCATGTTCTACTGCTGGAAGCCCTAGTTCTTAATTGTAATTTATCTTAAATTACTATGAGAGATGAATTCATTTTGTTACATCAAACTACACTGTGAAGAGGCAGTTTGAAAATGATATTTGATGATAATAACACTCTTCAGCAGTCCATGTACCACTTCTTAGGCATCCTGTCTGTGGTGGACATGGGTCTGGCCACCACTGTCATGCCCAGGATCTTGGCCAGCCATCTCGTGGCTTGATGCCAAGGTTATTAGCCTCTCTATTTTGCTCAGATTTGTGCCATCACTGCTTTGTTGACATAGTCTGGTATGTTCCTCAGTATGACATTTGATAGATTTGCTACTATTTCCACCCTCTTTTCTACCAATCAGTTGTCAATAATGCCTTAATTTTTAAAGCTACCTTGTTCATGGTGCTTTGGAATGACTTGTTTGTCATTCCAGCGCCTGTGATTGCAGCCCAGCATAATTATTGCTCAAGGAATGAGACTGAGCATGGCCTATGCTCTAACATTGGGGTCACTAGCCTGGCTTGTGATGACAGGAGGGCAAACAGCATTTATCAACTGGTTCTGGCATGGTTTGGAATGGGGAGAGATCTAAGTCTTATAATATTGTCAGATGTTTTGATTCTGTACTCTGTACTTTGAAACTGAACTCAGCTGAAGCTGCATCCAAGGGTCTGAGCACTTGTAGCTACCATCTCACCCTCATCCTCTTCTTTTATACAGTTGAAGTGATTTCAGTAGCTTACGTGGCAGAGACTAAAGATGCTTCAAATCCATTCTGTTCAATGTGCTACACAACATTATGCACCATCCACAGCATCATCCACTGTTCCATCAATCTATGGTATATGTAGTTACGTGGTACCTAATGTAGTAAGATTCACATTCATAGAAACTGAAAGTAGAATGATAATTATACATACATTATTGATGTTGTTCAGTTGCTATGTCATGTCCAACTCTTTGTTATGCCATGGATTGCAGCATGCCAGGATTCCCTGTCCTTCATTATCTCCTGGAGTTTGCTCAAATTTGTGTTCATGGAGTCAATGATGCCATCCAATTATATCATCCTCTGTAGCTATTTCTTCACTTGCCCTCAATTTTTCCCAGCATCAGAGTCTTTCCTAATGAATTGGATTTTAGCATCAGGTAGCCAAAGGTTTAAAAAAAGGCTGTTGGATTAATTGGGCATCCGTAAACAAACCCAAACAGACTCTACCTAAATCTTATGATGGTACTCTAAGTACAATTTAACTAAAAAAAAAAAAAAAAAATCATAAGCTTAGGTGGAAAATGTAAAACACCAAGACACTTAAAAAAGCAGTGAGATAAATCTTTAGGATCCAGGAATAGGCAGAGTTCTTAGGCTTGACATCAAAATGTAGTTTATAAAAATATTAAATAAAAAAACCCTATTGCTCTGCATAAGACTCTATTAAGAGGATGAAAAAGCCTGAGAATTTCCACCCTCTTTTCTACCAATCAGTTGTCAATAATGCCTTAATTTTTAAAGCTACCTTGTTCATGGTGCTTTGGAATGACTTGTTTGTCATTCCAGCACCTGTGATTGCAGCCCAGCATAATTATTGCTCAAGGAATGAGACTGAGCATGGCCTATGCTCTAACATTGGGGTCACTAGCCTGGCTTGTGATGACAGGAGGGCAAACAGCATTTATCAACTGGTTCTGGCATGGTTTGGAATGGGGAGAGATCTAAGTCTTATAATATTGTCAGATGTTTTGATTCTGTACTCTGTACTTTGAAACTGAACTCAGCTGAAGCTGCATCCAAGGGTCTGAGCACTTGTAGCTACCATCTCACCCTCATCCTCTTCTTTTATACAGTTGAAGTGATTTCAGTAGCTTACGTGGCAGAGACTAAAGATGCTTCAAATCCATTCTGTTCAATGTGCTACACAACATTATGCACCATCCACAGCATCATCCACTGTTCCATCAATCTATGGTATATGTAGTTACGTGGTACCTAATGTAGTAAGATTCACATTCATAGAAACTGAAAGTAGAATGATAATTATACATACATTATTGATGTTGTTCAGTTGCTATGTCATGTCCAACTCTTTGTTATGCCATGGATTGCAGCATGCCAGGATTCCCTGTCCTTCATTATCTCCTGGAGTTTGCTCAAATTTGTGTTCATGGAGTCAATGATGCCATCCAATTATATCATCCTCTGTAGCTATTTCTTCACTTGCCCTCAATTTTTCCCAGCATCAGAGTCTTTCCTAATGAATTGGATTTTAGCATCAGGTAGCCAAAGGTTTAAAAAAAGGCTGTTGGATTAATTGGGCATCCATAAACAAACCCAAACAGACTCTACCTAAATCTTATGATGGTACTCTAAGTACAATTTAACTAAAAAAAAAAAAAAAAAAATCATAAGCTTAGGTGGAAAATGTAAAACACCAAGACACTTAAAAAAGCAGTGAGATAAATCTTTAGGATCCAGGAATAGGCAGAGTTCTTAGGCTTGACATCAAAATGTAGTTTATAAAAATATTAAATAAAAAAACCCTATTGCTCTGCATAAGACTCTATTAAGAGGATGAAAAAGTAAACTACAAACTGGGAGAAAATATGTACAAGATGCAGCCAACACATAAACACATGTAAGCACTCAAACATACATACATTCAACAGTAAAAGAAAATCAGTTAGAAACTGGACAAAAAATATGAATAGACTTCTCAGTGATAAGATATACAAATGGCTAATGAAAATGTTCAGCATTTTTAAAACACAAATTAAAACAGAATGCAAATGCACAAATATGAGAATAGATCAAATATAACCTTGGATGAATATGAAATTCTGGCAAGGATATGGAAACACTGAATCATTAATACTTTGCTGGTCTAAATGTAAAATGACACAGCCACTCTGGGATGTATGTTAGAAATTTCTTAAAATCACAAACCTGTAACTATATCAGGTTAGCAGTTACATCCCTGGATACTTATCTGAGAACAATGAATACTTATGTTCACATAAAAGCCAGGAGACAGATAATGATATCAATAAAAATGGCAAAGAAAGAATATAAAATTTGTGCTTAATAAAATAACTAATAAACTGAAAATGTAACTGTCAGAGTCAACCTTTCATAAATTTTAATACTAATTAAAAGCTTGCTACAAAAGAGGAAGGCTTAATCAAGAAAAAATACCTTATTCTTAGTAAGAGAGACATGCGGCTTTTTTAAAAATGTAAAACATAATATAAAACTTGCTCTTTAAACCATGCTAAGTGTACAGTTTTAAATGCACAATTCAGTAATTTTTAGTATACTCACAATATTGTGCAATCATACCACTAGAATCAGTTGCTAAATTTTATTATTGCTACTGTCATAGTAATCATCATCACTATTCTATCAAGGTTCAGGCATCAAATTATTCCTAACTTACATATGCATGAATTTTTAATGACTGAATGACTTTTAGATTGCAGTAATATTATCTTACTTCAATCGAAAGTAAACTTCATGAATAACAGGGCAAATGGCATTTATTCTTTACATAATTCCTAGTGTGATTTGGGGAGCACTGCCTACATTATGGGACTTCCCTGGTTGCTCAGGAGTAGAGAATCTACCTGCATGCAACAGCTGTAGGAGACATGGGTTCAATATCTGGGTGGGGAAGATCCCCTGGAGCAGGGCATGGCAACCCACTCTAGTATTCTCTCCTGGAGAATCTCCACGGACAGAAGAGTCTGGTGGGCTATAGTCCACAGAGTTGTAAAGGATGTTTTTACTTGTTGTCATGGCTGTGCATGTGTGCTTAGTTATGTCCAACTCTTTGAGACCCTATAGACTATAGCCCAGTAGGCTCCTTTGTCCATGGGATTTTCCAGGCAAGAATACTGGAGTGGGTTGCCCTTTCCTCCTCCATGGGATCTACCCGACCTAGGAATGAACCCATGTCTCTGTGTCTCCTGCATTTGGCAAGTGGATATTTTACCTCTGTGTCACCTGGGAAGCATGATGTTATCTACAGACATAACAAAATAAAGCAAATGAAAATTTGATGGACATGTGAGTGACGTAAACATTCTGCATTTAAGTGCTTTTGATTTTTGTTTCAGAATGCCTCCCAGGAAAAGACACAACACTCAGTGATAAATACTAAAATCATTCACTTTTACTAAAATAACTTTGTATTAATCTTAACTTCTCTCGTTGAATATATGCTTAAACATAAGCACATACACAGGAACAAAAGTATGAAATAATTCACTTGTTTAAGTATCATCATATAGCACTATTCTTAGTAAGAGAGACATGGCTTTTTAAAATGTAAAACATAATATAAAACTTGCTCTTTAAACCATCTAAGTGTACAGTTTTAAATGCACAATTCAGTAATTTTAGTATACTCACAATATTGTGCAATCATACCACTAGAATCAGTTGCTAAATTTTATTATTGCTACTGTCATAGTAATCATCATCACTATTCTATCAAGGTTCAGGCATCAAATTATTCCTAACTTACATATGCATGAATTTTTAATGACTGAATGACTTTTAGATTGCAGTAGTATTATCTTACTTCAATCGAAAGTAAACTTCATGAATAACAGGGCAAATGGCATTTATTCTTTACATAATTCCTAGTGTGATTTGGGGAGCACTGCCTACATTATGGGACTTCCCTGGTTGCTCAGGAGTAGAGAATCTACCTGCATGCAACAGCTGTAGGAGACATGGGTTCAATATCTGGGTGGGGAAGATCCCCTGGAGCAGGGCATGGCAACCCACTCTAGTATTCTCTCCTGGAGAATCTCCACGGACAGAAGAGTCTGGTGGGCTATAGTCCACAGAGTTGTAAAGGATGTTTTTACTTGTTGTCATGGCTGTGCATGTGTGCTTAGTTATGTCCAACTCTTTGAGACCCTATAGACTATAGCCCAGTAGGCTCCTTTGTCCATGGGATTTTCCAGGCAAGAATACTGGAGTGGGTTGCCCTTTCCTCCTCCATGGGATCTACCCGACCTAGGAATGAACCCATGTCTCTGTGTCTCCTGCATTTGGCAAGTGGATATTTTACCTCTGTGTCACCTGGGAAGCATGATGTTATCTACAGACATAACAAAATAAAGCAAATGAAAATTTGATGGACATGTGAGTGACGTAAACATTCTGCATTTAAGTGCTTTTGATTTTTGTTTCAGAATGCCTCCCAGGAAAAGACACAACACTCAGTGATAAATACTAAAATCATTCACTTTTACTAAAATAACTTTGTATTAATCTTAACTTCTCTCGTTGAATATATGCTTAAACATAAGCACATACACAGGAACAAAAGTATGAAATAATTCACTTGTTTAAGTATCATCATATAGCACTAAGAGTGGAAAGTTTCTACTCTTTCCTTCCTCTCATTAGGTTAGCTTAATTGCTACACAAGCATCTGTGTCTCTTATGTTTTAAAATATACCTTTGAGACATCTGACACAGATTTTTCTTAAATACTTGGTTTAGTTGTAAAGATATCGAGGGATTTAAAAGCTGAAGATTATGCATGTACATATACTGTAGAATCATGTTTTTTTTTTTTTTTTGATCAAGATTGTGAACACCTGGACCAGATCACATTTATCTCACTGTTCTTTCCAGAAGCTAAGGTATTTAAGGAAATAAAAAGTAGGAGTGGTGATAGAACATTTATTAGGGCGGGAAGATAATGTGGAGAGAGGTTCTGAGTGCATATTAATTGTTTATGATATTTTCAGGAATGTAGATTTCAGTTCATTATGTTTGAAGGCAGAAACATACTTGGAGATTGGAAAATGCTTATATCTCCAAATTTCAGATTGTAATGCAATGTAAATTCCTATCATGTTTATGAATAGCTATGTTATTTCCATCACCAATAGAAATGATTTGCACAGTTGTGATAGAAGCCAGATATAAATCACTCCCATGACAAGAAGAAATAGGGAAATAGTTAGAGAGTATTCCTTACTCATGGTCAGAACACTTTTGCTTTTTACCTGCCCTCCCCTTTTTCTTAAATGAGAGTCTTAACTGTTCTTGGTTCTTTTTTAGAGAGACCTAGTTATGACTATATTTCATCCACTTTAGATAACACTTTCCTGGAAGAACCCACTGTCACATGCAGAGGAAAACGGGTATTTTTAAGACTTATAACCTCCTAGTTAGAAAACAGTCTTATTTATCCTATATGGGATTTAGGAAAGAAAAGGTATAACAGATGATGTCAAAGTAGTGCTTTATAAATGATGACATTTGTGTGTAAATGTAACTATTACAATATAAGATGGATCTTTGACAGTGTTGCAAATGTATTTGAGATGGGACCTAAAATTAATGTATAAAAAGAAAGCCAGTTTTAGTAATTAAAAAATCTAAAATATCTAAAAAGAAAGCACAAAAGATATTTATCTGGTATTTAGGAAAGATATTCTTCAGAATGCAGTACTCTGAAATATATTGTCTATTTTTAAATTATGGATATCTACAATTTTCTTGATTACTCTAATTAAATGCATAGAGGTTAGAGATGATTATTCAAATGTGTTAAGAAGGATAAATGAGTAATGATGCCATCTTTCTAACAATTTATAACAAATTAACATATGCTAGCCAAATAATTACCAAAAATCAATTTCAATGTCTATTTTATTGGTAATTACATGCATAAGCATATGCACATACATACATATGCACAATTTTTATAGTCCTTTTTTTTCTTTCATTGCATCTGTGAAAGTGTAATGTATTCAAGCATAAATTGTACCTTTATAAGTCTGACAGCAAGTTTTAAAAGAGTCGCATCTAATTCTTTGTGACCCCATGTACTATATAGCCCACCAGGCTTCTCTATCCGTGAAATTCTCCAGGCAATACCGGAGTGGGTAGCCATTCACTTCACCAGGGGATCTTCCCAGTCCAGGTGTTGAACCCTGGTTTCTTGCACTGTAGGCAGATTCTTTACCATCTGAGCCATCAGGGAAATCAGAAAGAAAGTTGTTGGCAATTCTGGTGTCCATGGAAATACAACTCTAAAAATGTAAATCCTTAGTATTCTTTTTTTTAAATGCAAATTGTAAACCCTTTGTTAGTATTTTGATTATTATTTTAAAGAAACATCAATGACACTAAAATAAAATACAGAATCAGCTAATAAGTTACAACATTATTTAAAGAATTATACCATTTGAAAACTTTTAATGTGGACCAACAAAGTAAGTAAAAGAACTAATTTCTGGAACTTTATCCTTTGGTTGTGAGACTCTTTGCCAAGTCTAGAAATGTTATTGTTTGATACATCAACTTATTTGCATTGCATCATATCTTCTTTTATTTTTCTCAAATGTGAACTTGATCCTTCTTGCTTTTATTTCTGTATTATCTGAAATTAATATTCTGTATGTTTATGCTATTTTGGTGTTTTCTGTATATGTTTCCATTTACATGATCTTCTTTCTAATTAAAAATCTAAAATATCTAAAAGAAAGCAAAAGATATTTATCTGGTATTTAGGAAAGATATTCTTCAGAATGCAGTACTCTGAAATATATTGTCTATTTTTAAATTATGGATATCTACAATTTTCTTGATTACTCTAATTAAATGCATAGAGGTTAGAGATGATTATTCAAATGTGTTAAGAAGGATAAATGAGTAATGATGCCATCTTTCTAACAATTTATAACAAATTAACATATGCTAGCCAAATAATTACCAAAAATCAATTTCAATGTCTATTTTATTGGTAATTACATGCATAAGCATATGCACATACATACATATGCACAATTTTTATAGTCCTTTTTTCTTTCATTGCATCTGTGAAAGTGTAATGTATTCAAGCATAAATTGTACCTTTATAAGTCTGACAGCAAGTTTTAAAAGAGTCGCATCTAATTCTTTGTGACCCCATGTACTATATAGCCCACCAGGCTTCTCTATCCGTGAAATTCTCCAGGCAATACCGGAGTGGGTAGCCATTCACTTCACCAGGGGATCTTCCCAGTCCAGGTGTTGAACCCTGGTTTCTTGCACTGTAGGCAGATTCTTTACCATCTGAGCCATCAGGGAAATCAGAAAGAAAGTTGTTGGCAATTCTGGTGTCCATGGAAATACAACTCTAAAAATGTAAATCCTTAGTATTCTTTTTTTAAATGCAAATTGTAAACCCTTTGTTAGTATTTTGATTATTATTTTAAAGAAACATCAATGACACTAAAATAAAATACAGAATCAGCTAATAAGTTACAACATTATTTAAAGAATTATACCATTTGAAAACTTTTAATGTGGACCAACAAAGTAAGTAAAAGAACTAATTTCTGGAACTTTATCCTTTGGTTGTGAGACTCTTTGCCAAGTCTAGAAATGTTATTGTTTGATACATCAACTTATTTGCATTGCATCATATCTTCTTTTATTTTTCTCAAATGTGAACTTGATCCTTCTTGCTTTTATTTCTGTATTATCTGAAATTAATATTCTGTATGTTTATGCTATTTTGGTGTTTTCTGTATATCATAAGACCTTTCTACCTAGTTTGAGCATGATCTTCTTTCTAATACTCTTCTTTATTTAAATATAGATTTTAAAAAAATGACTCTGAGTTAAGATCAATTTATAATATAGTTGTGAAGGACAGGGAGAGTTAGATTGCCACAGTCCATGGGGTCACAAAGAGTTGGATATGACTTAGCAACTGAAAAACAATGTTAAAGTAGTACAATTGATCCTATTTACCAAATAATAGGTCCTATTTACCAAATCCATGTTGGTTTTTTTTTGCCTACCATCTTATTTTTTCTAGTTACTTAAGTTTTTTTTTCTCTTCTTTATGATGGGTCTTCTTTGAAATTTGTAATTATTAGTGATTTATGAGCTAGAAATTATGGTTTTCTTTCTTCTGGTGGTTCTTTTGTTTTTCAAGTAAAAAATTATATTATAACATTTAGTTTAATAATTCTTACAGTATAAAAATATAATTCATTAATCTGTTCATTCTTTGAAAAATACTTATTTTCAAAATATAAGTAATTTTACTTATGGTGATGATAGAGTTTGCTTTAGGTTTAAAATACAATCTGTTCTAGAATTAAAGATTTTATTAAACTGGATGATTCATGAATATAACAATATTTTCATAATACTGTAAAGGGTAAAATAGTTACAACAAATCTATTCCTTAACTATAAGCCTGGTACTTTGCTAATTGTATGAAATTAGAAAATATATGTTTATACAGCATATATATGTTATATAAATTTAGAGGTCATCACTCTAACCTGATCAAAAGAATTAATCTTCATAAAAATGTTATTCTAGAGGCTATTTTGGCCAGAACATGGAGAATGTCAAAAAGGAGAAAAGATTTCAAATTCACAAAGCTAAAAATGTTAGTATGATTTTAATAGAAAATAGCAAACAGAAACAAATGAACTCAGTCAGTAAAGAAACTGCCTGCAATGCAGGAGGCTTGGGTTCAATTGCTGGTTGAGGAAGATCCCTTGGAAAAGGAAATGGCAGCCCATTCCAAATCACCAGGAAGAGTGCAGAATATCCAGTATCTGGCTAAAAATAATTGCAGGAAAATAACAAGGACTGCAGTTGGGAAGAAATTACCAAAATTAACAGAAGAAATTTTCCAAAACCAAAGGCCTTAGGCTTCCAGATTCAAAATGCCCAGTAAGTACCTGCACAATAAAAGATGTCAATGAATATTTCTACTTCTAGCATCACCATCATCAGCATTAATCTTGAAAGTATATATATTTTAAAATAGTATTAGATATTTGAGTCAAAAAATAAATAACCTAAGAAGATTAAAAGAACAGTTAGTTTAAAAAGGATCAAAATCAGAGTGGTCCCCTTTTTTTTTCTTTTTTTAATTATAAATTTATTTTTAATTGATCAATGATTGCTTTACAATATGAGTAGTCCTCTTAATAGCCATATTTAAGGCAGAGAGATTTAGAAAGCCTTTGAAAGTTATACATAAATAAACCTTATATACATTGTGCTGAGTCGCTTCAGTCATGTCCAACTCTGTGTGACCTCATGAACTATAGCCTGCCAGGCTTCTCTGTCCATGGGATTCTCCAGGGAAGAATAATGGAGTGAGTTGCCATATCCTCCTCTAGGGGATATTTCTTTTTCTTTTTTTTTCTTTTTTAACTTTTATTTTACTTTTAACTTTTACAGAGTTTTGTTGTTTACAGATATCCCAAGGTTTGAACCCACATTTCTTACATCTTCTGCATTGGTAGGTAGGTTCTTTACCACTGGAGCCCTCTGGGAAGCCCTTGGGTCTCCATTTGCTCAACTATAAAATGCAGATTAACATAAAAAAAGCCTTCATGATCTTGTGTTGAGGATTACATGAGTTAATTTATATACAATAGTGACACTGCATGCTATATATTAAGCATGAGTATGAGGATGTGTTTAACTATGTTCAAGGATGTGTTTAAACTATGTTTAACTATTGTATAAGTATAAATAATTCCTGGCATTGACATTTTTTGGTTCCTTGATTTAAAGTGCAAATTGAACAGAGAGAAGAGACAGAAAGATAGAGATAAAATACACAACTGAGGCTTTTTTTCCCTGTTTTTCCAAATCTAGGAGGGTGAAAAAATAAAGCAAAGCAAAATTAACACTAAAAATATACAAGTTTCTTAATGACTACATCAACCTGATCATGATAATGCTGAACCAAACAAATGTGACACCAGCTTTCTTCATTCTTAATGGGATCCCAGGACTGGAGGGCATGCACATGTGGATTTCTTTCCCATTCAGCTCCATGTATGCTGTGGCTGTCGTAGGGAACTGTGGACTCCTCTACCTCATTCGCTATGAGGATGCACTGCACAGACCCATGTACTACTTTTTGGCCATGCTTTTCCTAACTGGCCTTTTCATAAGCTCTAGTACAATCCCAAAAACCCTCAATATGTTCTGGTTCCATTTCAAGGAAATTTATTTTTAATTGATCAATGATTGCTTTACAATATGAGTAGTCCTCTTAATAGCCATATTTAAGGCAGAGAGATTTAGAAAGCCTTTGAAAGTTATACATAAATAAGCCTTATATACATTGTGCTGAGTCGCTTCAGTCATGTCCAACTCTGTGTGACCTCATGAACTATAGCCTGCCAGGCTTCTCTGTCCATGGAATTCTCCAGGGAAGAATAATGGAGTGAGTTGCCATATCCTCCTCTAGGGGATATTTCTTTTTCTTTTTTTTTCTTTTTTAACTTTTATTTTACTTTTAACTTTTACAGAGTTTTGTTGTTTACAGATATCCCAAGGTTTGAACCCACATTTCTTACATCTTCTGCATTGGTAGGTAGGTTCTTTACCACTGGAGCCCTCTGGGAAGCCCTTGGGTCTCCATTTGCTCAACTATAAAATGCAGATTAACATAAAAAAAGCCTTCATGATCTTGTGTTGAGGATTACATGAGTTAATTTATATACAATAGTGACACTGCATGCTATATATTAAGCATGAGTATGAGGATGTGTTTAACTATGTTCAAGGATGTGTTTAAACTATGTTTAACTATTGTATAAGTATAAATAATTCCTGGCATTGACATTTTTTGGTTCCTTGATTTAAAGTGCAAATTGAACAGAGAGAAGAGACAGAAAGATAGAGATAAAATACACAACTGAGGCTTTTTTTTCCCTGTTTTTCCAAATCTAGGAGGGTGAAAAAATAAAGCAAAGCAAAATTAACACTAAAAATATACAAGTTTCTTAATGACTACATCGGCCTGATCATGATAATGCTGAACCAAACAAATGTGACACCAGCTTTCTTCATTCTTAATGGGATCCCAGGACTGGAGGGCATGCACATGTGGATTTCTTTCCCATTCAGCTCCATGTATGCTGTGGCTGTCGTAGGGAACTGTGGACTCCTCTACCTCATCCGCTATGAGGATGCACTGCACAGACCCATGTACTACTTTTTGGCCATGCTTTTCCTAACTGGCCTTTTCATAAGCTCTAGTACAATCCCAAAAACCCTCAATATGTTCTGGTTCCATTTCAAGGAAATCAGCTTTGATGGATGCCTGGTTCAGATGTTCTTTGTCCACACCTTAACAGGGATGGAGTCTGGGGTGCTCATGCTTATGGCCCTGGATCGCTACGTGGCCATCTGCTACCCTCTACGTTACTCGACTATCCTCACCAATCCTGTCATTGCAAAGGCGGGGCTTTCCACCTTTCTCAGAGGGGTGTTCCTCATCATTCCCTTCACTTTCCTCATCAAGCGCCTGCCTTACTGCAGAGGCAATATAATCCCCCATACTTATTGCGACCACATGTCTGTGGCCAAGTTATCCTGTGGAAACATCAAGATCAATGTTATCTATGGTCTTATGGTTGCCCTCTTGATTGGGGGTTTTGACATCCTATGCATCACGCTCTCCTACACCATGATCCTCCGTGCAGTGGTCAGTCTCTCCTCAGCAGATGCTCGGCAGAAGGCCTTCAACACCTGCACTGCCCACATATGTTCTATTGTTTTCTCCTACAGTCCAGCTTTCTTTTCATTCTTTTCCCATCGTTTTGGGGGTCACAGCATTCCTCCATCATGCCACATCATTGTGGCTAATATTTATCTGCTGCTACCTCCCACTATGAATCCTGTTGTCTATGGGGTGAAAACCAAGCAGATACGAGACTGCGTCATAAGGATTCTTTCAGGTTCCAAGTATATCAAATCCCATAACACCTGAAAGAGCTTTATTTGGGCCCATGATGAGATGGGAAAGTTTCCAAATCTAGGAGGGTGAAAAAATAAAGCAAAGCAAAATTAACACTAAAAATATACAAGTTTCTTAATGACTACATCGGCCTGATCATGATAATGCTGAACCAAACAAATGTGACACCAGCTTTCTTCATTCTTAATGGGATCCCAGGACTGGAGGGCATGCACATGTGGATTTCTTTCCCATTCAGCTCCATGTATGCTGTGGCTGTCGTAGGGAACTGTGGACTCCTCTACCTCATCCGCTATGAGGATGCACTGCACAGACCCATGTACTACTTTTTGGCCATGCTTTTCCTAACTGGCCTTTTCATAAGCTCTAGTACAATCCCAAAAACCCTCAATATATTCTGGTTCCATTTCAAGGAAATCAGCTTTGATGGATGCCTGGTTCAGATGTTCTTTGTCCACACCTTAACAGGGATGGAGTCTGGGGTGCTCATGCTTATGGCCCTGGATCGCTACGTGGCCATCTGCTACCCTCTACGTTACTCGACTATCCTCACCAATCCTGTCATTGCAAAGGCGGGGCTTTCCACCTTTCTCAGAGGGGTGTTCCTCATCATTCCCTTCACTTTCCTCATCAAGCGCCTGCCTTACTGCAGAGGCAATATAATCCCCCATACTTATTGCGACCACATGTCTGTGGCCAAGTTATCCTGTGGAAACATCAAGATCAATGTTATCTATGGTCTTATGGTTGCCCTCTTGATTGGGGGTTTTGACATCCTATGCATCACGCTCTCCTACACCATGATCCTCCGTGCAGTGGTCAGTCTCTCCTCAGCAGATGCTCGGCAGAAGGCCTTCAACACCTGCACTGCCCACATATGTTCTATTGTTTTCTCCTACAGTCCAGCTTTCTTTTCATTCTTTTCCCATCGTTTTGGGGGTCACAGCATTCCTCCATCATGCCACATCATTGTGGCTAATATTTATCTGCTGCTACCTCCCACTATGAATCCTGTTGTCTATGGGGTGAAAACCAAGCAGATACGAGACTGCGTCATAAGGATTCTTTCAGGTTCCAAGTATATCAAATCCCATAACACCTGAAAGAGCTATTTGCCCATGATGAGATGGGAAAGGAAAGAATACTCCTATCTGTTTATGGAGAAAGCTTTTCTATAATAGGTATCTGAACTTGCCAAGTGAGTGGGATAATATTCCATTCACTATTATTACTGTTATTATGCCTTAGCAGAATATGAACATTTTTCATGCCAAATCATCCTCCACATGAATTTTTCACCTTTAGGTTCTCCATATAGCTCAGATCTCAATAATATCAAGTTCCAAGAGACAAAAAATACCAATAGAAGCCAGAAAAATTATCCAGATAACTGAATTAAGTGAAACCAATGATCTGGGGTCAGATGACTGAAATTGCTGTTTGTAATTGTCCATGAAATTTCACTTTAATAACTGATTTAACTCTGAAAAAATACATATATATTCTCTTTATTCCACAAAATCTTCTGCTTTCTCTACAACTTCATGAGGACAAGATTATAAAGTATGCCACAAGGTCAAAAATATTATGAGTTGTAAGCCTCTCTGTGTCTTACGGGAAACATAGTGACTAGGAATCTGACCAGGCATCGTTTTACATGAGTTTTTCTTGTAATTGCTTCCTTCTCAACTCCTTCTCAATGTATTGTCTCTTTTTTTCTCAAAAAGACTTTCAAATTTTGCACGCTTTGGAAGGAGAAGTAGAATTATGAAATTTACAAAATATTGCAATAGATGTATTTTTGTGACTACTGGATTATAGGGAGTACTGGTTAACTTGTTTTCTTTTGAACTGAAAATTAAACTGAGATAATTTCTTGAATATTTTCTGGAAAATATTCAATAAAGGTCTTTGTAAATTAAAATGAAGACCAGTGATTATGAATGAATGCAGTTTTATAGCATTGTCACAGATATAAGAAGAATTTCAGAGTTGATTCTCCTTTTCTAGCCTCCAATAATCTAAATTACTTTCCCCTGAAAGTAAATTAGTTAATATACACTAATTTATTTCCATCCACTAAGTGATCTTAGTATTTTTCATTTTATAAAGTCATTAAAACAGCTTTCATCACAAAATCACCCTACCTTCATACCTAATTTCTGTGTTCATATTGATAGTGAAATTTATTAAAGATTGCCAGTGTTCATTCTCTCCACTTACTTGTACCAAAATATTCTTTTCAATCTCTGGCTTTCTCCAGAATGGCTTCCACATCAGCATTTCACAGAAATTGCTTATGTCAGTTTTGCCAATGACTATATTAAATCTAATTAATCTTTTTCTATGTCAACTTGTACTTTTCATGCCAAATCATCCTCCACATGAATTTTTCACCTTTAGGTTCTCCATATAGCTCAGATCTCAATAATATCAAGTTCCAAGAGACAAAAAATACCAATAGAAGCCAGAAAAATTATCCAGATAACTGAATTAAGTGAAACCAATGATCTGGGGTCAGATGACTGAAATTGCTGTTTGTAATTGTCCATGAAATTTCACTTTAATAACTGATTTAACTCTGAAAAAATACATATATATTCTCTTTATTCCACAAAATCTTCTGCTTTCTCTACAACTTCATGAGGACAAGATTATAAAGTATGCCACAAGGTCAAAAATATTATGAGTTGTAAGCCTCTCTGTGTCTTACGGGAAACATAGTGACTAGGAATCTGACCAGGCATCGTTTTGCATGAGTTTTTCTTGTAATTGCTTCCTTCTCAACTCCTTCTCAATGTATTGTCTCTTTTTTTCTCAAAAAGACTTTCAAATTTTGCACGCTTTGGAAGGAGAAGTAGAATTATGAAATTTACAAAATATTGCAATAGATGTATTTTTGTGACTACTGGATTATAGGGAGTACTGGTTAACTTGTTTTCTTTTGAACTGAAAATTAAACTGAGATAATTTCTTGAATATTTTCTGGAAAATATTCAATAAAGGTCTTTGTAAATTAAAATGAAGACCAGTGATTATGAATGAATGCAGTTTTATAGCATTGTCACAGATATAAGAAGAATTTCAGAGTTGATTCTCCTTTTCTAGCCTCCAATAATCTAAATTACTTTCCCCTGAAAGTAAATTAGTTAATATACACTAATTTATTTCCATCCACTAAGTGATCTTAGTATTTTTCATTTTATAAAGTCATTAAAACAGCTTTCATCACAAAATCACCCTACCTTCATACCTAATTTCTGTGTTCATATTGATAGTGAAATTTATTAAAGATTGCCAGTGTTCATTCTCTCCACTTACTTGTACCAAAATATTCTTTTCAATCTCTGGCTTTCTCCAGAATGGCTTCCACATCAGCATTTCACAGAAATTGCTTATGTCAGTTTTGCCAATGACTATATTAAATCTAATTAATCTTTTTCTATGTCAACCTTGTACTTTTCACCTCACTTAAGTTCAGTTCAGTCACTCAGTCGTGTCTGACTCTTTGTGACCCCATGGACTGCAACATGCCAGGCTTCCCTATTACCATCTCCTGGAGTTTGCTCAAACTCATGTCCTTTGACTCAATGATGCCATTCAACCATCACGTCCTTTGTCATCTCCTCCTTCTGCCTTCTATTTTTCCCAACATCAGGCTCTTTTCCAGAGAGTCATCTTTTCACATCAAGTTGTCTCTTTGCATCAGCCAACCAAAGTATTGAAGCTTCAGCTTCAGTATCATTCCTTTCAATGAATTTTCAGGGTTGATTTCCCTTAGGATTGACTGGTTTGATTTCCTTGCAAGTTCAAAGGCCTCTCAAGAGTCTTCTCCAACACCACAATTCAAAGGCATCAATTCTTCAGTGCTCTGCCTTCTTTACGGTCCAAATCTCACATCCATACATGACTACTGAGAAAACCATAGCTTTAACTATATGGACTTTAGTTGGTAAAGTGATATCTCTGGTTTTTAATATGCTGTCTAGGTTTGTCATAGCTTTTCTTCCAAGGAGCAAGTGTCTTTTAATATCATGGTAGCAGTCCAAATTTACAGTGATTTTGGAGCCCAAGAAAATAAGGTCTGTCACTCTTTCCATTGTTTGCCCATCTATTTGTCATGAAGTGATGGCACCAGATGCCATGTTCTCTGTTTCTTGAATGTTGACTTTTAGGTCAGCATCTTCACTCTTTTTCACCTTCATCAAGAGGCTCATTATTTATTTATTTATTTTATTTTTTACAGAGTTTTGTTGTTTACTGCCACATATTGACCTGAACCTGCCATAGGTATGCATATGTCCCCTCCTTGAAACTAGCCCCCAACTGTTTCCCCATTTGACCCCTCCAGGTCACCATCAAGACCCTGTTTGAGATCCCCTAGCCCCACAGCATATTCCCCTCCCTCACCCCAATGTCTATAAGACTGTATTCCATGTCCACCTCTCCACTGTGGCTCTGCATATTCATTTATCAGCACCATCTTTCTAGATTCCATATGTATGTGTCAGTATACAATATTTTTCTTTCTCTCTCTGACATACTTCACTCTGTATAATAGGTTCTAGATTCATCCACCTCATTAGAACTGATTTAGATGCATTTCTTTTTATGGCTGAGTAATATTCCATTGTATATATGTACCACAGCTCCTTTATCCATTCATCTGTCAATGGACATCTAGGTTGGTTCCATGTTCTATCTATTGTAAATAAGTGCTGCAATGAACAATGGGGTACATGTGTCTCATCAAGAGGCTCTTTAGTTCCTCTTCACTTTCTACCATAAGAGTGGTGTCATCTGCATATCTGAGATTATAGATGTTTCTCTTCACAATCTTGATTCCAGTTTGTGCTTCATCCAGACCAGCATTTCACATAATGTACCCTGTATATAAGTTATATAAGGCTTGAGGTACTCCTATCCCACTTTGGAACCAGTCCATTGTTTTACGTCTGGTTCTAACTGTTGCTTCTTGTCCTGCATACAGGCTTCACAGGAGGCAGGTAAGGTGGTCTGCTATTCCCAACTCTTTCCAGAGTTTGTTGTGTTTTCACCTATGCTGATATAATTGGTTCATTTCTTTGTCTAGAAACACTTTCTTTGTCTCACTTCTCAGGTGCATCATACATTTCAAGATGTTTTTCGTCATCACTGAACACTTCTAAAAGTGCCATTTGTTTGTTTTTTTCTTCTGGATTTTCTCTTGGTTCAGGTCTCTCCTTTAGGCCTTCCAGTATAAATCACTATGAATATCATTGTAGGCTATAACTCTCAAATTAATAGAATCATCAGTAACTTTATTGAACCTCAGTTGCATCTTCAGGATGAAGTAAGCTTCATGATATCTTTGTCTTAATGCCACACGAATGTGTCATTTCTAGGACTATTTCCTATTTTGTTTTTATTTTCGCTTTTGTGTCCATATTTCAGTCCTAATCCTCAGACCTGTCAATCACGGCAACCACTATGGTGTGTTTGACATATATTCTTCAAAATACAATTATACAGTCATCTACTGAATGTTTATTTTAGGAAACTACATCTATTACTACTGTGTTAAGCATTATTACATTGCTAACTTTTAACTGAATTATTTGAAATGTATTTTTGCTAGTATCTGTATTTCAGTTCTTGCTCCTAGTTGTCTTTTAGATTTTTTTATCTTATATATTTTTATAGCATACAACCAACACTATTTTGTAGTCATTTTGTGATTATGGCTAACTAAGCATTTTCTGTCACCAGAAATAATGCTATTATGCATATTTTCTCACATACACACATACACATATGTACACTCTTATGCAACCTGGAATTAGATATTTTATTTTGAATATGCCAGAGAAGCTGTATTTTGTAGCCATAGTCTCTGCACATTGCCTTTAATTAAGTTGCCTTTAGTCTGGTGGCCAACTTTTCAATAAAAACTATGCGAGCCAGAAGACAATGAAATTGTATTTCTGGAGTACTAAGAAAAAATATTTTCAATTTATAATTATAATCTAATGAAAATATCTTTCAAAAAGAAGAAAAATGCTGATTCATATAGACAAAAGTATGTTATTCAGAACATAGAATTGTGATTGCTCATGGAGGACCTAAGGGCAGAAATTAACGAAACTGTCAGAAACAAGTGAGGGTAGTTTGAAGAACATTTAGTCTTTTAAATAGGGGAAAAAATATGAACTTTAAACAAATGTAGAGGTAAAGTATATAGTAATAATTACAAAAATGGCAGGAATGAAGTTAATGGAATTAAAATCATGTAAGATTTTAGCATTGTTAAACTGATAAGTATATTATTTTAATACATTAATAATTAAAGAATATATTGCAATATTTATATTAATATTTGCACCAGCATAAAGGAATACATAACAGAAACCAAAATGGGAGAAAATTACAACAAAAATAATAACACACATTTAATTGATTCAAAAGTAGAAAGAAGAACAAAAGAAAAAGAACACAGCTGAGACAATTAAAACAATAGAAGCTAGAGAAGTGCTGGCAATTCACTTCAGTACTTTTGCCCAGAGAATCCCATGGACAGAGGAGCCTACCTGTTATAGTCCATCGGGTCGCAAAGTGTTGGGCATGACTGAAGTGACTTAGCACAAGTATGCAGCAATGAAGACCCAACACAGCCTAAATACATAAATTAAAAAATATATAAAAGCAGTAGGAGCATGGTGTACTAGAAAACTTGAAAACATGTCAGCAATTGGGGTTTCCTGGTAACTTAGTGGTAAAGAGTTCACCTGCCAATCCAGGAGACACGGGTTTGATCCCTGATCCTGGAACTAACCATACAGAAATTATGGCTAACTAAGCATTTTCTGTCACCAGAAATAATGCTATTATGCATATTTTCTCACATACACACATACACATATGTACACTCTTATGCAACCTGGAATTAGATATTTTATTTTGAATATGCCAGAGAAGCTGTATTTTGTAGCCATAGTCTCTGCACATTGCCTTTAATTAAGTTGCCTTTAGTCTGGTGGCCAACTTTTCAATAAAAACTATGCGAGCCAGAAGACAATGAAATTGTATTTCTGGAGTACTAAGAAAAAATATTTTCAATTTATAATTATAATCTAATGAAAATATCTTTCAAAAGAAGAAAAATGCTGATTCATATAGACAAAAGTATGTTATTCAGAACATAGAATTGTGATTGCTCATGGAGGACCTAAGGGCAGAAATTAACAAAACTGTCAGAAACAAGTGAGGGTAGTTTGAAGAACATTTACTCTTTTAAATAGGGGAAAAAATATGAACTTTAAACAAATGTAGAGGTAAAGTATATAGTAATAATTACAAAAATGGCAGGAATGAAGTTAATGGAATTAAAATCATGTAAGATTTTAGCATTGTTAAACTGATAAGTATATTATTTTAATACATTAATAATTAAAGTATATATTGCAATATTTACATTAATATTTGCACCAGCATAAAGGAATACATAACAGAAACCAAAATGGGAGAAAATTACAACAAAAATAATAACACACATTTAATTGATTCAAAAGTAGAAAGAAGAACAAAAGAAAAAGAACACAGCTGAGACAATTAAAACAATAGAAGCTAGAGAAGTGCTGGCAATTCACTTCAGTACTTTTGCCCAGAGAATCCCATGGACAGAGGAGCCTACCTGTTATAGTCCATCGGGTCGCAAAGTGTTGGGCATGACTGAAGTGACTTAGCACAAGTATGCAGCAATGAAGACCCAACACAGCCTAAATACATAAATTAAAAAATATATAAAAGCAGTAGGAGCATGGTGTACTAGAAAACTTGAAAACATGTCAGCAATTGGGGTTTCCCTGGTAACTTAGTGGTAAAGAGTTCACCTGCCAATCCAGGAGACACGGGTTTGATCCCTGATCCTGGAAGGTCCCACATGCTGAGGAGCAACTAAACCAGTGAGCAGCAACTATCAAGCCTGTGCTCTAGAGCCTCAGAACCACACCTATTGAGCCAATGTGCCACAACTACTGAAGCCCATGTATCTTAGAGGTGGAGCTCCACAACAAGAGAAGTCACTGCAACAAGAAGCCTGCTCATCTCAGCAAGAGAGTAGCCCCTATTCCATGCAACTAGAGAAAAGCTTGTGGCATCAGTGAAAACCCAGAATAGCCAAAAATAAAAATTTTTAAAAGTCAACAATTATAGCAATGTATGCTGACTAAACAATTGAAAGAAAATGAAAGATAAAAAAAAATTCTCAATAAAATAATGATTACTTAAAAACATGTATGTATAAACACAAGAAAAGTTTGTGTGGCTCTAGCAAAGCAGATTCTAACACAATAAATATTAGGAATGATAAAGTGCTATATTCTGTAATAATTACAGTAACAATTCAATATGAAAACATAGAATAACTGAATTCACATGTACTTAATATAATTATGGACACCTATGCTTATATATGCACACACACAAGGAACTGATAGACCTAGAAGGAGACATCACTATTTCACAGTGGAATTATAGCTGGATCTTTAACATGTGTTCTCAGTACCAGAAGAGGTTAGAAAGCTCAAAAATGGCTGCAGAAGGTCTGAAGAAGATAAACATTTTAACCTAGGTGATCAATACAGAAAACAATATCTAAAAGCTCTAAAAGAGTTTTTACTTCTCAAATGCAAATTAAACATTTGCCAAAATAAACAGTAATAGAATATTAGAAACAAATGTGTGCCGATACACTTTCAAATGTAGATGGAAATAGATACATATTTAAGAGAATACAACTGATTTAATAAGAAATGTAAAGTCATAGTAGTTATAGATTTATTAAGAAACGTAATCTGTTACCTGAAAATCCCTATAAGCATTTGTGTTTGTGTGTATGTAGACGTGCGTGCTGGGGGTTATATGATAACAAATTAAAACCAAATCAAATTTATTCTAGGAATTCAAATTTGGTGAGAACGTGATATAATTTTAGTTTAGAATACCACAAAATAAATTTAAAGGAAAAACATCATAAGATCATTTCAACAAAGAAAAAAAAAAGTTTTAAGCATCCATTCATGACAAAACAAGCAATTTAGAAGGGAATGTCTTTAACTTTTACTAAAATAGTCCTGTGCCTAATATCCTATTTGTTGATGAGATATTAAAAGCATTTCCACAAGGATGATTATAAGAGAAAAATGCAGTTGTTCATTCTTCTATCTAACATTGTACTAGATTCCAAACAGTGGAATAAAATAAAGTAAGGAAATAAAATACATTGATATTCAAAGATTTGAAACAAATGAAAATGGAAACACAACACCGAAAACCTAAAGGATCCTGGAAAAGCACCTATAACAGGAAAGATTAGCAATAAATTCATATATTAAAAGAAGATCTCAAGTAAAAAGTCTAACTGTATACCTTTAGGAACCAGCAGAACAAATAAGTGCAAAATTAGCAGAAGCAAGAAAATAACAGAAATTAGAGTGAAATAAATACAGTGGAGAGAATAACAAAATGAAAGTACAGAAGCAGTTTTTGAGCAGATAAACAAAACTTATAGCCTTTAGCAAGACTTACAAAAATGACAGAAGACTCAAAAAATAAAATCAAATGAAAGACACCTCACAGCTCATATCGCCAAAAGGCGTAAGATCGTAAGAAATAACTTTAAATAGTTATAAGTCAACAAGTCGTAAGAAAGCTCAAAAATGGCTGCAGAAGGTCTGAAGAAGATAAACATTTTAACCCAGGTGATCAATACAGAAAACAATATCTAAAAGCTCTAAAAGAGTTTTTACTTCTCAAATGCAAATTAAACATTTGCCAAAATAAACAGTAATAGAATATTAGAAACAAATGTGTGCCGATACACTTTCAAATGTAGATGGAAATAGATATATATTTAAGAGAATACAACTGATTTAATAAGAAATGTAAAGTCATAGTAGTTATAGATTTATTAAGAAACGTAATCTGTTACCTGAAAATCCCTATAAGCATTTGTGTTTGTGTGTATGTAGACGTGCGTGCTGGGGGTTATATGATAACAAATTAAAACCAAATCAAATTTATTCTAGGAATTCAAATTTGGTGAGAACGTGATATAATTTTAGTTTAGAATACCACAAAATAAATTTAAAGGAAAAACATCATAAGATCATTTCAACAAAGAAAAAAAAAAGTTTTAAGCATCCATTCATGACAAAACAAGCAATTTAGAAGGGAATGTCTTTAACTTTTACTAAAATAGTCCTGTGCCTAATATCCTATTTGTTGATGAGATATTAAAAGCATTTCCACAAGGATGATTATAAGAGAAAAATGCAGTTGTTCATTCTTCTATCTAACATTGTACTAGATTCCAAACAGTGGAATAAAATAAAGTAAGGAAATAAAATACATTGATATTCAAAGATTTGAAACAAATGAAAATGGAAACACAACACCGAAAACTTAAAGGATCCTGGAAAAGCACCTATAACAGGAAAGATTAGCAATAAATTCATATATTAAAAGAAGATCTCAAGTAAAAAGTCTAACTGTATACCTTTAGGAACCAGCAGAACAAATAAGTGCAAAATTAGCAGAAGCAAGAAAATAACAGAAATTAGAGTGAAATAAATACAGTGGAGAGAATAACAAAATGAAAGTACAGAAGCAGTTTTTGAGCAGATAAACAAAACTTATAGCCTTTAGCAAGACTTACAAAAATGACAGAAGACTCAAAAAATAAAATCAAATGAAAGACACCTCACAGCTCATATCGCCAAAAGGCGTAAGATCGTAAGAAATAACTTTAAATAGTTATAAGTCAACAAGTTGTATCTGTGAGATGATCAAAGAACATACAGGTCATTCTACTTTTTCTTCAAATTTTGCTTCTTTGCTCTCTGTACCATTTTTCTTATTTATTTATTCTTGAAAAGTATATTTTATTTATTTATTTGGCTGAACTGCGTCTTAGTTGTGACATGTGGGATCTAGTTCCCTGACGAGGAATTGAACACAGGCCCCTTGCACTGGGAGCTAGAGTCTTAGCCATGGAACCACCAGGAAAGTCCCTTCTTTTTTATTTTTAATTGAAGTATAGTTATAACATTGTACTGATTTTTGTGTATGTCAGCATGGATCAGCCAAAGATATATATATGTCCCCCCTCTTGAATCTCCCTCCCACTCCATCCCACTTTACTAGGTTGTCACAGAGCCTTGTTTTGAGTTATTTGAGTCATATAGCAAATTCTCACTGGCTATCTATTTTATGGATGTTAGTGTATATGTTTCCATCTAGTCTCTCCACTCATAGGACTGGCTAAACAGTTTTCACATGGATACTTCAATGGCACCTCATGTTTGGCATGACCTAATCTAACTCATTCTCTTGTCCTGTAACTGGTTCTTTCTCCAATCTTCATTGTGAATAGCATCACCTGTCATCCCACGCATATACCAGGAAATTAGAATTTTCCACCACTTTTCAGGCAGATTCTTTACCACTAGCACCACCTGGGAAGACCATTGCAGTTATAAAAATGATTCGTTTTAACTCTGGCATATCTTCCAAGTCTATCCACTCTTCTTCATCTTCACTTCCTCTGTTTTGGTTCAAGACATGTTTTGGTTCTCTCCCATGGATTACTGTTGCCTATCTGATTCGTATCCTGGATACATTTAATCTCATTTTCACATTGCTGCTATTATGAAATCTCTACTTTTATTGGTCCCTTATTATTCTAGAACTAATTTACTTGTAAGTTTCTGGCTTCTGTTATCTTAATAGCACTATTTCTTACCATATCTTATTTTCCACCACATCTCAGGGCTGATGCCAAATTTATCCTTTTATTACATTGAATACATGAAGATCCTTCTCATTTGGGAATCTTAAACTTCCTGGGACATTTCATCTGTCTCCTTTTTCCCCCACCAAAATCATGCCATGCTAAACTCACACCGAAATATTTGTCATCAGCATAAATTGGTATTGCTTTAGGAAATCCTCCTCTGACACCAAGATCAACTCTTTTTAAGTTCTCAGATCTCTGGGTACTTCTATTTCAAAGCACTTCTTCAATCTGTAGTATCGTTTACTTGATTATTTACGTAACATTGTATCCCTCTGCTCCAGTTAGACATCGGTTGCCATGAGAACAGGGACTCTGACAGGTTTATTATGTTTTATGCCTACCATGTATTTTCAGTACAATAGGAACTCTATATATTTTGGGATGAATAAATACTTTTTCCTTTAAGAGTGGTTTTCTTTTTCTTTTTTTTTTTGAGTACAACATTCTAATTACAGAATTTAGAATCACATAAATTTTTGTAGTCAGCAATTCAGACACTCTAATAAAATTTCCCACCACTACAGAATCATCTTGGTTTCATAAATGAAGATTCTTTTTGTTTTGTTTTGTTTATACATGTTCCCACATTATGTTACTGGAAACATCTCTAAGCTAATCTCATTTCAAACCTTTTGGGATTTAGCATCCTAGGAATTCAGTTTCTCTATGCACTGTTCTCTCCTCCAGTCTCCAAATAAGATCTATTTTCCCTAGATCACTAAGCTAATACTGCTTCCCATAAATTCCAGGAGCTCGTTATTTCTGTCTTGTGAGTCATCTGAGAATATTTCTTCATCTTATGTGAAATCTTTTTAAAAGAATTGTCTTTTTTTCATACTGGAAAAATTTTCTTGCTGGGAACTTAGACTTCAAGTCTCAGCATTTAACCACAGTAAGTACGAAGGCCTTGAGGTAGTCACATTGGTTAAATAGCAGAGCATTCAGTAGCCAATCATTAGCCTTTTATTATGCTGATTTTGACAACACTGAGAATAAGAAAGTGACCCTTACCTCTACCTTAGGAGGATATAGAGACTTAGCCTTTTCAAGGGGATTAGGCTAGAATTAGAAAATATAGCATTTGTACGGTTGCTTACCTGATGATCTAATGGTAAAGAATCTTCCTTCAATGGGTTATGAAGATACCCTGGAGCAGGAAATGGCAAACCACTCCAATATTTTTGCCTAGGAAATCTCAAGAAAAGGGGAGCCTGGCAGGCTGCAATCCATGCAGTCACAAAGAGCATGCTGAACTATGACTGGTATACAAACTACCTCTTCTAAAACTTACTGCCAGACTATCTTCAAAATTCGTATATTAACTGCTAACTTCAAATTGCTGAAATTTTTTTTGACAAATTATTTTCTTTTTGTGAACTCAGACCAGCTCCTTCTCTTAATTGTATCACACAAGCAAATATCAACAAAGGAAAACATTTAAGAGAATGGAAAAACATCAAAGGTACGATGATACAGGACACATTATAATAAATGAATATCTGACAAAATTACCAGAACATGAGCAATCAAATGGGCTACAAACTTCTGAAATCTCATGGTGGAGGTGTTGTACTGGATCTTTCAGAACTCTTATCTAAAACAGTCAAATTGCTTCATCTCTAAATCTAAAGTCAAACTTGTTTCATCTCTAAATCTATATGTCTCTTATCCATTACAACTTGCTAGGTCGGGCTTCCCTGGTGGTCCAGTGGGTAAGGGCACTGCCTTGCAGTGCAAGGGGCGCTGGTTTGATCCCTGGCCTGGGAAGATCCCACGTGCTGCAGAGCAGCTGGACCAATGTGTCCCGCTACCGAGCCGGAGCTCTGGAGGGCATGCGCCCAGAGCCGGTGCTCTGCGACAACAGAGGCCGCCGCGATGGGAGGCTCACACGGGCCAAAGAAAAAAGATGGATGAAAATGGACAAATGAAAGACCAATAGAAGTGGCCAGCCTGCTCTCCTCCCTCCCCACCCCCTCCCCCACCAAAATAAATAAATAAATCTTAAAAAAAAAACTTGCTAGATCTTCCCTGGTGGTCCAGTGGATAAAGAGTCCACCTTGCAGTGCAAGGGACACCGGTTTGGTCCCTGGCCCAGGAAGATTCCACGTGTCTGGGAGTGGTTGGACCAGTGTGTTCGATTACGAGCCAGCACTCTGGAGTGCATGTGCCTAGAGCCATTACTCTGCGAGAGGCCACTGCAATGGGAGTCTCACACAGGACAAAGAATAAAGATGGGTCAAAAGAAATAATAAATTTTTAAAAATTGGCTATAAAAAGAAAGGCTAAACACATTTAGATATTAATGTCCATCAAGTCACAGGCCTTTACAGATAAAAGGAGCCTGGCAGCTGCAATCCATGCAGTCACAAAGAGCATGCTGAACTATGACTGGTATACAAACTACCTCTTCTAAAACTTACTGCCAGACTATCTTCAAAATTCGTATATTAACTGCTAACTTCAAATTGCTGAAATTTTTTTTGACAAATTATTTTCTTTTTGTGAACTCAGACCAGCTCCTTCTCTTAATTGTATCACACAAGCAAATATCAACAAAGGAAAACATTTAAGAGAATGGAAAAACATCAAAGGTACGATGATACAGGACACATTATAATAAATGAATATCTGACAAAATTACCAGAACATGAGCAATCAAATGGGCTACAAACTTCTGAAATCTCATGGTGGAGGTGTTGTACTGGATCTTTCAGAACTCTTATCTAAAACAGTCAAATTGCTTCATCTCTAAATCTAAAGTCAAACTTGTTTCATCTCTAAATCTATATGTCTCTTATCCATTACAACTTGCTAGGTCGGGCTTCCCTGGTGGTCCAGTGGTTAAGGACACCGCCTTGCAGTGCAAGGGGCGCCGGTTTGATCCCTGGCCTGGGAAGATCCCACGTGCCGTGGAGCGGCTGGACCAATGTGTCCAACTACCGAGCCGGAGCTCTGGAGCGCATGCGCCTGAGTCAGTGCTCTGCGACAACAGAGGCCGCCGCGATGGGAGGCCCACATGGGTCAAAGAAAAAAGATGGATGAAAATGGACAAATGAAAGACCAATAGAAGTGGCCCGCCTGCTCTCCTCCCTCCCCACCCCCTCCCCCACCAAAATAAATAAATAAATCTTAAAAAAAAAACTTGCTAGATCTTCCCTGGTGGTCCAGTGGATAAAGAGTCCACCTTGCAGTGCAAGGGACACCGGTTTGGTCCCTGGCCCAGGAAGATTCCACGTGTCTGGGAGTGGTTGGACCAGTGTGTTCGATTACGAGCCAGCACTCTGGAGTGCATGTGCCTAGAGCCATTACTCTGCGAGAGGCCACTGCAATGGGAGTCTCACACAGGACAAAGAATAAAGATGGGTCAAAAGAAATAATAAATTTTTAAAAATTGGCTATAAAAAGAAAGGCAAAAAAAATTGCTAAAAACACATTTAGATATTAATGTCCATCAAGTCACAGGCGCCATTTACAAGGATAATTTACATCATGATTAGGCAGAGCATGTCTATTTAAATGCAGAAGAAGCAAAAAATATCTGAAAAGAACTCATCTAGCATTTAATACAAATCTCCTTTTGTTGGTGATGTCAGAAAAATAGTTTTAATTTATTTTAAAATCAATTTTTTTTCTATATTGAAATGTAATTGTGTCAACAAAAATAACCTATAGATAATTTTACTAAATTGTTAATGCATGCATGCTAAGTCACTTTAGTTGCAGAATATTCAAATGGGTTACTGTGCCCTTTTCCTGGGGATCTTTCTGATTCAGGAATTGAACCCATGTATCTTACATCTCCTGCATTAGCAGGTGGGTTCTACCACTAGCACCAACTGCGAAGCCCAAATTGTTAACAACTACTTTAAGTATCTTGTTTCAAAACTTTCACATGTAATGTTTTAAAATATTAATTTCCAGTTTCTTTGTTTTCTTACTCATAAATCTATGATAGCATTCCACATGATCAAAATACTGATAATTAAATGTCTTGCCAACCAGTAATTTTAGTTAAAAGCAAAAGTTTTGTGTATCTGCAATGTAAGATACAAAGAGATAAAACCAAGAGAGGTGTCTGTTTAGGTCCTTTTCCCATTTTTTGATTGGGTTGTTCATTTTTCCAGTGCCGAGTTGTTTGAGTTGCTTGTAGATTTTGGAGATTAATTCTTTGTCTGTTGTTTCATTTGCTATGATTTTCTCCCATTCTGTGGGGTGTCTGTTCAGCTTTTTTGTAATTTCTTTAGCTGTACAAAAGCTCTTAAATTTCATTAGGTCCCAAATGTTCATTTGTCTTTTTAGTTCCACTATTCTAGTAGGTGGGTCAGAGAAGATCTTGCTTTGATTGATGTCCTTGAGGGTTTTGCCTATATTCTCCTCTAAGAGTTTGATGGTTTCTGGCCTTACATTTAAGTCTTTAATCCATTTTGAGTTGATCTTTGTGCATGGTGTCAGGGTATGTTCCAACTTCATTTTTTGGCATGTAGCTGTCCAATTTTCCCAGCACCATTTGTTGAAGACGCTGTCTTTGTCCCATTTTATATGTTCGCCTCCTTTGTCAAAAATAAGGTACCCATAGGTGCGTGGGTTTATCTCTGGGTTCTTGATCTTGTTCCATTGGTCGATAGTTCTGTTTTTGTGCCAGTACCATACTGTCTTGAGGACTGTTGCTTTGTAGTAGAGTCTGAAGTTGGGGAGGCTGATCCCTCCAGCTCCATTCTTCTTCCTGAGCATTGTTTTGACTATTCGAGGTCTTTTGTGCTTCCATATTAACCGTGTTATTCTTTGGTCTAGTTCTGTGAAGAATGTTATTGGAAGTTTGATAGGGATCACATTGAATCTGTAGATGACATTTGGTAGTATGGTCATTTTCACAATATTGATTCTTCCGACCCAGGAGCATGGAATATTTCTCCACCTGTTTAACTCTTCTTTAATGTCTCTCATGAGTCTCTTGTAATTTTCTGTGTATAGTTCTTTTGTTTCTTTGGGTAGGTTTATTCCTAGATATTTGATTCTTTTGGTTGCGATGGTGAAGGGGATTGCCTCTTTGATTTCGTTTTCTAATTTTTCATTGTTTGTGTATAGGAATGCCAGTGATTTAAACAGACACCTCTCCAACGATGACATACAGATGGCCCAAAAACACATGAAAACATCATCAATTACGAATGCAAGAGAGATGTCTCTTTAGGTCTTTTTCCCATTTTTTGATTGGGTTGTTCATTTTTCCAGTGCCGAGTTGTTTGAGTTGCTTGTAGATTTTGGAGATTAATTCTTTGTCTGTTGTTTCATTTGCTATGATTTTCTCCCATTCTGTGGGGTGTCTGTTCAGCTTTTTTGTAATTTCTTTAGCTGTACAAAAGCTCTTAAATTTCATTAGGTCCCAAATGTTCATTTGTCTTTTTAGTTCCACTATTCTAGTAGGTGGGTCAGAGAAGATCTTGCTTTGATTGATGTCCTTGAGGGTTTTGCCTATATTCTCCTCTAAGAGTTTGATGGTTTCTGGCCTTACATTTAAGTCTTTAATCCATTTTGAGTTGATCTTTGTGCATGGTGTCAGGGTATGTTCCAACTTCATTTTTTGGCATGTAGCTGTCCAATTTTCCCAGCACCATTTGTTGAAGACGCTGTCTTTGTCCCATTTTATATGTTCGCCTCCTTTGTCAAAAATAAGGTACCCATAGGTGCGTGGCTTTATCTCTGGGTTCTTGATCTTGTTCCATTGGTCGATAGTTCTGTTTTTGTGCCAGTACCATACTGTCTTTAGGACTGTTGCTTTGTAGTAGAGTCTGAAGTTGGAGAGGCTGATCCCTCCAGCTCCATTCTTCTTCCTGAGCATTGTTTTGACTATTCGAGGTCTTTTGTGCTTCCATATTAACCGTGTTATTCTTTGGTCTAGTTCTGTGAAGAATGTTATTGGAAGTTTGATAGGGATCACATTGAATCTGTAGATGACATTTGGTAGTATGGTCATTTTCACAATATTGATTCTTCCGACCCAGGAGCATGGAATATTTCTCCACCTGTTTAACTCTTCTTTAATGTCTCTCATGAGTCTCTTGTAATTTTCTGTGTATAGTTCTTTTGTTTCTTTGGGTAGGTTTATTCCTAGATATTTGATTCTTTTGGTTGCGATGGTGAAGGGGATTGCCTCTTTGATTTCGTTTTCTAATTTTTCATTGTTTGTGTATAGGAATGCCAGTGATTTAAACAGACACCTCTCCAACGATGACATACAGATGGCCCAAAAACACATGAAATGATGCTCAACTTCACTTACAATTACAGAAATGCAAATCAAAACTACAATGAGATATCACCTCACACCCATCAGAATGGCTGTCATCCACAAATTGACAGACAATAAATTCTGGAGAGGCTGCGGAGAAAAGGGAACACTCCTGCATTTCTGGTGGGAGTGTCAATTGATACAGCCTCTATGGAAGACAGTCTGGAGATTTCTTAAAAAACTAAAAATAGAAGCACCATACGACCCAGCAATCCCACTCTTTGGCTTATACCCTGATGAAATCAAATCTGAAAGAAGCACCTGTACCCCAATGTTCATTGCAGCTCTCTATACAATAGCTAGAACATGGAAGGAACTTAGATGCCCATCGACGAACGAATGGATCCAAAAACCCTGGTACATATATACAATGGAATACTACACAGCTATAAAGAGAAATGCAGAAGAATCAGCCCTAATGAGGTGGCTGGATCTAGAACCTATCATCAAAAGTGAAGTCAGTCAGAAAGAGAAGGACAAATACAGTATATTAACACATATATATGGAATCTAGTAGGATGGCGATGATGGCACATGCAGTGAAGTGACAGAAAGACAGACATGGACAGTGGACATATGGACATTGTGGGGAAGGAACAGAAGGTGGGAGGTATACATGAAGTAGCATGAAGGCCTGTACTATCATAAGTGAAGAAAATAGCTCTAGTCATTGCTCTGCGAGAAAAGGGGATCCTTCAGGGGTGCTGTGTGATGGTCGGGAGGGGTGGGAAGGAGGGGATATACATATGACTAATCTGAGAACATACTTAGCTGTAAACAACAAAACTCTATAAAAGTTAAAAGCAAAATAAAGGTTAAAAAAAAAAAAAAAAACCAAGAGATGCTGCTCAGTGTACTTGTTCATGTGAAGGGGTACATTCTGCACCATAATTTTTTTTAAAAAATATTTATATTTATTCATTTATTTGACTGTGCTGAGTCTTCATTGCAGCACATGGGTTCTCTGATCTTTGTTGTGGCATGTAACACAATGATTCTGTAGTCCATCTACAGTCTTAGCCACTGGACTACCAGGAACGTCCCTATAAAAGAAATTTAATCATATTTGAAAGACAGTGTGAGAGCATAAATTGTTTCAAGCAAGGCAATATCAGTTTTAAAAGGACAAGATTTCTAACGAACATGGGGGACACAGGTGTGACCAGGTGAGATTATAGAAGCAATAATACTGAAGAGAAGGGGAGGTATGAATGAAGCAAAGGAAAGAAGTCAACAACAGAGTAAGGAAGCAATGGTTTGTGGAAAGAGAAGTCTGGTTAGTAAGTTTCAAGCTTATCTAGTTGGCCCCTGGACAGAATAAAAGTACACGAAAGGCAGTCTTGGCAGGGCTTTTCTTTAGTACCTGGTGGCAGGCACAGTGCAGCCATACAGAACAAACTTGTGGACACAGAGCAGGAAGGAGAGTGTGGGACGAATTGAGAGAGTAGCATTGACACATATGCACTACTATGTGTAGAAGAGATAGCTAGTAGGAGCTGATCTATAGCACAGGGATCTGAGCTCAGTGCTCAATAACCCTCTTAGAGGGGTGGGAAGGAAGGGAATTAGAGGCAGGCTCTATAGGCAGGGGACACATGAAATATGTATAGATGATCCATGTTGTACAGTAGAAACTTATGTAACACTGAAAATAAATTATACTCCATTAAAAAGAAAAACTACATGAAAACAATAGAGTCTGATAAAAGCTAAGGCTAGTTTTAAACATGATTCTAAATATACAATGGCCACTGTAAAGTCAAATCATTCTTATTCATTAAGTAAAATCAAAAGTATCTTATTACCTGCCCCTAAATCCTGTTTCACATGTCTTCCTAGGTTACCTAAGATTCAACTAAAAATAATAATTTTCTAGGGTTGTTTCTATATATGAATCTTTATATCAACAAATTCAGTCATTATCATTTAACTTCCTTTTCAACTAGTCTTTTGCGACCACCTCAGAAGTTCATACAAAGTCTAACATCAAAGAAAGTTTTCCTCTTTCAATTTGCATCATTCTTTATGTCTGCAAATCTGTAATAATCTGTAATGGCAAATTTTTGGAAAAATATATAAAATATTAAGGAATATCTGTTACAAGTGGTGTGTTACAGTAACAAAACTTAGTATTCCAAAATGATACATAAAGGGAATAAATCTTCATTTACAAAATCTACTTAATTTCATTTAATGGTAATCCATATCAAGAAAGGTAGATTAAAAATATGAAGAAAAATCTACTTGATTGCACAGAATTTTCAAAAAGAAAATGAAAGGTTTAAAGAACAAATTAACAACAATAACAAAAACCCTAGAGTCATATTTATGTGTTGGTCCCAGTCTGAGATAACTGATGGCAATATACATGGAAATTTGAGATTCATGAAGAATTTTCTCTGATCAATACTGATAATTCCCTGGTAGCTCAGCTGATAGAGAGTCCATTTGCAATGCAGGAGACCGTGGCTTAATTCCTGGAATAGGAAGATCTCCGGAAGAAGGGATAGGCTACCCACTTCAATATTCTTAGGCTTCTCTGGTGGCTCAGACAGTAAAGAATCCAACTGCAATACAGAAGACCTGGGTTTGATCCCTTGGTTGGGAAGATCCCCTGAAGGAGGGCATGGCAACTCACTCCAGGATTCTTGCCTGGAGAATCCAAAGCTCAGAGGAGCCTGGTTGGCTACAGTCCATGAGGTTGCAGAGTCAGACATGACTGAATGAATAACACTTTCACTTTTCTACATCAAAAGTCCTAAGAACTCCTTTGTAATTTACTTTATTTTATTATGAGATGGACTAAAGAATCATTGTGTTACAGCAAACTATGTACTATACCATGGCCAGAAGACCACTTAAAATATTTCCTGAATATAAAAACTGGCCATTTTTAAACCCTTTTTTGTAAAATCAAAAGTATCTTATTACCTGCCCCTAAATCCTGTTTCACATGTCTTCCTAGGTTACCTAAGATTCAACTAAAAATAATAATTTTCTAGGGTTGTTTCTATATATGAATCTTTATATCAACAAATTCAGTCATTATCATTTAACTTCCTTTTCAACTAGTCTTTTGCGACCACCTCAGAAGTTCATACAAAGTCTAACATCAAAGAAAGTTTTCCTCTTTCAATTTGCATCATTCTTTATGTCTGCAAATCTGTAATAATCTGTAATGGCAAATTTTTGGAAAAATATATAAAATATTAAGGAATATCTGTTACAAGTGGTGTGTTACAGTAACAAAACTTAGTATTCCAAAATGATACATAAAGGGAATAAATCTTCATTTACAAAATCTACTTAATTTCATTTAATGGTGATCCATATCAAGAAAGGTAGATTAAAAATATGAAGAAAAATCTACTTGATTGCACAGAATTTTCAAAAAGAAAATGAAAGGTTTAAAGAACAAATTAACAACAATAACAAAAACCCTAGAGTCATATTTATGTGTTGGTCCCAGTCTGAGATAACTGATGGCAATATACATGGAAATTTGAGATTCATGAAGAATTTTCTCTGATCAATACTGATAATTCCCTGGTAGCTCAGCTGATAGAGAGTCCATTTGCAATGCAGGAGACTGTGGCTTAATTCCTGGAATAGGAAGATCTCCAGAAGAAGGGATAGGCTACCCACTTCAATATTCTTAGGCTTCTCTGGTGGCTCAGACAGTAAAGAATCCAACTGCAATACAGAAGACCTGGGTTTGATCCCTTGGTTGGGAAGATCCCCTGAAGGAGGGCATGGCAACTCACTCCAGGATTCTTGCCTGGAGAATCCAAAGCTCAGAGGAGCCTGGTTGGCTACAGTCCATGAGGTTGCAGAGTCAGACATGACTGAATGAATAACACTTTCACTTTTCTACATCAAAAGTCCTAAGAACTCCTTTGTAATTTACTTTATTTTATTATGAGATGGACTAAAGAATCATTGTGTTACAGCAAACTATGAACTATACCATGCAGAGACCACTTAAAAATAATGTTCATTATATATTTGTGATCAGAGATAGCAACTTTAAGAATATATTTGTTTTTCTCTTAGGAAAATATGTCTGCTTTTCCAAAAGTCTCCAATAGCTCTAAATTCCGGATCTCTGAATTCATCCTGATGAAATTCCCAAGAATTCACAGCTGGCAACACTGGCTTTCTTTTCTACTGGCATTACTCTACCTCTCGGTAATTGGTGCTAATATCCTCATCACCATCTGCCAGGACCTTACTCTTCAGCAACCCATGTACCACTTCTTAGGCACCCTATCTGTGCTGGACATGAGTCTGGCCACCATCATGCCCAAGGTTCTAGCCATTTTCTGGTTTGATGCCATGGTCATTAGTCTCCCAAAGTGTTTTGCTCAAATTTATGCCATTCACTGCTTTGCTGGCATGGAGTCTGGTATGTTTCTCTGCATGGACTTTGATAGATACATAGCTATTTGTCACCCTCTTTAATATCCATCAATTGTCACCAATACATTAATCTTCAAAGCTACCTTGTTCATGGTGCTTCAGAATGACTTGCTAGTCATTCCAGTGCCTGTGCTTGGAGCCCAGTGTAATTATTGCTCCAAGAATGAGATAGATCATTGCCTATGCTCTAACCTTGGGGTCACTAGCTTGGCTTGTGATGACAAGAGACCAAACAGCATTTGCCAGTTAGTTCTGGCATGGGTTGGAATGGGGAGTGATCTAAGTTTTATAATATTGTCATACACTTTGATTCTGCACTCTGTACTTAGACTGAACTCAGTTGAAGCTGCATCTAAAGCTTTGAGCACTTATAGCTCCCATCTAATCCTCATCCTCTTCTTCTATATAGTTATTGTAGTGATTTCAGTAACTCACCTGGCAGAAACAAAAGCTACTTTGATTCTGGTTCCACTCAGTGTTCTGCACAACATTTCCCCTTCCCTCGAGCATATGGCATACACACTTAGAACTGAAGAGCTTAGGGCAGGCTTCCAAAAGGTGCTTTGTTTGAGTGAGGAGAAAAATGCACCTGAAGCCTTCTCTATTATGTACAGGTACTTTGGCATTTCTTTTTCAGTTGTTACCAAAATCAAGGTCTTTTCCAATGAGTCAGCTCTTTGCATCATATATTTCATTATGATCTGCTCTGGTTTACATTGAGCCCATGGTTAAGAGTGTTTCATTAATTTGCTGAGATATTCTATGGTTTACTTTCTAGGAGGGCTAATTTCTGTGTATGCCCATCAGATGCTAATAATTCAATTTCACATTGATCATTGTCACTCATCTTCTAGTTAGGTATAAAAAATTAACTCACTCTTCTGGTATGCTGAAAATACCATGGACTAGTTTTCCTTATTAACCAGACTTTCCACACAAACTTGCCTTTATTTATATTCATTTAAAAGCTGACAAAGAGAAAACCCAATGCTCCATGCACTTAAAAAGCTATGTTCTTTAATAATAATATATTTCAGGACATTAAAATAATTTTAGTAAACACATGTTTCATATTTTCAATAACTATACAAGAAGATAGTATTTCCATTTGATAACAATGACTATGTAAAGAGTAAAGTGCAATAAAAGAAAACAAGAATGACATGTCATTTCACCAGAGATAACCTAAGCATTACAGTCTAATAACATTTAAATCTCTGGAATTTATGCAAGAGTAACAATGAGAATTTACAAAGGCACAAAAAAAGGAAGAACATTTTATGAGAAGTGGTAAGAAGTACAAACCATGAATTTTCAAAATCAACTATTCATTCTGTTACAAAAATAAATAAATAAATAAATCAACTGCAGAGATATTTGTATCAGAAATTTTCTTGGTGCACTGGGCAGAGACTGTTGGGCTAGAACTGATACTCTGTGACTTTACATCCTGAAAAGTTCTGAGAGTTGCTTTTACTCAGCTCACCTACAGAATTATCCATCTGGAGTGGCATTTTAATATCATAGACATTCTTAAAATTGTCAAGATGCCTTCTACTCAGATTTTCTGCATTCAGAGAGTCATTAGCAGAAGTTGACCATGATAGCAATGGGTTCATTTGTGACTCTGAACTTCTTAAGTTTTTCAGAGAAGCCAATATGCCAATACTAGGATATTAAATAGAGAAAGTATGCAGAATTCCATGTTGTATGGTAAAAATAGTATGAGAAGATATATTTTGACAAATTTGTTTATATTTTCCAAGAGGTAAAAAGCAGTGATAATTGTCAAAACCTCCTACATTGCACTTGGAGGAGGAATTAGTTTAAGCTGTCCATCTAAATTGCTGCCCTTTGCATTGGCCTGTATTTTATCTCTATGATTTTAAATTACCAATTTTGAGTAAAGATCCATTCTAGGAGGGCTAATTTCTTGCCTTTAATTTATTCATTGACATTTCACACATAGGTATAAAAATTAACTCACTCTTCTGGTATGCTGAAAATACCATGGACTAGTTTTCCTTATTAACCAGACTTTCCACACAAACTTGCCTTTATTTATATTCATTTAAAAGCTGACAAAGAGAAAACCCAATGCTCCATGCACTTAAAAAGCTATGTTCTTTAATAATAATATATTTCAGGACATTAAAATAATTTTAGTAAACACATGTTTGATATTTTCAATAACTATACAAGAAGATAGTATTTCCATTTGATAACAATGACTATGTAAAGAGTAAAGTGCAATAAAAGAAAACAAGAATGACATGTCATTTCACCAGAGATAACCTAAGCATTACAGTCTAATAACATTTAAATCTCTGGAATTTATGCAAGAGTAACAATGAGAATTTACAAAGGCACAAAAAAAGGAAGAACATTTTATGAGAAGTGGTAAGAAGTACAAACCATGAATTTTCAAAATCAACTATTCATTCTGTTACAAAAATAAATAAATAAATAAATCAACTGCAGAGATATTTGTATCAGAAATTTTCTTGGTGCACTGGGCAGAGACTGTTGGGCTAGAACTGATACTCTGTGACTTTACATCCTGAAAAGTTCTGAGAGTTGCTTTTACTCAGCTCACCTACAGAATTATCCATCTGGAGTGGCATTTTAATATCATAGACATTCTTAAAATTGTCAAGATGCCTTCTACTCAGATTTTCTGCATTCAGAGAGTCATTAGCAGAAGTTGACCATGATAGCAATGGGTTCATTTGTGACTCTGAACTTCTTAAGTTTTTCAGAGAAGCCAATATGCCAATACTAGGATATTAAATAGAGAAAGTATGCAGAATTCCATGTTGTATGGTAAAAATAGTATGAGAAGATATATTTTGACAAATTTGTTTATATTTTCCAAGAGGTAAAAAGCAGTGATAATTGTCAAAACCTCCTACATTGCACTTGGAGGAGGAATTAGTTTAAGCTGTCCATCTAAATTGCTGCCCTTTGCATTGGCCTGTATTTTATCTCTATGTATCATTTTCCCTGTTAGAATACTCATCTCTTGGAACTTGTTCAGATGATTAGAGATGAATATTATTAGACAGCAATTAAAAAAAATTTTTTTTGATTTATTTATCTATTTATTTAGGGCGGGATTGGGGAGGAAGGGGAGCAGGTGGGCCACTTCTGTTGGTCCTTCATTTTTCTATTTTCATCTGTCTTTGTTCTCTGGCTCCTGTGGGACTCACATCGCTGTGGCGTCTGTTGTCACAGAGCGCCAACTCCGGGCACATGTGCTGCAGAGCTCCGGCTCAGCAATCGGACACATCAGTCCAGCCGCTCCGCGGCACGTGGGATCTTCCCAGGCCAGAGATCGAACCGGCGCCCCTTGCACTGCAAGGCGGTGTGCTTATCCACTGGACCACCAGGGGAAGCCCTAGACAGTAATTTTTATTGTCATCCAGTGTGTGGTGGTTTCTATTCAAAACTATGGTCAGAAAGGATGTGGTTATGAGTGTCCTCTGTTTATCTTTAGAGCAGTAAAAATTTGTCAATGCCACTAACTGAAGAATATAGTACAAGTTCTTTGTGTTGCTTAATTTTTAAAATCAGTGGATTTTTACAATATTATATCTGTATGATCTTTTTTGTACCTTTAACATATATTTTGTTAAATTAAATAGCTATAGATTTTTCTGCTTTTTAAAATGGAAAAGTAATTATAAGTAAAAACATATAAAAAGTGAAGCCTTCATCATCATACTCTTCAAATCTGAAAAGATGTTGAACACATACTTTTGAGGAAGGACTATGCTCAAACTTTTCATTAGTGTTTTTTTTAAATAGCAATGGGTTCATTTGTGACTCTGAACTTCTTAAGTTTTTCAGAGAAGCCAATATGCCAATACTAGGATATTAAATAGAGAAAGTATGCAGAATTCCATGTTGTATGGTAAAAATAGTATGAGAAGATATATTTTGACAAATTTGTTTATATTTTCCAAGAGGTAAAAAGCAGTGATAATTGTCAAAACCTCCTACATTGCACTTGGAGGAGGAATTAGTTTAAGCTGTCCATCTAAATTGCTGCCCTTTGCATTGGCCTGTATTTTATCTCTATGTATCATTTTCCCTGTTAGAATACTCATCTCTTGGAACTTGTTCAGATGATTAGAGATGAATATTATTAGACAGCAATTAAAAAAAATTTTTTTTGATTTATTTATCTATTTATTTAGGGCGGGATTGGGGAGGAAGGGGAGCAGGTGGGCCACTTCTGTTGGTCCTTCATTTTTCTATTTTCATCTGTCTTTGTTCTCTGGCTCCTGTGGGACTCACATCGCTGTGGCGTCTGTTGTCACAGAGCGCCAACTCCGGGCACATGTGCTGCAGAGCTCCGGCTCAGCAATCGGACACATCAGTCCAGCCGCTCCGCGGCACGTGGGATCTTCCCAGGCCAGAGATCGAACCGGCGCCCCTTGCACTGCAAGGCGGTGTGCTTATCCACTGGACCACCAGGGGAAGCCCTAGACAGTAATTTTTATTGTCATCCAGTGTGTGGTGGTTTCTATTCAAAACTATGGTCAGAAAGGATGTGGTTATGAGTGTCCTCTGTTTATCTTTAGAGCAGTAAAAATTTGTCAATGCCACTAACTGAAGAATATAGTACAAGTTCTTTGTGTTGCTTAATTTTTAAAATCAGTGGATTTTTACAATATTATATCTGTATGATCTTTTTTGTACCTTTAACATATATTTTGTTAAATTAAATAGCTATAGATTTTTCTGCTTTTTAAAATGGAAAAGTAATTATAAGTAAAAACATATAAAAAGTGAAGCCTTCATCATCATACTCTCTTCAAATCTGAAAAGATGTTGAACACATACTTTTGAGGAAGGACTATGCTCAAACTTAGGGTACAGCAGCCAAGTAGACTTCATGTATAGTATGTTTTTTTTTTAATTTTATACCTAAAACAAGGAGATATTGTCTCTAAAAATAAAAATGCATGTGTAGTACTTACTGTACATTTGCACTGTCAAGGTTTTAGCTATGGCTTTTCAGGATCATGATGCTACTCCAACTGAAAACTGAGGTAACTTGATAGCCATGTGTTACTTGACTTGATAGCAATGCATTACCTCAACAAGGAAGCTTGGTCCCAAGGAAGCAGTCCAGGGGGTTTCAAGGAGTCAGACATGACTGAGTGATGGAACAACAACTTCAGAATAAAGGCTTTATGTAATAAAGAAAAGAAAGTCAAGTAAACTTATTAAAATATAATGATCATTTAGTCTATACAGATGTAGAGTCTTGAGACTGGAAGTCATGAAGACTTATTCTGGTTTTAGGAAGCAGAATCTCCCTTAATACAGCATCAGGCAAAGGTATATGATTTATACGAGGGCATGGAGGCTTATCATAGGGCCAGGGGGAAAGTGAAACTGGGGTTCCCAATACAGAGACTTGAATTCTAGTAATTAAGTATTTTCTGGCTTTGAGTGGTATTATCTCTTATCTCCTCTATGCCTGTGAGAGAGAGATAGGAAGGAAACTGGCACAATTTTCTCTTCATGCAGATCAGTTTCCTCTGTTTCTCTATGCATGTGGCCAGGGGTACATTCAAGTTTTCTAGATTCTTAAACTCATGCAAATTTAAGGATTCACTTAAAAACTAATAGCAAAGTAAATATGTACTTAGAATGAAGAAAGAATCAATAACATGCATTTAAAAGTTGAAATTCTACATAAGCCAGAAAATCCTGAAAAAAAAAATTAACTTACTTCCAGGTGAATATCAATAACAAAATTAGGCTAAAGATTTCACTGATATAATTTCATGTTTTTAGAGTAGTTATAAGTAAAAACATATAAAAAGTGAAGCCTTCATCATCATACTCTCTTCAAATCTGAAAAGATGTTGAACACATACTTTTGAGGAAGGACTATGCTCAAACTTAGGGTACAGCAGCCAAGTAGACTTCATGTATAGTATGTTTTTTTTTTAATTTTATACCTAAAACAAGGAGATATTGTCTCTAAAAATAAAAATGCATGTGTAGTACTTACTGTACATTTGCACTGTCAAGGTTTTAGCTATGGCTTTTCAGGATCATGATGCTACTCCAACTGAAAACTGAGGTAACTTGATAGCCATGTGTTACTTGACTTGATAGCAATGCATTACCTCAACAAGGAAGCCTGGTCCCAAGGAAGCAGTCCAGGGGGTTTCAAGGAGTCAGACATGACTGAGTGATGGAACAACAACTTCAGAATAAAGGCTTTATGTAATAAAGAAAAGAAAGTCAAGTAAACTTATTAAAATATAATGATCATTTAGTCTATACAGATGTAGAGTCTTGAGACTGGAAGTCATGAAGACTTATTCTGGTTTTAGGAAGCAGAATCTCCCTTAATACAGCATCAGGCAAAGGTATATGATTTATACGAGGGCATGGAGGCTTATCATAGGGCCAGGGGGAAAGTGAAACTGGGGTTCCCAATACAGAGACTTGAATTCTAGTAATTAAGTATTTTCTGGCTTTGAGTGGTATTATCTCTTATCTCCTCTATGCCTGTGAGAGAGAGATAGGAAGGAAACTGGCACAATTTTCTCTTCATGCAGATCAGTTTCCTCTGTTTCTCTATGCATGTGGCCAGGGGTACATTCAAGTTTTCTAGATTCTTAAACTCATGCAAATTTAAGGATTCACTTAAAAACTAATAGCAAAGTAAATATGTACTTAGAATGAAGAAAGAATCAATAACATGCATTTAAAAGTTGAAATTCTACATAAGCCAGAAAATCCTGAAAAAAAAAATTAACTTACTACCAGGTGAATATCAATAACAAAATTAGGCTAAAGATTTCACTGATATAATTTCATGTTTTTAGAGTAGTTATAAGATTAAAATAAATTCTGCATATTCTTTCGAGATTCACCAATATGTTACATTTTGCTCCAATTGTTTTTTCATTTTTATTTCTTTCCATTTGTACGTATGTATATTTATATGCTATTTTTGTTCCTGAGCAATTTGAAAGTAAGCTGGAGACACTGTGCCTGTTTACCTTTACATATTCTGATATATATACTTATATAATCATAAAACATATAACAAAATCAAGTAGGTATGCTGAAACGTAACTATAATCTAATCCACAGTACACATTCAGATTTTGTCAATGGTCTTTTACAGCAAATGATGTCATTTACAGCAAATCTTTCTAGGTTTTGGATAAAATCTGAGATCAAACATTTCATTTGATCGCTGTATGTTTTCATTTTGATATGAGACATTTCCTCATATTACTTGGATCTTTATATTTTATAAGAGATACAGAAGGTATTTTTAAGACATCCCTTGGTTTGGGATTGTCTGTCATTGCCTCTTAATTATTTTGGTGGTCTTGGACACATCCTTCTGTAATGTGCCTTCCAGAGAAGCTGATTTCTGTAGCCCTCTTGATGACAGCCACGTGCTGCACCTGAGAAGGTGCCATGACACACCAAGACCATGTTTCCCTTGGCTATTTCCAGACAAGACTGAACACAGTAAGAGAACTTGAGCTAGGTCTTTCTTGCCAAAAATGGAACTTTTCTAATGATCAGATTTTGCTTTGGGACTCCCCCCTAGCCTGGCTACAACATTCTCAGAGCTGCACTGAAGGTCCAAAGTACCTAAAAGTAGTGGTTATTCCTGTCCTATTTTGGTTTAATTCTCCAGTCTGGTCCATGCAGAAAGACTCAAATGACTGAAGAAGAAACATACAAACTATCAGAAAAAGAATTCAGAAGAGTGATAGTAAGGATTACACAAAACTCCGAAAATAGAATAATAGAATTGGCACACTGGAGAAAGACATGCAAGAAATTAAGAAAAAACTAAAACAGATAAACAACTCAACTGATTAACTTACAAAATAACAAATAGCAGAAAACAACTCAACTGCCGAACCTAAAAATACTATGGAAGGACTCAATAGTAGAGTATCTGAGGCAGAAGAACGGATAAGTGAGCTGGAAGGCAGAGTCATGGAAATAATGTCTGAAGAACAGAAAAAGGAGCAAAGAATGTAAAGAAATGAGGACAGTCTCAGAGACTTCTGGGACAATATCAAATGCACCAACATGTGAATAATAGGGACCCCAGAAGAACAGAAAAAGAAAGGCTGTGAAAAAATATTTGAAGAAATTATAGCAGAAAGTTTCCCCAACGTGGGAAAGGAAATAGTCAATCAGGTCCAAGAAACACAGAGTCCCATACAGGAAAAATCCTAGAAGAAACAAGCCAAGACACATATTAACCAAGCTAACACAGACTAAACACAGAGACAGAATACTTAGAGCAACAAGGGAAAAACACCAGGTAACATACAAGGGAAATGCTATACGTTAAACAGCTGAGCTCTCAACAGAAAACTTACAGGCCAGAAGAGAATGTCAAGACACATTTAAAGCTCTGAAAGAGAAAAATCTGCAACGGAGAATACTATACCCATCAAGGATCTCATTTAGAATTGATGGAGAAGTTAAAAGTTTCACAGACAAGCAAAAGCTAAAAGAATTTTGTACCATGAAACCAGCCTTACAGCAACTGTTAAAGGGCCTGATATAGCCAATAAATACAAGAGTAGGAGAAGTCCTACAAATCTAACCCCAAACATCTAAGATGACAATAGGAACATTCATATCAATAATTATTTTGAGTGAAAATGGACTAAAAGCTCCAACCAAAAGACACAGACTGGCTGAATGCATACAAAAGCAAAACCCATATATATGCTGTTTATAAGAAACTCACCTCAGATCTAAATAAAGTTACAGATTGAAAGTGTAAGGATGGAAAAATATATTCCATGCATATGGAAATCAAAAGAAAGCTGGAGTAGCAATCCTCATATCAGACAAAATAGACCTCAAAATAAAGAAGATTCTAAGAGACAAGGCAGGTCACTACATAATGATCAAGGGATCAATCCAAGAGAAAGACATAGCAATCATAAATATCTAGGCAACCAACACAGGAGCACCCCAATACATAAGACAAACACTTTCAGACATAAAAGAAGAAGTTGACAATAACACAATTATAGTAGGAGACTTTAACACTCCTCTCACACCAATGGACAGATCATCAAAACAGAAAATTAATAAAGAAACACAGGTCTTAAATGCCACACTAGAAGAGATGAACCTCATTGATATCTTTAAGACCTTCCATCCAAAAGCAGAAGAATACACTTTTGTCTCAAATGCTCATGAACATTCTCCAGGATAGACCACACCTTGGGCCATAAATCAAACCTCAGTATATTCAGGAAAATCAAAATTATATCAATCATCTTCACTATGACCACAATGCAATGAGACTAGAGATCAACTGCAGAATAAAAAAAAAAAAAACACTAAAAACACAAACATATGGAGATTAAACAACACATACATAAAAAACAAACCAACTACTGAACAAAACAAAGATGAAATTAAAAAATTCTTAGAAGAAAATGATAATGAATACCTGATGATGCAAAACTTATGGGATACCACAAAAGCAGTTCTAAGAGGGAAATTTATACCAATACAATCCTACCTCAAGAAACAAGAAAAATATCAAACAGATGACCTAACCTTACACTTAAAACAACTAGAGAAAGAAGGACAACAAAAACCTAAAGCTAGCAGAAGAGAAATCATGAAGATCAGAGCAGAAATAGATGAAAAAGAAATGAAAGAAACAAGAGTAAAGATAACTAAAATGAGAAGCTTGTTCTTCAAAAAGATAAACAAAATTGACAGACCACTGTCAAGACACATCAAGGGAAAAAGAGAGAAGAACCACATCAACAAAATCAAAAATGAAAAAGGAGAGATTACAACAGATAATGCAGAAATCCAAAGGGTGGTAAGAGACTATTATGAACAACTCTATGGCAACAACCTGAAAAACTTGTTAGAAATGGACAGTTTCCTAGAGAAGTTTAATCTTCAAAGACCAAACGGGGAAGAAATAGAAACTCTGAACAACCGAATTACAAGCTCAAAAATCTAATTTGTGATTAAAACTCTACCCCAAAATAAAAGCCCAGGACCAGATGGCTTCACAGGCAAATTTTACCAAACATTTAAAAGAAGAAAATTTCTAAAACACTTTTTTTTTAATTTTACTTTTTCCATTTAAATGAGACAAGGCAGGTCACTACATAATGATAAATAAAAGAAGACAGTTTGACCAACACAGGAGCACCCCAATACATAAGACAAACACTTTCAGACATAAAAGAAGAAGTTGACAATAACACAATTATAGTAGGAGACTTTAACACTCCTCTCACACCAATGGACAGATCATCAAAACAGAAAATTAATAAAGAAACACAGGTCTTAAATGCCACACTAGAAGAGATGAACCTCATTGATATCTTTAAGACCTTCCATCCAAAAGCAGAAGAATACACTTTTGTCTCAAATGCTCATGAACATTCTCCAGGATAGACCACACCTTGGGCCATAAATCAAACCTCAGTATATTCAGGAAAATCAAAATTATATCAATCATCTTCACTATGACCACAATGCAATGAGACTAGAGATCAACTGCAGAATAAAAAAAAAAAAAAAACACTAAAAACACAAACATATGGAGATTAAACAACACATACATAAAAAACAAACCAACTACTGAACAAAACAAAGATGAAATTAAAAAATTCTTAGAAGAAAATGATAATGAATACCTGATGATGCAAAACTTATGGGATACCACAAAAGCAGTTCTAAGAGGGAAATTTATACCAATACAATCCTACCTCAAGAAACAAGAAAAATATCAAACAGATGACCTAACCTTACACTTAAAACAACTAGAGAAAGAAGGACAACAAAAACCCAAAGCTAGCAGAAGAGAAATCATGAAGATCAGAGCAGAAACAGATGAAAAAGAAATGAAAGAAACAAGAGTAAAGATAACTAAAATGAGAAGCTTGTTCTTCAAAAAGATAAACAAAATTGACAGACCACTGTCAAGACACATCAAGGGAAAAAGAGAGAAGAACCACATCAACAAAATCAAAAATGAAAAAGGAGAGATTACAACAGATAATGCAGAAATCCAAAGGGTGGTAAGAGACTATTATGAACAACTCTATGGCAACAACCTGAAAAACTTGTTAGAAATGGACAGTTTCCTAGAGAAGTTTAATCTTCAAAGACCAAACCGGGAAGAAATAGAAACTATGAACAACCGAATTACAAGCTCAAAAATCTAATTTGTGATTAAAACTCTACCCCAAAATAAAAGCCCAGGACCAGATGGCTTCACAGGCAAATTTTACCAAACATTTAAAGAAGAGCTAATGATTAGATTTCTAAAACACTTTTTTTTTTAATTTTACTTTTTTCCTTTATTTTAAAGATTTTACAGAGTTTTGTTGTTCACCAACATGTATGTTCCCAGATCACTCATATACATATCCATGGACCCTCCCTACACCCAGTTCCCCCCCACTCCCATCCCTCCAGACCATCGCCCCAAGTGGTTGTAGGTACTCCTATTCCCCTAGCACAATGACAATAGCTATCTTTTCCACATATGATAGTATAGGTTTCCATGTTACTCCCTCCATGCCTCCCTCCCACTGTTCGGTCTCCACAATGTCTTTATGTCTATTCTCTGTTTTTTCATGAGTCCACTGCGTGTGTTATCATGACCATCTTACTAGTTTCATATATATGTGTTAGTATACGATACATGTGTTGCTCTTTTTGACTAACTTCACTTTTTATGAGAGGTTCTAGTTCCATCCACCTCATTAGGACTGATTCTTCTGCATTTCTTTTTAAGGCTGAGTAGTACTCCATTGTATATATGTAACAGAGCTTCTTTATCCATTCATTCGTCAGTGGACATCTAGGTTGCTTCTGTGTTCTAGCTATTGTATAGAGAGCTGCAATGAACATTGGGGTACAGGTGCTTCTTTCAGTTTTGATTTCATCAGGGTATAAGCCTAAGAGTGGGATTGCTGGGTCGTATGGTGCTTCTATTTTTAGTTTTTTAAGGAATCTCCATACTGTCTTCCATAGAGGCTGTATCAATTTACATTCCCACCAGCAGTGCAAGAGGGTTCCCTTTTCTCCGCATCCTCTCTAGCATTTAATGTCTGTCGATTTATTGATGATGGCCATTTTGACGGGTGTGAAGTGGTATCTCATTGTGGTTTTAATTTGCATCTCTCTAATAATAAGTGAGGTTGACCATCGTTTCATGTCTTTTTGGGCAATCTGTATGTCCTCTTTGGAGAGGCATCTCTTTAGATCTTTTTCCCATTTTTTGATTTGGTTGTTCGTTTTCCCTGTGCTGAGTTGTCTGAGCTGCTTGTAGATTTTGGAGATTAATTCTTTATCTGTTGTTTCATTTGCTATGATTTTCTCCCATTCTGTGGGGTGTCTGTTCAACTTTTTGGTGATTTCTTTTGCTGTACAAAAGCTTTGAAGTTTCATGAGGTCCCACATGTTCAATTTTCTTTTCAGTTCCACTATTCTAGGAGGTGGGTCAGAGAAGATCTTGCTTTGATTGATGTCCTTGAGGGTTTTGCCTATATTCTCCTCTAAGAGTTTGATGGTTTCTGGTCTTACATTTAGGTCTTTAATCCATTTTGAGTTGATCTTTGTGTATGGGATCAGGGTATGTTCCAACTTCATTTTTTTGCATGTAGCTGTCCAATTTTCCCAGCACCATTTGTTAAAGAGGCTGTCTTTGTCCCATCTTATAGTTTCGCCTCCTTTGTCAGAAATAAGGTACCCATAGGTGCGTGGGTTTATCTCTGGGTTCTCGATCTTGTTCCATTGATCTATAGTTGTGTTTTCCTGCCAGTACCATACTGTCTTGAGGACTGTTGCTTTGAAGTAGAGTCTGAAGTTAGGGAGGCTGATCCCTCCAGCTCCATTCTTCTTCCTGAGGATTGCTTTGGCTATTCGAGGTCTTTTGCGTTTCCATATGAACTCTGTGATTCTTTGGTCTAGTTCTGTGAAAATGTCAATGGTAGTTGAATAGGTATTGCATTGAATCTGTAGATGATATTTGGTAGTATGGTCATTTTCACAATATTGATTCTTCTGACCCAGGAACATAGAATATCTCTCCATCTGTTTAAGTCTTCTTTACTGTCTTTCATGAGTGTGTTGTAATTTTCTCTGTACAGTTTTTTTGTTTCTTTGGGTAGGTTTATTCCTAGATATTTGATTCTTTTGGTTGCGATGGTGAAGGGGATTGCCTCGTTGATTTCATTGTCTGCCTTTTCATTGTTTGTGTATAGGAATGCCAGTGACTTCTGTGTTTGACTTTGTATCCTGTGACTTTGCTGAATTCATTGATTAGCTCTAGTAGCTTTGGAACCGTGTCTTTGGGATTTTCTATGCATAATATCATGTCGTCTGCAAAAAGAGAGAGCTTGACTTCTTCCTTTCCAATCTGGATTCCTTTGATTTCTTTCTCTTCTCTTATTGCTGTTGCTAGCACTTCCAGGACTATGTTGAATAGTAGTGGTGAAAGTGCGCACCCCAGTCTTGTTCCTGATCTTAGAGGGAATGCTTTCAGTTTTTCACCGTTGAGGATAATGTTCTCTGTGGGCTTCTCATAAATGGCTTTTACTATGTTGACATAGGTTCCTTCTATGCCCATTTTCTGCAGAGTTTTGATCATAAATGGATGTTGTACTTTGTAGAAGGCTTTTTCTGCATCTACTGAGATGATCATGTGATTTTTGTCTCTCAATTTGTTGATAATTTTTTGTGTATGGGATCAGGGTATGTTCCAACTTCATTTTTTTGCATGTAGCTGTCCAATTTTCCCAGCACCATTTGTTAAAGAGGCTGTCTTTGTCCCATCTTATAGTTTCGCCTCCTTTGTCAGAAATAAGGTACCCATAGGTGCGTGGGTTTATCTCTGGGTTCTCGATCTTGTTCCATTGATCTATAGTTGTGTTTTCCTGCCAGTACCATACTGTCTTGAGGACTGTTGCTTTGAAGTAGAGTCTGAAGTTAGGGAGGCTGATCCCTCCAGCTCCATTCTTCTTCCTGAGGATTGCTTTGGCTATTCGAGGTCTTTTGCGTTTCCATATGAACTCTGTGATTCTTTGGTCTAGTTCTGTGAAAATGTCAATGGTAGTTGAATAGGTATTGCATTGAATCTGTAGATGATATTTGGTAGTATGGTCATTTTCACAATATTGATTCTTCTGACCCAGGAACATAGAATATCTCTCCATCTGTTTAAGTCTTCTTTACTGTCTTTCATGAGTGTGTTGTAATTTTCTCTGTACAGTTTTTTTGTTTCTTTGGGTAGGTTTATTCCTAGATATTTGATTCTTTTGGTTGCGATGGTGAAGGGGATTGCCTCGTTGATTTCATTGTCTGCCTTTTCATTGTTTGTGTATAGGAATGCCAGTGACTTCTGTGTTTGACTTTGTATCCTGTGACTTTGCTGAATTCATTGATTAGCTCTAGTAGCTTTGGAACCGTGTCTTTGGGATTTTCTATGCATAATATCATGTCGTCTGCAAAAAGAGAGAGCTTGACTTCTTCCTTTCCAATCTGGATTCCTTTGATTTCTTTCTCTTCTCTTATTGCTGTTGCTAGCACTTCCAGGACTATGTTGAATAGTAGTGGTGAAAGTGCGCACCCCAGTCTTGTTCCTGATCTTAGAGGGAATGCTTTCAGTTTTTCACCGTTGAGGATAATGTTCTCTGTGGGCTTCTCATAAATGGCTTTTACTATGTTGACATAGGTTCCTTCTATGCCCATTTTCTGCAGAGTTTTGATCATAAATGGATGTTGTACTTTGTCGAAGGCTTTTTCTGCATCTACTGAGATGATCATGTGATTTTTGTCTCTCAATTTGTTGATATGGTGTATCACATTGACTGATTTGCGGATGTTGAAGAAGTCTTGCATGCCTGGGATGAACCCGACTTGATCATGATGTATGAGTTTTTTGATGTGTTGATGAATTCTGTTTGCTAGGATTTTGTTGAGGATCTTGGCATCTAAGTTCATCAGTGAAATTGGCCTATAGTTTTCCTTATTTGTGTTGTCTTTGTCTGGTTTGGGTATCAGGGTGATGGTGGCCTCGTAGAATGTGCTTGGAAGTTTTGCTTCCTGTGCAATTTTTTGGAAGAGTTTTAGAAGGACAGGCATTAGCTCTTCTTTAAATGTTTAGTAGAATTCGCCTGTGAAGCAGTCAAGATTTGCCTTTCTCTGAGATCTCCCGGTTCAGCCGGGGGCAATCCCACTGCCTTCCATTTCTGCGGAAGGTCCCCGCATCTTAGAGTCTTCTTTACTTTAAAGTCTATTTTGTCTGATATAAGGATTGCTACTCCAGCTTTCTTTTGATTTCCATTTGCATGGAATATCTTTCTCCAGCCTTTCACTTTCAGTCTATGAGTGTCTGTAGGTCTGAAGTGGGTCTCTTGTAAACAGCATATATATGGGTCTTGCTTCTGGATCCATTCAGCCAGCCTGTGTCGTTTCGTTGGAGCATTTAGTCCATTTATGTTCAAAGTAATTATTGATACGAATGTTCCTATTGTCATCTTCTTAGAAATTTAGGGTTTGATTTGTAAGGCTTCTCCTACTCTTGTATTTATTGGCTATATCAGGCCGTTTAACACTTGTTGTAGGGCTGGTTTTGTGGTACAGAATTCTTTCAGTTTTTGCTTGTCTGTGAAGCTTTTGACTTCAGCATCAATTCTGAATGAGATTCTTGCTGGGTAGAGAATTCTTGGTTGGAGGTTATTCTCTTTTAGCCGTTTAAATGTATCTTCCCATTCTCTTCTGGTCTGTAGGGTTTCTGTTGAGAGATCCGCAGTTAAACGTAAGGGGTTTCCTTTATATGTTACTTGTTGTTTGCTCCTAGCTGCTTTTAGTAATCTGTCTTTATATTTAGCCTGCATTAGTTTGATTAGAATGTGCCTTGGTGTGTTTCTTCTGGGGTTTCTCCTGTATGGAACTCTTTGTGCTTCTTGGACTTGGCTGACTATTTCCTTTCCCATGCTGGGGAAGTTTTCAACTATAACCTCTTCAAGAATTTTTTTGTAACCTTTCTTCCCCCACTCTTCCTCTGTAACTCCTATAATTCTAATGTTGGTGTGTTTGATATTGTCCCAGAGGTCTCTGAGGCTATCCTCAGTTCTTTTAATTCTTTCAGTTTTGTTGTGTTCTTCAGCACACATTTCCACCATTCTGTCTTCCAGCTCACTTATCCGTTCTTCAGCCTCTGATACTCTACTGTTGAGACCTTCTATAGTATTTTTGAGTTCAGCAATTGAGTTAGTTGTCTCCATTTGCTTATTTTTCATTTCTTGCATGTCTCTTCTCACTGCACTATTTTCCTCTAATATTCTGTTTTCGGTGTTTTGTATCCTCATTAGTATAGCTTTTCTGAATTCTCTTTCAGATAGTTTGTCTATCTCCTCCTCTGTCATTTGAAGCGGTGTTTCTCTAGCTTGGTCCTTCATTTGTACAGTGTTTCTCTGACCTTTCATTATTAGGTTAATTTTTGTTTCTTTGAGTGTGTCTGTGTGTATGGAGTTCTTATTCCCCCCAGGCTTCTTGGTTGAATTCTTCCTTCCTTTGGGTTTCTGTCCTTGTAGAAGAGTTCAGTGGTTTGTGTCTTGGGTGCTGTTAGGTCTTGTTTACAGGTGAATAATCTCTAGTGCTTTATGTTCTTTGATAGTGTGGGGTCTGGGAATCAGGGCTTCCGCTCCGAGGATCCTTGGTTTGATGATTAGTCAAGGGGTGTAGGCTCTATGTCTGGTTTGCTATGGTCTTCCGTGATATTAGTTCACATACTGGCATCTGAGGAACAAGAGGTGCATCCCTGATGGGTGACAGTCATAAAAGCATGCAGATGTTTTCTAACATAATTGTACTTGTGGATATTTTAGCTTTTGTATCTTCCCATTCTCTTCTGGTCTGTAGGGTTTCTGTTGAGAGATCCGCAGTTAAACGTAAGGGGTTTCCTTTATATGTTACTTGTTGTTTGCTCCTAGCTGCTTTTAGTAATCTGTCTTTATATTTAGCCTGCATTAGTTTGATTAGAATGTGCCTTGGTGTGTTTCTTCTGGGGTTTCTCCTGTATGGAACTCTTTGTGCTTCTTGGACTTGGCTGACTATTTCCTTTCCCATGCTGGGGAAGTTTTCAACTATAACCTCTTCAAGAATTTTTTTGTAACCTTTCTTCCCCCACTCTTCCTCTGTAACTCCTATAATTCTAATGTTGGTGTGTTTGATATTGTCCCAGAGGTCTCTGAGGCTATCCTCAGTTCTTTTAATTCTTTCAGTTTTGTTGTGTTCTTCAGCACACATTTCCACCATTCTGTCTTCCAGCTCACTTATCCGTTCTTCAGCCTCTGATACTCTACTGTTGAGACCTTCTATAGTATTTTTGAGTTCAGCAATTGAGTTAGTTGTCTCCATTTGCTTATTTTTCATTTCTTGCATGTCTCTTCTCACTGCACTATTTTCCTCTAATATTCTGTTTTCGGTGTTTTGTATCCTCATTAGTATAGCTTTTCTGAATTCTCTTTCAGATAGTTTGTCTATCTCCTCCTCTGTCATTTGAAGCGGTGTTTCTCTAGCTTGGTCCTTCATTTGTACAGTGTTTCTCTGACCTTTCATTATTAGGTTAATTTTTGTTTCTTTGAGTGTGTCTGTGTGTATGGAGTTCTTATTCCCCCCAGGCTTCTTGGTTGAATTCTTCCTTCCTTTGGGTTTCTGTCCTTGTAGAAGAGTTCAGTGGTTTGTGTCTTGGGTGCTGTTAGGTCTTGTTTACAGGTGAATAATCTCTAGTGCTTTATGTTCTTTGATAGTGTGGGGTCTGGGAATCAGGGCTTCCGCTCCGAGGATCCTTGGTTTGATGATTGGTCAAGGGGTGTAGGCTCTATGTCTGGTTTGCTATGGTCTTCCGTGATATTAGTTCACATACTGGCATCTGAGGAACAAGAGGTGCATCCCTGATGGGTGACAGTCATAAAAGCATGCAGATGTTTTCTAACATAATTGTAAGATATACATACATACACAGCAATCCCCACAACTGACCAGTTTTACAGAGATAAGGCACAGGAAATCTTTCTGGCAATTCATACAGTCATAGATAATACTTGCCCGTTAAGCTTTGAATTAATTGAAATAGTGCCTGAATAATAGATCTAGCACAAGGTCCTTGCTTGGATAATTACAATGAAAGCAATTTTTAATTAGAACATGTGTTGGGGGTGACAAGAAGGAGAGTCTATAGGTAATAAAAAGGAAAAGATTCATCTTGGAAGGATTTTATAGGATTAGGTAGCAAAGATTAGTGTGTGTATTATTTAGTGTATTTGGAAGAGAATAGTGGAGATAGGAAGATAGGAAATAATTTATCTAGAGGATATTGGTAGATAGGAAAATGTTTTACATTTAGAACATAGAGGAAGAAAGCAGTGGGAAAGAGGAAAGACAATTAGAGGTTTTCAAGAATTAAAATTAAAAAAATGAAAGTAAAAAAAAAGAAATTAAAAATTAAAAAGGGCAGAAAAAAATGAGACTAAAAAACAAGGAAAAAACACAACAAACAAAACAAACAAATGAAAACAACAACAAAACAACAACAAAAAAAACAGAATAAACAAAGAAACTAATAAACCCCAAACCAGACCAATCAATTGAATAAGCAAAATAGTCCACCACAAATAAACAAGCAGAAGAAAAGAAAAAGAAAAAAAAGTTAAATACTGTCCCTGGTTTTTATCTTCTCATCTGCCTGTTGGAAACCAATCTGCTCTTGATGGTGGTGTGTTGATGGCGTAGTCTTTCCCTTATAGCGCTGGTTGCTATGGTGCTTAAATGTTTTCTTGGGTGCTGTTAGGTCTTGTTTACAGGTGAATAATCTCTAGTGCTTTATGTTCTTTGATAGTGTGGGGTCTGGGAATCAGGGCTTCCGCTCCGAGGATCCTTGGTTTGATGATTAGTCAAGGGGTGTAGGCTCTATGTCTGGTTTGCTATGGTCTTCCGTGATATTAGTTCACATACTGGCATCTGAGGAACAAGAGGTGCATCCCTGATGGGTGACAGTCATAAAAGCATGCAGATGTTTTCTAACATAATTGTAAGATATCCATACATACACAGCAATCCCCACAACTGACCAGTTTTACAGAGATAAGGCACAGGAAATCTTTCTGGCAATTCATGCAGTCATAGATAATACTTGCCCGTTAAGCTTTGAATTAATTGAAATAGTGCCTGAATAATAGATCTAGCACAAGGTCCTTGCTTGGATAATTACAATGAAAGCAATTTTTAATTAGAACATGTGTTGGGGGTGACAAGAAGGAGAGTCTATAGGTAATAAAAAGGAAAAGATTCATCTTGGAAGGATTTTATAGGATTAGGTAGCAAAGATTAGTGTGTGTATTATTTAGTGTATTTGGAAGAGAATAGTGGAGATAGGAAGATAGGAAATAATTTATCTAGAGGATATTGGTAGATAGGAAAATGTTTTACATTTAGAACATAGAGGAAGAAAGCAGTGGGAAAGAGGAAAGACAATTAGAGGTTTTCAAGAATTAAAATTAAAAAAATGAAAGTAAAAAAAAAAGAAATTAAAAATTAAAAAGGGCAGAAAAAAATGAGACTAAAAAACAAGGAAAAAACACAACAAACAAAACAAACAAATGAAAACAACAACAAAACAACAACAAAAAAAACAGAATAAACAAAGAAACTAATAAACCCCAAACCAGACCAATCAATTGAATAAGCAAAATAGTCCACCACAAATAAACAAGCAGAAGAAAAGAAAAAGAAAAAAAAGTTAAATACTGTCCCTGGTTTTTATCTTCTCATCTGCCTGTTGGAAACCAATCTGCTCTTGATGGTGGTGTGTTGATGGCGTAGTCTTTCCCTTATAGCGCTGGTTGCTATGGTGTCTGTTTTTGTGTTCAGCAAAATGAGGGCTTTGCTGCCATACTGGGTGCTGGCAGGGATGGTGGCCTCCTCGCCGCTTCCGGGTTCCGGCAGCTCCTCGTGGCGCCAGGTTCCGGCGGCTCTAGATTTCTAAAACTCTTTCAAAAAATTGTACAAAAAGGAATGCTTCCAAACACATTCTATTAGACTATTATAATCCGTATTCCAAAACCAGGCAAAGACATCACGAAAAACGAAAATTACAGGCCAATATCACTGATAAATTTAGATGCTAAAATCCTCAACAAAATTCTAACAAACAGAATTCAACAACACATCAAGAAGCTCATACATCATGGTCAAGTAGGATTTATCCCAGGCATGCAATATCAGCAAATCAAGATCATTCAGTATCCACAAATCGATCAATGTGATACACCATATCAAACTGAAAGACAAAAATCACATGATAATTGCAATAGATGCAGAAAACGCCTTTTATAGAATCCAACATTCATTTATAATAAGAACCTTACAAAAAATGGGCATAGAAGAAACCTACCTCAAGATAGAGAAAGCCATATACAAGAAGCCCATAGTGAACATTACCCTCAATGGTGAAAAACTGAAAGCATTCCCACTAAGATCAGGAACAAGACAGAGGTGTCCACTTTCACCACTATTATTCAACATAGGTTTGGAAGTTCTAGCCACATCAATAAGAGAAGAAAAAGAAATAAAGGGAATCCAGATTGGATAAGAAGAAGCAAAATTCTATTTTCAGACGATATGATATCATGCACAGAAAACCTTAAAGACACTATTACAAAACTACTAGAGCTAATCAATGAATTCAGCACAGTCATAGGATACAAAATCAAGACAGAGAAATCACTTACATTCCTCTATACAAACAATGAAAAATCAGAAAACGAAATAAAAAATGCAAGGGCATTTACCATTGCAACCAAAAGAATAAAATATCTAGGAATAAGCCTAACCAAAGAAACAAAAGAACTGCACATGGAAAACTACAAGACACTAAGAATAGAAATCAAGACTTAAACAGATGGAGAGATATTCCATGTTCCTGGATCAGAAGAATCAATATTGTGAAAATGACCATACTACCAAATGTCATCTACCCTATCAAACTACCAATGACATTCTTCACAGAACTAGACCAAAGAATAACACAGTTCATATGGAAACACAAAAGATCCCAAATAGCCAAAGCAATCCTGAGGAAGAATAATGGAGCTGGTGGGATTAGCCTCCCTAACTACAGATTATACAACAAAACAACTGCCATCAGGACAGTATGGTATTGGCACAAAAACACAAATATAGACCAATGGAACAAGATAGAGAATCCAGAGATCAACCCACGCACCTATGGTACCTTATTTTTGACAAAGGAGGTGAAACTATAAAATGGGATGGAGACAGCCTCTTCAAAAAATGGTGTTGGAAAAATTGGACAGCTACATGCAAAAAACTGAAGTTGGAACATTCCTTGACACCATACACAAAGATCAACTCAAAATGGATTAAAGACCTAAATGTAAGACCAGAAACCCTAAAACTCTTCGAGGAGAACATAGGCAAAACATTCAAGGGCATAAATCAAAGCAAGATCTTCACTGACCCACCTACTAGAATAGCAGAACTAAAAACAAAGATTAACATGTGGGACCTAATGAAACTTAAAAGCTTTTGTACAGAAAAAGAAACTACAAAAAAGCTGAACAGACCACACACAGAATGGGAGAAAATCATAGCAAATGAAACAAATAATTAATTTCCAAAATCTACAAGCAACTCAGACAACTCAGCACTGGAAAAGTGAAAAACCCAATTGAAAAATGGGAAAGGGACCTTAAAAGTCCTCTCTACATAGAGGACATACAGATGGCCAAAAAGCACATGAAACGATGCTCAACCTCAATTATTATTAGAGAAATGCAAGTCAAAACTACAATGAGATATCATCACATACCAGTCAGAATGGCCATCATTAAAATATCTACAAACAATAAATATTGGAGAGGGTGTGGAGAAAAGGGAATGCTCTTGCATTGCTGGTGGGAATGTAAATTGATACAGCCTCTATGGAAGACAGTATGTGGAGTCTTTAAAAAAATGAAAATGGAAGCACCATACAACACAGCACTCCTGCTAATAGGCTTATATCCTGATGAAATCAAAACTGAAAGAAGCACCTGTACTCCAATGTTCATTGCAGGACTCTATACAATAGGTAGAACATGGAAGCAACCTAGATGTCCATCAATGAATTAATGGATAAAGAAGCTCTGGCACATATATACAATGGAGTACTCTGCTGTAAAAAGATATGCAGAAGAATCAGTTCTACTGAGGTGGCTGGATCTAGAACCTATCATAAAAGTGAAGTAAGTCAAAAAGAGAATAACACATATATATGAAATCTAGTAAGATGGTAATGATAACACACAAAGTGAAGCGTGGGAAAAACAAACATAGAGAACAGACTTATGGACATTGTAGGGAATGAACAGTGGGTGGGAGGCATAGAGGGAGTAACATGGAAACCTATACTATCACATGTGGAAAACATAGCTACTGTCATTGCACTGTGGGAATAGGGGATCATGAAGGGGTGCTGTGAAATGGCCTGGAGGGATGGGACAAGCGGGACTGGGAAGGGGGTGGTGGAGGGTTGGGAGCCAATGATATACATATGACTAATCTGGGATTATACCTATCTATAAACAACAGAACACTGAAAATGTAAAAAATAAAATAAAAAGATGAAAAGACAACCTTCAGAATAGGAGAAAATAATAGCAAATGAAACAACTGTCACAGAACTAATTTCAAAAATATCGAAGCAGCTCAGTCAACTCAATACCAAAAAAACAAAAAGCAATCAAAACATGGGTAAAAGACCTAAAAAGACATCTCTCCAATGAAGACATACACATCCCAGCAAACACGTGAAAAGATGCTCAGTAGCACTCACCATTACAGAAACGCAAATCAAAACTACAACGAGGTATCACCTCACACCATTCAGAATGGTCATCATCAAAAAGTTTACAAACATTAAATGCTGGAGAGGGTGTGGAGAAAAGGGAACTTTCTTGCACTGTTGATGGGAATGCAAATTGATACACCCACTATGGAGGTCAGTATAGAGATTCCTCAAAAAACTAGAAATAGAACCACCGTATAACCAAGCAATCCCACGACTAAGCATATACCCTGAGGAAATCAAACTTGAAAAAGACACAAGTACCACATCGTTCACTGCAAAAATATTTACATTACCTTTAACATGGAAGCAACCTATATGTTCATCAACAGATGAATGGATAAAGAAGCTATGGTACATATATGCACTGGAATATTTCTCAGTCATAAAACAAAATGCATTTGAGTCAGTTCTAATGAGGTGGATGAATCTAGAACCTACTATACCCAGTGAAGAAACTCAGAAAGAGAAAGATAAATATTATATACAGACACATATATATGGAATCTAGAAAGATGGCACTAATAAATATATATGCAGAGCAACAGTGGAGAAATAGGCATAGAGACCAGACTTACAGACATTGCAGGGAGGGAGGGAAATATGCTATAAGATTAAAGGAACTCAAACAGTGGCTCTGTTACAACCTAGAGGAGTGGGCTGGGGAGGGAAATAGGAGGGAAATTCAAGAAGAAGGGAACATATGCATTCCTATGGCAGATTCAGGTTGATGTGGGTCAGTAGACAAGACTTTGTAAAAAATAAAACATTTAAAAAATAAATTTACAAAAATAAAAGATTACTGGGGTGCATTGTCCTTTCCTCCTCCAGGGGATTTTCCTGACCCAGGGAGCAAAATCATGTCTCCTACATTGTGGGTGATTTTTTTTACTGCTGAGTCATCAGGAAAACCCAAAGGGAAACATACATTTGAGGTAATATTTAAAAGAAAATAGTTAATATTCATCTTCATTAAAATGGTTTGTGTTTATTTTCAATCTTTCCTCTAACAAATGTACATGTTAGCCCACAAACACAGGCATATGAGGGTGTTCACATATTTATGTATCATTATTTCAGCACTGAAGATGTAAAGTTCTCACTCTGCTTCTTCCTTCTATAGAGAGGCTGTTTTGATTCCCTCACCAACACCTGTGTCTCTAATACTCTTAAATATCACCTGGGGACACATAACACACATTTTCCTTTAAAGGTTCAATTTAATAGCACAGATAACAAGGAAGCGAAAGGTTGATTACTATGCAAGCACATTTATTCTAAGATTTGACTTTTTTATCCAAATCCCTCAATACGTGGACCAGATTGACTTCAGCTCACTGCTTTGCTAGGAAAGCAAAGCATAAGGTAATTAATCAAAGAAAAGATAAGGGCAGGATTTCTTTTCTTTCTTTTTTCTTGTAAGAAAGAGAAAAGACTATGGTACATATATGCACTGGAATTTTCTCAGTCATAAAACAAAATGCATTTGAGTCAGTTCTAATGAGGTGGATGAATCTAGAACCTACTATACCCAGTGAAGAAACTCAGAAAGAGAAAGATAAATATTATATACAGACACATATATATGGAATCTAGAAAGATGGCACTAATAAATATATATGCAGAGCAACAGTGGAGAAATAGGCATAGAGACCAGACTTACAGACATTGCAGGGAGGGAGGGAAATATGCTATAAGACTAAAGGAACTCAAACAGTGGCTCTGTTACAACCTAGAGGAGTGGGCTGGGGAGGGAAATAGGAGGGAAATTCAAGAAGAAGGGAACATATGCATTCCTATGGCAGATTCAGGTTGATGTGGGTCAGTAGACAAGACTTTGTAAAAAATAAAACATTTAAAAAATAAATTTACAAAAATAAAAGATTACTGGGGTGCATTGTCCTTTCCTCCTCCAGGGGATTTTCCTGACCCAGGGATCAAACTCATGTCTCCTACATTGTGGGTGATTTTTTTTACTGCTGAGTCATCAGGAAAACCCAAAGGGAAACATACATTTGAGGTAATATTTAAAAGAAAATAGTTAATATTCATCTTCATTAAAATGGTTTGTGTTTATTTTCAATCTTTCCTCTAACAAATGTACATGTTAGCCCACAAACACAGGCATATGAGGGTGTTCACATATTTATGTATCATTATTTCAGCACTGAAGATGTAAAGTTCTCACTCTGCTTCTTCCTTCTATAGAGAGGCTGTTTTGATTCCCTCACCAACACCTGTGTCTCTAATACTCTTAAATATCACCTGGGGACACATAACACACATTTTCCTTTAAAGGTTCAATTTAATAGCACAGATAACAAGGAAGCGAAAGGTTGATTACTATGCAAGCACATTTATTCTAAGATTTGACTTTTTTATCCAAATCCCTCAATACGTGGACCAGATTGACTTCAGCTCACTGCTTTGCTAGGAAAGCAAAGCATAAGGTAATTAATCAAAGAAAAGATAAGGGCAGGATTTCTTTTCTTTCTTTTTTCTTGTAGACAGTGAGATAGAGGGGGCCTATGGATATATAATAATTGCTTATTGTTATATAGCTGTGAGTGGAGAAGGCCTATGGGTATATAGCAATTGCTTATTATTTTTCCAGAAATAAATGTTTGATTCCAGTCACGCAGTTTTAAGGCAGAAGTGTTGTATGATATTGGACATTATTGAAAAATATGTATTTCCCCAAGTTTAACATTCTGATTATGATTATCTGTGTTATTTCTCTATTCAAATAGAAATTAGAGGTAAAGCACTCCCATGGCAAAGAGAAATAGGGGAATAGTTAGAGAAATAGTTCTCAATAATTAGACCAATGATCACAGTACTCTTGCTTTTCACTGGTTGTTTCCCTATTCCTCAAAATCATCCTGCAATTTACCTTGATTATGTTCTACAGAGATTGACCTATGACTCTCATTGATGTTGGCTAGGAAAAACTACATGGAGCAAACAACCCTCATATCCAAAGAAAAATATAAATTCCAGGATTGAGTATGGTCTAATAAAAGTACATTTATTTTTTATAAGGTTTAAGGATGAAAATAGACAATAGATACATCCGAGTTGTATTTTGTAAGTGACTGTAGTCCTTTGTGTGTATTGCTATTCCAGTAACTCTAGTCACACCATAGTACCCTATTTTTTCCAAAACAGGTATTCATTCTTTTTGTAGAGAAATTATTAAGCCACTGAACTGATATTGTTCACTCCCATCAAGATAACCTTTAACAGCAAGAGAAGCTACAGTATTTCATTGTGCCCTGTTTTTGCTTCTTCCTTCTATAGAGAGGCTGTTTTGATTCCCTCACCAACACCTGTGTCTCTAATACTCTTAAATATCACCTGGGGACACATAACACACATTTTCCTTTAAAGGTTCAATTTAATAGCACAGATAACAAGGAAGCGAAAGGTTGATTACTATGCAAGCACATTTATTCTAAGATTTGACTTTTTTATCCAAATCCCTCAATACGTGGACCAGATTGACTTCAGCTCACTGCTTTGCTAGGAAAGCAAAGCATAAGGTAATTAATCAAAGAAAAGATAAGGGCAGGATTTCTTTTCTTTCTTTTTTCTTGTAGACAGTGAGATAGAGGGGGCCTATGGATATATAATAATTGCTTATTATTATATAGCTGTGAGTGGAGAAGGCCTATGGGTATATAGCAATTGCTTATTATTTTTCCAGAAATAAATGTTTGATTCCAGTCACGCAGTTTTAAGGCAGAAGTGTTGTATGATATTGGACATTATTGAAAAATATGTATTTCCCCAAGTTTAACATTCTGATTATGATTATCTGTGTTATTTCTCTATTCAAATAGAAATTAGAGGTAAAGCACTCCCATGGCAAAGAGAAATAGGGGAATAGTTAGAGAAATAGTTCTCAATATTTAGACCAATGATCACAGTACTCTTGCTTTTCACTGGTTGTTTCCCTATTCCTCAAAATCATCCTGCAATTTACCTTGATTATGTTCTACAGAGATTGACCTATGACTCTCATTGATGTTGGCTAGGAAAAACTACATGGAGCAAACAACCCTCATATCCAAAGAAAAATATAAATTCCAGGATTGAGTATGGTCTAATAAAAGTACATTTATTTTTTATAAGGTTTAAGGATGAAAATAGACAATAGATACATCCGAGTTGTATTTTGTAAGTGACTGTAGTCCTCTGTGTGTATTGCTATTCCAGTAACTCTAGTCACACCATAGTACCCTATTTTTTCCAAAACAGGTATTCATTCTTTTTGTAGAGAAATTATTAAGCCACTGAACTGATATTGTTCACTCCCATCAAGATAACCTTTAACAGCAAGAGAAGCTACAGTATTTCATTGTGCCCTGCTATTTACAATGCAGTGTACAGTTCAAATCAGGTATTGAACATTGTAATTAGGAGAAACTGCCCAATCCCTTAAAGTTTATAGATGAAGAAAAGAATAGAAATCCTATTGCTAAATTAGAATTATATTAAAATTGGTACAGTTTAAATACTTTATGTTTATTGGCCAAACCAATATGTTAGTTCTGTGTTTGTTGTCTTGTTTTTACCACTCTATATTTTGTTTAACTACTTTGTCAAGGGAATGTTTTATTTGTGTATCATTCTAGTAATCATTTTAAAATTAATTTTATTGGAGTATAGTTGACTTACAATATTGTCTTAGTTTCAGGAGTATAGAAAAGTAAATTAGCTCTCTATGTAAATATGTACTCTTTTTTAGATTATTTTCCCATATAGGTAATTACAAAGTAGAGTTCTCTGTGCTATACAGAAGCTTTATATCCGTTATATTATATATAACAGTGTGTATATGTCAATCTCAAGGTCCAAATTTAGCCTTCTCCTCCATTCCACCTTGGTAACCAGGTTTGTTTCATACTTCTGTGACATGAGTGATCTTGAGGAAGATTTTTTGTGTTTTTTCTTCTAGTAGTTTATTATATGCATTCAAAGTAATAATACTTAGATTATAACAATTCTCAAAGTCAAATATGAAATATATTCATTTATTTATTTATTCTTTCATCTATTTGTTCATTTACTTTAAAAAAATGCCTAATGTGTAGACATATTGACAACACATGTCAGGTGGTTTGTTAGATATTGGTTGGATTTAATGTAAATACAAACTGTCCTTTTCTAAACACAAACTGTCCTTAACATCAATAATTTGACTGAATTGTGTAAATTCCCACATATGAATTGATTTTTATAGCACCTTGAGGTAAATACAATGAAAATAAATTGAATAAATAAATTTCTTGCCTCTAATTATGGCAATTTGTAAGTACATTAAGATTATTTATAGCATGTGTCACTACTGTCACATCCAAGTGATATTCAACTCTTCATGAAGAATGGTCTCTTTTTTTAATAAAGAGTATGAGTTGACTACATTTGCTGGGGTTGGGAAAGGGGAGCATCAAAAGGACAGAGGCTTGCCTCTGTCCTTCAGATGCAGAGAATATTCACAAAGCAGTGAATATCAGTGTGATATGAGTAGAAAACAACAAAGAGCAGCAGGAGAAAATATTGTCCTACCTGTTTTGACCTGTCAAAATGCTAATCGTGCTTCAAGCTTAGGAACCCTTTTCTGTTCCTCTTAGAAACTCCTCCTCCCAAGACTAGGTTAGATGCACGGGAACTCCTATGACAGTATAGCTCTCTTAGATTGTTATGTGTATCAAAATGTACAACCTGTGTTTTCTTACTTTTTCCAAAACCAAAATTTAACAAATCTAATCTGTCCTATAAGGTGTCACTTTTTGAAGCAGAATTTCAATATGACTATATTCCATATAGATAATGACATTAAAAGAGTCTATTTTTTTTTCATGGAAGGTAGACTGAGTATTCTCTATGATGGAACACAGTAAAGAATTCATTTAGTGACCCTCAGTGACTTTAAGCATTTTGTAAACCGTTTGGTAACCAGGTTTGTTTCATACTTCTGTGACATGAGTGATCTTGAGGAAGATTTTTTGTGTTTTTTCTTCTAGTAGTTTATTATATGCATTCAAAGTAATAATACTTAGATTATAACAATTCTCAAAGTCAAATATGAAATATTATATTCATTTATTTATTTATTCTTTCATCTATTTGTTCATTTACTTTAAAAATGCCTAATGTGTAGACATTTTGACAACACATGTCAGGTGGTTTGTTAGATATTGTTTGGATTTAATGTAAATACAAACTGTCCTTTTCTAAACACAAACTGTCCTTAACATCAATAATTTGACTGAATTGTGTAAATTCCCACATATGAATTGATTTTTATAGCACCTTGAGGTAAATACAATGAAAATAAATTGAATAAATAAATTTCTTGCCTCTAATTATGGCAATTTGTAAGTACATTAAGATTATTTATAGCATGTGTCACTACTGTCACATCCAAGTGATATTCAACTCTTCATGAAGAATGGTCTCTTTTTTTAATAAAGAGTATGAGTTGACTACATTTGCTGGGGGTTGGAAGGTGAGCATCAAAAGGACAGAGGCTTGCCTCTGTCCTTCAGATGCAGAGAATATTCACAAAGCAGTGAATATCAGTGTGATATGAGTAGAAAACAACAAAGAGCAGCAGGAGAAAATATTGTCCTACCTGTTTTGACCTGTCAAAATGCTAATCGTGCTTCAAGCTTAGGAACCCTTTTCTGTTCCTCTTAGAAACTCCTCCTCCCAAGACTAGGTTAGATGCACGGGAACTCCTATGACAGTATAGCTCTCTTAGATTGTTATGTGTATCAAAATGTACAACCTGTGTTTTCTTACTTTTTCCAAAACCAAAATTTAACAAATCTAATCTGTCCTATAGGGTGTCACTTTTTGAAGCAGAATTTCAATATGACTATATTCCATATAGCTAATGACATTAAAAGAGTCTATTTTTTTTTCATGGAAGGTAGACTGAGTATTCTCTATGATGGAACACAGTAAAGAATTCATTTAGTGACCCTCAGTGACTTTCTACAGCATTTTTGTAAGCAAGCCCAAATTGCTGTCCACTGCAATGGGAGGCCCACACAGGCCAAAAAATGAAGATGGATGAAAAGAAATAAACAGAAAAACCATAAAAGAGGCCAAAATTTAAGAAAAAATTGCATCTAAAAAATATGACTTTCTGATTTTAATGACATAATGCATATGACATTTTCACAATTACATTTTGATGAATTTTCACAACTGGAAGTCCATTTCTCTAACAACCAGATCAAGAAATAAAATCCAAGTACTTCACAAGACCCTTCTTCCTCATGCTTCTTTTTGCTCATTCCCATCCGAGAAAACACCCTTCTGTGTGTAAAGAAGTAACACCTATTTCTTTGATCCATTTTTGTATTTAATGTAAATGGTATTAAATATTACATTCTATTTTGTTTAGATTTTAAAATTAACAGTTTGTGAGATTTATTGTTTTTGATATTGTGCATGTAGTTACAGACTGACTATTGTTATTATCCAATTTCATTGTGGGAACGTACCAAAGTTTATTTACCCATTCTGAAGTCAGTAGAAATTTAGAAATTTTTCAGATTTAGATTGCTAATATACTACAAATAATATTGGAGCAAACATAATATTAATAGTTGACATGTTCTGGCAAAAAATATGTACACATTTTTGGTTAGGAATGGAAGTGATGGCTATGTGAATGCTCACTATTCAAGATGCCAAAAATGAGTTCAAACCTACACACATACCAGCAGTGTATGAGAATTCCAGTCATTCTATGTTCTCACCAACACTTGGTATCTTTAGACTCTTTTATTTTATCTAGTCTGAAATATGTTCTTAGACCATGAGATACTCAATTACATTTATTTTCCTAATTATTAAAAAACTGGTGACTACTTGCCTGTTTACTGTCACTTTTTTCCTCTTTTGTGAAATACATATTTTAAGTAATTTGTTCCTCCCACCTTTTTTTAATTGCCATTATAAGAGTAATTTAGATACTTTGGATATTAAATTTCATTGAACTTATGTGTAGCCAATATCATCTATTCTGTGACTCATTTTTCTGTACTTTCAACAGTATCTTTTTAATTTGTTTTCTGTCATTTTTCTGTGGGTAACACTTTTTGTGCCCTGTTTTCAAATCTTGGTCTACTCCAAACATTAAAGAAGATATACATTTTGCATTTTACATTTAGCTCTACATTACAAATATTGTTATATATGGTATGATTTACAGAAAAAGATGTGTATATTTCCCCACAACTTATATATAACTGACCCAGTAATACTTACTGAAAATGTATTTTCTCCCAATCTATACTGTTTCTTTTGTTATAAATTAAATGACTTAATGTGTGTTTCACAATTTGGTTTCTGGGTTTGGCACTTTTTTCAATAGTATTTTTATCCATATTTAAAAGGTTGAGTAAATTGTTTCTTAAGGAAGGTATATACATTACCCATATGCATATCTTCAAGAATTGAAAAGATAGGGTTAAAAGCTATATATTTCTCTAGATAGTTCTCTTGTTATACTAATCTGATCTTGGGAAAATTGAGAGGTTAAAAAAATCTCAGAGATTAAGTGAATTACAAAAATCAAGTAAAGAATCCAATTTTCTATCCTATAAATTGGGATTTCCACCATGATAGGTAAGCATCTTGCTATAAAAAATCAGATACACTATTTAATATTCCATTGGGAAGGTATTTAATAGAAGCCAATTTTGGGGCTTGGGAAATTGATCACAGAATTATTTTCATCCTCCACAGTCCACTAGCTAAATGATTATCTGTTGTTTGTAATCAGCATTAGGCTTGCATGCCCAAAAAGGTTAAGCATTTTTTTGCTCATCTTAGAATTCCAGTCATTCTATGTTCTCACCAACACTTGGTATCTTTAGACTCTTTTATTTTATCTAGTCTGAAATATGTTCTTAGACCATGAGATACTCAATTACATTTATTTTCCTAATTATTAAAAAACTGGTGACTACTTGCCTGTTTACTGTCACTTTTTTCCTCTTTTGTGAAATACATATTTTAAGTAATTTGTTCCTCCCACCTTTTTTTAATTGCCATTATAAGAGTAATTTAGATACTTTGGATATTAAATTTCATTGAACTTATGTGTAGCCAATATCATCTATTCTGTGACTCATTTTTCTGTACTTTCAACAGTATCTTTTTAATTTGTTTTCTGTCATTTTTCTGTGGGTAACACTTTTTGTGCCCTGTTTTCAAATCTTGGTCTACTCCAAACATTAAAGAAGATATACATTTTGCATTTTACATTTAGCTCTACATTACAAATATTGTTATATATGGTATGATTTACAGAAAAAGATGTGTATATTTCCCCACAACTTATATATAACTGACCCAGTAATACTTACTGAAAATGTATTTTCTCCCAATCTATACTGTTTCTTTTGTTATAAATTAAATGACTTAATGTGTGTTTCACAATTTGGTTTCTGGGTTTGGCACTTTTTTCAATAGTATTTTTATCCATATTTAAAAGGTTGAGTAAATTGTTTCTTAAGGAAGGTATATACATTACCCATATGCATATCTTCAAGAATTGAAAAGATAGGGTTAAAAGCTATATATTTCTCTAGATAGTTCTCTTGTTATACTAATCTGATCTTGGGAAAATTGAGAGGTTAAAAAAATCTCAGAGATTAAGTGAATTACAAAAATCAAGTAAAGAATCCAATTTTCTATCCTATAAATTGGGATTTCCACCATGATAGGTAAGCATCTTGCTATAAAAAATCAGATACACTATTTAATATTCCATTGGGAAGGTATTTAATAGAAGCCAATTTTGGGTGGGGGGCTTGGGAAATTGATCACAGAATTATTTTCATCCTCCACAGTCCACTAGCTAAATGATTATCTGTTGTTTGTAATCAGCATTAGGCTTGCATGAAGCTCATTTTACTTACCTATTGAGCAGAGAATATAACAGCTTTAATTTTTTCCTTCCTTGACCTCACTTCTGGAGACTGAAGACTGTATTACTTAAGGGAGGTGTAAGAGAGGATTCTAACTTCTTCACTGCCCAATGCCCTCCAAGCACCATTGGATTAACCAATGACTCTGGATATTTATAAATCATTTATCATTTATTCTTTAACATCAATGAAGTTCCTGTTATCTGACATTGCATACTTCTTTGTGCTATAGCTCCTGGCTAAATATCTAACTTATCACTTGTACCCTTCACCCCAGTGACTCACTGACTTGATCATTTGATTTCCATATTTTTACTTGTTGATTCTTCTTTCTAGAATTCCTGTGTCTCCTTTATAGTGTGTCCTTCCTTTAGAATAAGTATCAAACACCTTCTCTTCAACATAATTTTTTTTTTTATAGTCACCAATTCATCATCCCAACACCACATCCACAACAATGCACATCCACTTAGAAAGTCTAGTGATCATTTAGGAGATTGCACATACTTGTACTTTAGGTCTTATTACATTTACTGTTATTATTTGTATGTATCTTTGTCCATTAACTGTGAGGTCTGTAATGAGTGAAACTCTTGTTGTCCACATTGTGACAAGGCAGACACTTAATATATATGAGAAATTAAAACATTAACAAAAGAATGAGGTGCCACTTGTTTATCTCAAATAGTTGAACTGAAAATTAGACATAGTATGGGATTTGGGATTAATTTATTTTGCTCTTGGATGATAAATAAATTTGATATGTGGTGAGAAATATCAAATATAAAGTTGCATGTATATATATGAGCTCCTATCAGAACTCAGCTAGCATGGATTCCATTGTGAAATATAAGAAAATGTGAACTCAAAAGGGCGGAGAGAACAGTTGAGAAAAAACTGGAGATAATGTATTTAATGAATGAAAAATATTACTGGAGAAAGAAGTATAATTAAGGCAAGTACATAAATCCTTTCAGTAAGGTATAGCAGTGTGAAACTAGTCTATTTATTTATTTATTTATTTATTGCTACAGACACTAGATAATCCCAGAGGAAAGTATTTAAAGGCAAAACTGATTGGGAGAAAGGCAGAATTTAAAAAAAAAAGATTAATTACCATTAAGATATTTCTACATCCTAAGCAACATTAGTTGCTTACCACATATTACTTAGATCTTATTCTGATTAGAAACTTAAAAGCATTCTAAAAAATGCACACAGACCATTATAAGAAAAAAAAAAATGAGGAAATTTAAATGTGAGAATACCAAATCAAAAACTTTTCTGATTTGTGAGACAACAATCTGCATTGAGAAATAAATAATTTACTATTTTAAAAAGGTTTCAACTGTGCCTTAGTAATTAAATAGCAGTGATCAGCTGTTAAAACAAGAATAAGAATTTTTAAAGTCCTCATATCTTTTGGGTCATTGTATGGTGATCAAAGGACTCAGATCATATCCATAGGGAGATCTTTGTATTTACCAGCAAATGAAGTTTTCAAGCCAAAATCTCTTTAAAGAAGATATAGCAAAGTTATTTTTATTACAAATCTATAAATATCGAAAGCTGGTTTTAAAAAATAATTTTGAATCAGTGTCTCTGATACGAACTTGAATTGCTTAATAATAATTTGTCGGATGAATAGAAGAATTAATCAAAAAACAAACAAAAGACCTATTTCCTGTCACTCAGAAAAGTTGGTTGTTTGATCATTAAAATGCACTACAGTGTTTTAAAGCACAGAAAGAGACAAAGTAGCCATAAACTTTATTTTCTCTTGTCTTTGTCTTACTCTAGAAAAAGTCACATAGAATTTAAGTCTAATTGACTACACTAATGCTGAATAAAACGGACCTGGTTCCACCCTCTTTCATTTTGAATGGAGTCCCAGGACTGGAAGACGTACATATCTGGATTTCCTCCCGTTCTGCTCCATGTATTCTGTGGCTGTGGTAGGGAACTGTGGACTCCTCTATCTCATCCATTTTGAGCATTCCTTGCACAAACCTATGTATTACTTCTTGGCCATGCTTTCACTAATTGATCTTGTCATGTGCTTTAGCACAGTCCCTAAAGCCCTCTGCGTCTTCTGGTTTCATCTCAAGGAAATTGGCTTTGATGAATGCCTGGTCCAGATGTTCTTCATTCACACCTTCACAGGCATGGAGTATGGGGTGCTCATGCTTATGGCTCTGGATTGCTACACAGCCATCTGCCACCCTCTAAGCTACTCAACTATCCTCACCAATCCTGTCATTGCAAAGGCGGGGCTCTCACTTTTCTCAGAGGGGTATTGCTCATCATTCCCTTCACTTTCCTCACGAAGTACCTACCCTACTGCAGAGGCAATGTAATTCCCCATACTTACTGTGATCACATGTCTGTAGCAAAGTTGCCTTACGGAAATATCAAGGTCAATGCCATCTATGGTCTGATTGTTGCCCTCTTGATTGGGGGCTTTGACATCCTGTGCATCACAATATCCTACACCATGATCCTCCGGGCAGTGGTGAGCCTGTCCTCTGCAGATGCTCAGCGAAAGGCCTTCAGCACCTGCACTGCACATATCTGTGCTATAGCTTTCTCCTATAGGCCAGCTTTCTTCTCCTTCTTTCCCCATCGTTCTGGTGGCCATACGATTCCTCCCTCTTGCCATATCATTATGGCCAATGTTTATCTATTGTTGCCTCCAACGATGAATCCTATGGTCTATGGGGTGAAAACCAAGCAAATAAGAGACTGTGTTTTAGGGATCCTTTCAGGTTCTAAGAATACCAAATCCCTTAGCATATGAGTGGATGTTCCCAGGAAAGAAAGGAGAAAGATGACTTTTAGTTACCTATTTAGCCAGGGATTGGTAAAAATATTTCTGCAGGTTCTATTTTGGCCACAAAATCAGGCTTGTTGTCTGGTAGTAAGTGCATCTCCAAATGCATGTCCTGTTGTATAAACTTCAGTATCACCTGCACATCCACCAACCTTCCAATGAATTTATTTGCTTTCATTTCTGTGAAAGATTAGTCTAATAACTAACCCAAGCTTCCTTGAACAAAACCAAACCAGATTTTAAAGGTCTGGAACTTCAAATTGTATTACTTCTTGGCCATGCTTTCACTAATTGATCTTGTCATGTGCTTTAGCACAGTCCCTAAAGCCCTCTGCATCTTCTGGTTTCATCTCAAGGAAATTGGCTTTGATGAATGCCTGGTCCAGATGTTCTTCATTCACACCTTCACAGGCATGGAGTATGGGGTGCTCATGCTTATGGCTCTGGATTGCTACACAGCCATCTGCCACCCTCTAAGCTACTCAACTATCCTCACCAATCCTGTCATTGCAAAGGCGGGCTCTCACTTTTCTCAGAGGGTATTGCTCATCATTCACTTCACTTTCCTCACGAAGTACCTACCCTACTGCAGAGGCAATGTAATTCCCCATACTTACTGTGATCACATGTCTGTAGCAAAGTTGCCTTACGGAAATATCAAGGTCAATGCCATCTATGGTCTGATTGTTGCCCTCTTGATTGGGGGCTTTGACATCCTGTGCATCACAATATCCTACACCATGATCCTCCGGGCAGTGGTGAGCCTGTCCTCTGCAGATGCTCAGCGAAAGGCCTTCAGCACCTGCACTGCACATATCTGTGCTATAGCTTTCTCCTATAGGCCAGCTTTCTTCTCCTTCTTTCCCCATCGTTCTGGTGGCCATACGATTCCTCCCTCTTGCCATATCATTATGGCCAATGTTTATCTATTGTTGCCTCCAACGATGAATCCTATGGTCTATGGGGTGAAAACCAAGCAAATAAGAGACTGTGTTTTAGGGATCCTTTCAGGTTCTAAGAATACCAAATCCCTTAGCATATGAGTGGATGTTCCCAGGAAAGAAAGGAGAAAGATGACTTTTAGTTACCTATTTAGCCAGGGATTGGTAAAAATATTTCTGCAGGTTCTATTTTGGCCACAAAATCAGGCTTGTTGTCTGGTAGTAAGTGCATCTCCAAATGCATGTCCTGTTGTATAAACTTCAGTATCACCTGCACATCCACCAACCTTCCAATGAATTTATTTGCTTTCATTTCTGTGAAAGATTAGTCTAATAACTAACCCAAGCTTCCTTGAACAAAACCAAACCAGACCATTTTTCATAAAATGGTGAATCAACTGGAAGGACATGATTCTATTTTAAATAGTGATTTTTTTTTTTATATAACTAGATAGCCAGTTTTGACTTTCCCCTGGAAATATGTAATATTTTTAATCACTACTAAAATATCTCTTTTCCCCCGAATGTTATCTTCTTGAAGAAAGAGGTAGAAAGTGTCCTATGATGAAGTTTAAGTTTTTGGGAATTTTATTATAATCTTATTTTATAACTGAGTAGGTATCTCTTGGCCAGACCACTCACACTATTTTTCACCTGGCATTCATTTACCATTGAAAGGGTATTTGAAAGTACACAATCTGGAAAGTGAGGTAGATAAGTCTCTTAGGTAAATCTAAAAAAGTAACATAACTTATTTTTATAAAAACAGCATGAGATTGAACCAAAATTGACTTTTTAAATCTTATCTTCAATTGTTGGCCTAATAAAATTAAGTCTTTCAGGTAGTTAAGTTTCTTCTAGACTAACAAACCAGTGAGAGTGTGAAGGAAATGATACTTTTCATTACTTTCTTTAGAACTAAGTCAATTATGCAAAAGAAATTTGGAGTAAACTTAATTTTTACTCTTATCTCTCTGTCCAGATGAAGAAAATACACAAAGTCTCTCCCTAATTCAGTTAATTGTGCACACCAAATTGCGTTGAATTGTTTAATCAGTTTTTCTTTAGTATGTTGCAAAATTTTACAGAACAATTCTATCCTCTAGATAATTACCTTTCATGTATCACCTCACTTCTCTGCTTATCCTTTTTTTTGGAGGGGGCACTTTTATTCATCTTGCATTTATTTATCTTTGTTCTTTGGCCTGTGTGGGCCTTCTATCGCAGTGGCCTCTCTTGTCACAGAGCGCCAACTCTGGCACATGTGCTCCAGAGCTCCAGCTTGGTAGTTGGACACATTGGTGCAGCTGCTCCACAGCACGTGGGATCTTCCTAGGTGAGGGGTCAAACCGGCACTCTTTGTATTGCAAGGTGGTGTTCTTACCCACTGGACCACCAGGGAAGCCCTCTCTGCTTATCTTGACCTCCGAACTTCTAGAACAAGTTTCAGCATTCATTCTCTTCTTTTTAAATTTTTCCTTAACTTGAAATCACTTGTTCCCTAGTTTTTCTCTCTGTCATTCCCTCCATTACCTGAAATTGCTTTTGTCAGTCTCACTAAGGACTTCCACGATAACCCTTTCTGGCTCATCTAACACTGTCTCTCAGGGATAAGCAATGCAATTCTACATTTCTAGTATCTTGAAACTTTGCTGTTTGAAAAGTACAGATGCACATTTAATGATTTGCTTTGCTCCTTCAAAGGAAGACATATAAATGGCCAAAGTATATACAAGAAAATGTTCCCTGTCACTAATCATTAGGAAAAGACAAATCAAAATCACAATGAGATGTTATTTCACATCCTGCTAGGATGGCAGTTATAAAACCAAATGTCTGTTGGTGAGGGGATCAATAAATTGGAACTCTTGTGAACCTTTTGTGTGAATATAGATTTGTGCGGCCATTTATTGAAAGAGTATGGAGGTTCCTCAAAAAATTAAAAACAGAATTATCACATGCTAGAACAACCCAGTTCTGGTTGTTCCTCTCCCCCCAAATTGACAACAGGATATCAGTGAGATATATACTCTGCCATGTTCATTGCTGCTTTATTCACAGTACCCAAGATGTGAAAGCCACCTAAATGTCGATAGATGGATGACTAAGTAAGAAAATGTGATCTGTATACTAGGTAAGTAAATGTGATTTATATAAAAATGGTACAAATGACCTTATTTATAAAACAGAAACAGACTCATAGGTCTCAAAATCAAAATTTTGGTTACCAAAGGGGAATTGATAAATTAGAAGATTGAAATTAATATATACTTATTATTATGTATAAAAGAGATAACTAACATAGACCTACTGTATAGCACAGGGAATTCTACTCAATATTCTATAGAAATCAATATGGGAAAAGAATCTGAAATGTGTGTGTGTGTGTATATATATATATATGTATATGAAACAGATTCACTCTCTTATACACTCTTGTACACTTGAAACTAACACAGCATTGCAGTCAACTATACCCTTCAATAAAAATTTAAATACAAACAAAAACACAAATAATATGATTTATTCATGTGATGAAATATTATTTAAGCATACAAATAAGCCAGTCACAGAAAGCCAAATATGACTCTACTATGTTGAAAAAAAGTATTAGTCATTCAGTAGTGTCTAATTCTTTGCAATTCCAGGGACTGTAGCCTACCAGCCTCCTTTGTCCATTCTCCAAGTAGGAATATGGACTGGGTAACCATTCCCTTTTCCAGGGGAGCTTCCCTTCTCCAGAGGATTTTTCCAACCCATGGATTAAACCCAGGTTATCTGCATTTTATGTGAATTCTTTACTGTCTGAGTCACCAGTAAAGCCATGATCCCACCATATGAAGTACCTAATGTACTTCTCTTGTATTCTGAAAGTAGAATGATGATTACACTTATATATTATGATCATATGTTGTTATTGGTGGTCAGTCACTGTCATGTCTGACTCTTCTCAAACTCATGTTCATTGTGTCAATGATGACATCCACCCATCTCATTCTCTGTTGCCCCTTCTCCTTAATTTTTCCCAGCATTTCACCACCATAATTACATCTAATTATTCCTAACCTGATGTGTACATATCGTCTGGATTTTTGATGACTTTTTAGAATGCCATATTTTTCATTACCTACTTCAACATCACTGATGAACATGAGTTTGAGCAAACTCTAGGAGATAGACAGTGAAGGACAGGGAAGCCTGGCATGCTGCAGTCCATGCGATTACAGAGGGTCAGACATGACTTAGCAACTGAACACAAGAATTTCATTTGAAAGTAAACATTTTGAAACCTAAGGTGCATGTTATCTGATTTTGGCATAGTTTCCAGCATGATGTGGGAGTACTAAGTCTTCATAATGTTTTAGACAAGACAAAAGAAAACAGGTAAAAGAAAAAATTGATGAATATTTGAGTGATTGAAACATTCTGTATTTAAGTGTTTTCAGCTTGTGTCTCAGAAAGCCTTCCATAAGAAAATAAATACTCTGCAATAAATACTCAAATCATTTACTTTTACCAAAACTGGTTTGTATTCATTGTAATTCTTCTTCGTTGAATATATGCTCATACATAAGCACATATATAGATACAATATGTGGAATCATTCTCTTATTTAATGTCATTCTATAGCTGGAAGAGTGGAAAGCTGCTTCTCTTTCTCCTCCTCCCATTAGGTTAGCTTGATTGCTACAAAATCGTCTGTGCCTCTAATGCTCTAAAATATCCCTTTGAGAAATATAGCACACAATTTTCCTAAATATCCAGTGTAATAGTACATATATCAAGGGATTTAGAAACTGAGGACTATGCATATATATATATAGCATGATTATGATGTTTCATAATCATGGTTTGGAACACCTGGACTAGTTCATATTCAGTTCACTGTTCTGCTATCCTGAGCTAAGGTATTTAAGGAAATAAATAGTGGGAGTAGTGATCGGGTAGTAAGATAAAGTGGAGAAAGTTTTGAATGCATGTGTATTGTTTATATTTTCAGAAATGCCAATTAGTGTCCATTAACAATATTTGAAGGAAGAATTATACTGGAAGTTGGGATGCTGGAATATGTTTGCTTCTTCAATTCTCAGATTGCAATTCAATGTAAATTCCCATCATGTTTATGAATAGCTATGCCATTTCCTTAACCAATGGTTCCGTTGTGATACAAGTCAGGCATAAATTACCCCCATGACAAGAATAGGGAAAGAGGCAGAGAACATTCCTCAGTTGTGGAACATAATGTAAAGGCAAACTCTAGGAGATAGACAGTGAAGGACAGGGAAGCCTGGCATGCTGCAGTCCATGCGATTACAGAGGGTCAGACATGACTTAGCAACTGAACACAAGAATTTCATTTGAAAGTAAACATTTTGAAACCTAAGGTGCATGTTATCTGATTTTGGCATAGTTTCCAGCATGATGTGGGAGTACTAAGTCTTCATAATGTTTTAGACAAGACAAAAGAAAACAGGTAAAAGAAAAAATTGATGAATATTTGAGTGATTGAAACATTCTGTATTTAAGTGTTTTCAGCTTGTGTCTCAGAAAGCCTTCCATAAGAAAATAAATACTCTGCAATAAATACTCAAATCATTTACTTTTACCAAAACTGGTTTGTATTCATTGTAATTCTTCTTCGTTGAATATATGCTCATACATAAGCACATATATAGATACAATATGTGGAATCATTCTCTTATTTAATGTCATTCTATAGCTGGAAGAGTGGAAAGCTGCTTCTCTTTCTCCTCCTCCCATTAGGTTAGCTTGATTGCTACAAAATCGTCTGTGCCTCTAATGCTCTAAAATATCCCTTTGAGAAATATAGCACACAATTTTCCTAAATATCCAGTGTAATAGTACATATATCAAGGGATTTAGAAACTGAGGACTATGCATATATATATATAGCATGATTATGATGTTTCATTATCATGGTTTGGAACACCTGGACTAGTTCATATTCAGTTCACTGTTCTGCTATCCTGAGCTAAGGTATTTAAGGAAATAAATAGTGGGAGTAGTGATCGGGTAGTAAGATAAAGTGGAGAAAGTTTTGAATGCATGTGTATTGTTTATATTTTCAGAAATGCCAATTAGTGTCCATTAACAATATTTGAAGGAAGAATTATACTGGAAGTTGGGATGCTGGAATATGTTTGCTTCTTCAATTCTCAGATTGCAATTCAATGTAAATTCCCATCATGTTTATGAATAGCTATGCCATTTCCTTAACCAATGGTTCCGTTGTGATACAAGTCAGGCATAAATTACCCCCATGACAAGAATAGGGAAAGAGGCAGAGAACATTCCTCAGTTGTGGTTAGGAAGTCTAATTTTTCTTGGTTCATTTCTAGAAAGACCTAGTTATGACTATATCTCATCCATTTTAAATAACAGCACTTGCCTGTAGGAACCCACTGTCTTATGGAGAGAAAAACATGGGTTTTAAAGATTGAGGACCAATTTGTGAGAAAACAATCATTGTCTACAGAGTTTGGCAAATAGAAGAGACAATAGATATTTATGTGCTTATAGCAGTATATCTGTCCACATTCACAGCATAATATTAGTTAATTTTCCTTGCAAGAAAAAATAAATCATGATGCATTAGAGTACTTTAAAATTTGTTCTGGAAAATGTCTTATTTAGTTTGTGATTAATACTATATTACTTTGGTATAAGCATGAATCTGACAGTGTTGAAAATGTATTGAAGATAGAACTCAATTATTAATTGTAACAAGAAAGTTATGTTTTTTAAAATATATACATTTATAAAGAACACACAAAACATAAAATGGTATAATTATCTGACATTTAAGAAAAATAGTCTCTAGAATAAAGCAAGTCAGTAATATAATGTTTATTTTTCAGTTATGAATATTTATACTTTTCTTAATTTCTCTACTGTTCAAATATATTAGGAAAGAGAAGTGAGTGTTGATACCATTTTCTAACAATTTATGGTACTTTTATATATTTATCAAAAATAAATGTCGGGCTTCCCCTGGTGGTCCAGTGGATAAGGACACCGCCTTGCAGTGCAAGGGGCGCCAGTTCGATCCCTGGCCTGGGAAGATCCCACGTGCCGCAGAGCGGCTGGACTGATGTGTCCAATCACCGAGCCAGAGCTCTGGAGCGCATGCGCCCAGAGCTGGCGCTCTGCGACAACAGATGCCACCGCAATGGGAGGCCCGCAGGAGCCAAAGAACAAAGACATGAAAACAGAGAAATGAAAGACCAGTAGAAGTGGCCCGCCCGCTCCCCTCCCTTCCCAACCCAACCCCCGCCGCCCAAAATAAATACATAAATAAATCTTTTAAAAATAAATAAATAAATAAATAAATAAATGTCAGTGTCTGTTTTGTTTCAATGATAATTATATGTAAGCATAAACATGTGGACATATATACATATCTGTGATTTGCATAGCATCTTATTTCTTTAAGTAACATCTCTGAAAGAAATATGAAAAGTATGCTGTTATATTCAAATGTAAATTGTACTTTTACAAGTCTGGAAGAAAGTTGATGGTAATTTTGTATTCATGAAACACAATTCTAGTATTTAAATCCATAGTATTCTTTATTTCCAAAGTGTGAGATGTAAGGGTTTTGTCAGCCTTGTTATTAAATTTTTTTTGGGGGGAGCCACTTTTATTGGTCTTTGATTCATTTATTTTCCTTATTCTTTGGCTTGCGTGGGCCTCCCATTACAGTGGCCTCTCCTGTAGCAAAACACTGGCTCTGGGCACATGCACTCTAGAGCGGTGGCTCCTAATTGGACACACTGGTCCAGCCTCTATGCGGCATGAGGGATTTTCCCGTGCTAGGGATCAAACCGGTACCCCTTGCAGTGCAAGGTGGACTGTTTACATACTGGACCACCAGGGAAGCCCTATTAATACTTTAAGGTAATGCCAATGGCACTAAAATAAGAAACAGGATCAGCTTATCAGCAATGACATGATTTAAATGATTGCCCAACTTATACACTCAAACTGTGGATCAACAAAGTGAGCAAAAGAATTTATTTCAGTATACTGCATCGTTTTGGTCATGGGGAATCTTTGCCAGACCTAAAAGAGGAAACATGGTACTTTTATATATTTATCAAAAATAAATGTCGGGCTTCCCCTGGTGGTCCAGTGGATAAGGACACCGCCTTGCAGTGCAAGGGGCGCCAGTTCGATCCCTGGCCTGGGAAGATCCCACGTGCCGCAGAGCGGCTGGACTGATGTGTCCAATCACCGAGCCAGAGCTCTGGAGCGCATGCGCCCAGAGCTGGCGCTCTGCGACAACAGATGCCACCGCAATGGGAGGCCCGCAGGAGCCAAAGAACAAAGACATGAAATCAGAGAAATGAAAGACCAGTAGAAGTGGCCCGCCCGCTCCCTTCCCTTCCCAACCCAACCCCCGCCGCCCAAAATAAATACATAAATAAATCTTTTAAAAATAAATAAATAAATAAATAAATAAATAAATGTCAGTGTCTGTTTTGTTTCAATGATAATTATATGTAAGCATAAACATGTGGACATATATACATATCTGTGATTTGCATAGCATCTTATTTCTTTAAGTAACATCTCTGAAAGAAATATGAAAAGTATGCTGTTATATTCAAATGTAAATTGTACTTTTACAAGTCTGGAAGAAAGTTGATGGTAATTTTGTATTCATGAAACACAATTCTAGTATTTAAATCCATAGTATTCTTTATTTCCAAAGTGTGAGATGTAAGGGTTTTGTCAGCCTTGTTATTAAATTTTTTTGGGGGGGAGCCACTTTTATTGGTCTTTGATTCATTTATTTTCCTTATTCTTTGGCTTGCGTGGGCCTCCCATTACAGTGGCCTCTCCTGTAGCAAAACACTGGCTCTGGGCACATGCACTCCAGAGCGGTGGCTCCTAATTGGACACACTGGTCCAGCCTCTATGCGGCATGAGGGATTTTCCCGTGCTAGGGATCAAACCGGTACCCCTTGCAGTGCAAGGTGGACTGTTTACATACTGGACCACCAGGGAAGCCCTATTAATACTTTAAGGTAATGCCAATGGCACTAAAATAAGAAACAGGATCAGCTTATCAGCAATGACATGATTTAAATGATTGCCCAACTTATACACTCAAACTGTGGATCAACAAAGTGAGCAAAAGAATTTATTTCAGTATACTGCATCGTTTTGGTCATGGGGAATCTTTGCCAGACCTAAAAGAGGAAACAGTTTGGTACATCAAGTTTAATTGCACTGCATCAAGGTTTTACCTATTTTTCTCAAAAGTGATCTTTATCTAACATTTTTTTGCTTTTATTTCAGCGTTGCTTAAAATCCATACTTCCTCCCAAATTTCTTGATGTGTTTGTATTATTTTGGAGTTTTCTGTTTCCCATGAAACCTTTGTGCATATTTTAAGCATGGTTTTCTTTCTACTATGCTTATTTCTTAATAAATGTATTTAGAAAAAATAATGCTATAAGTTAAATGATTGTTTCTTTTTGCAAGCAAATATCTTTATTCTGTCTATCACATTATTCTTCATACTTTCTTGAAATTTCTTTTGTTTTCTCCACTTTATTATGGATTTTTGGACATATATACTTTCTGGTGATTTGCAAGATAGACATTATATTCTGTTTCTTCTTGTGATTCCTTTATATTTTCTAAGTCATAATGTTTGACCTACAGCATTTATTTTAATAGTACTTAAAATCAAGTATAAAAGAATAATTAATCAATCTGTTAATTCATTAAAAATTTATGGACATCTAATATGTACTATCTTGCTATACAAGCAAGTATGAAGTAAAATCTTAACATTAAGGATTTTATTAAATTGTGTATGATTAAAGAATATAATGAGATTTTATGATATCATGTTGTTGAACTAGTGGAAAAAAATGATTTCATCTACAATTCATTCCATGAGAATAAGCCTAGTATTTTGCCAATTGCATCATATTAAGAAGCTTTAGAGGTTGGTCCCATCTCTGGCTACATGCCAGACTGGCCAACCTGGTCCAGCCTCTATGCGGCATGAGGGATTTTCCGTGCTAGGGATCAAACCGGTACCTTGCAGTGCAAGGTGGACTGTTTACATACTGGACCACCAGGAAGCCCTATTAATACTTTAAGGTAATGCCAATGGCACTAAAATAAGAAACAGGATCAGCTTATCAGCAATGACATGATTTAAATGATTGCCCAACTTATACACTCAAACTGTGGATCAACAAAGTGAGCAAAAGAATTTATTTCAGTATACTGCATTGTTTTGGTCATGGGGAATCTTTGCCAGACCTAAAAGAGGAAACAGTTTGGTACATCAAGTTTAATTGCACTGCATCAAGGTTTTACCTATTTTTCTCAAAAGTGATCTTTATCTAACATTTTTTTGCTTTTATTTCAGCGTTGCTTAAAATCCATACTTCCTCCCAAATTTCTTGATGTGTTTGTATTATTTTGGAGTTTTCTGTTTCCCATGAAACCTTTGTGCATATTTTAAGCATGGTTTTCTTTCTGCTATGCTTATTTCTTAATAAATGTATTTAGAAAAAATAATGCTATAAGTTAAATGATTGTTTCTTTTTGCAAGCAAATATCTTTATTCTGTCTATCACATTATTCTTCATACTTTCTTGAAATTTCTTTTGTTTTCTCCACTTTATTATGGATTTTTGGACATATATACTTTCTGGTGATTTGCAAGATAGACATTATATTCTGTTTCTTCTTGTGATTCCTTTATATTTTCTAAGTCATAATGTTTGACCTACAGCATTTATTTTAATAGTACTTAAAATCAAGTATAAAAGAATAATTAATCAATCTGTTAATTCATTAAAAATTTATGGACATCTAATATGTACTATCTTGCTATACAAGCAAGTATGAAGTAAAATCTTAACATTAAGGATTTTATTAAATTGTGTATGATTAAAGAATATAATGAGATTTTATGATATCATGTTGTTGAACTAGTGGAAAAAAATGATTTCATCTACAATTCATTCCATGAGAATAAGCCTAGTATTTTGCCAATTGCATCATATTAAGAAGCTTTAGAGGTTGGCACTCTCACACAACCAAGAGAGTTGAATCTTCATGAAAAATGTAATACCAAAGGCTATTTTGTCAGGGACAGAGAGAGTTGCAAAAAAGGAGAGAGGACTAAATTCACAAAGCTAAAAATATCAGCATGACTTGAGTGGGAAATAGCAAACAGCAACAAGGGAGAATACCACTCTGTCTATTTTGGTCTTCCAGAAATGTAAGCGTGCTTCAAGCTGAAGAGAAATTATCCATTTATTTTAGAAATTTTTCTTGATGGAACTCAGTTTACTTAGTTGCCCTTACTATCTGTCCTTATATGATTCTAAGGTTTTCATAACAGCTTAAGAACAACAATGTATAGAGTGCTTTTGCAAACATGGTTATCCTGCATTGCTTTTACTATTTCCTAAAAGCTTCCTTTTGCAGTGGTTTAACCTGTCATTCTTGGTTCAACTACATAAAGATAAAATCAAAATGTAGGTAGAAAAACTGACTAAGGAACAATTTGATGACCCTAATACAGCTATCATTTTAAACACTGTTAATTTTCTGGTGACTGGAAATATTTTCTGGGAAGAAAGCTTAACAAATAATACAAATGCACATATGTCAGGTGAGACAGGAACCACAATTAAAATTTCTTTGTCTATTTTTCCAAATTTAGGAGGGTCAAAATCAAAGTAACCAAAGGTGAAACTAAACCTATATAAGCTTCTTAATAATTATACCAACCTAATTATGATAATGCAGAACCAAACAGATCTGAAACCAGCCTCCTTCATTCTTAATGGGATCCCAGGACTGGAGGACGTGCATATGTGGATTTCCCTCCCATTCTGCTCCATGTATGCTGTGGCTGTGGTAGGGAACTGTGGACTCCTCTACCTCATCCACTATGAGGACTCACTGCACAGACCCATGTATTATTTCTTAGCCATGCTTTCCCTAACTGACCTTGTCATGTGCTCAAGTACAATCCCTAAAGCTCTTTGCATCTTTTGGTTTAATCTCAAGGAAATAAGCTTTGAAGAATGCTTGGTCCAGATGTTCTTCATTCACACCTTCACAGGGATGGAGTCTGGGGTGCTCATGCTTATGGCCCTGGACCGCTATGTGGCCATCTGCTATCCTTTGCGCTACTCAACTATCCTCACCAATCCCGTCATTGCGAAAGCTGGGGTTGCTACTTTGCTGAGAGCAGTACTTCTCATCATTCCCTTGGTTTTTTCCTTCCCAACACTACCAGGCACTATCGCCAACCTAAATTCACAAAGCTAAAAATATCAGCATGACTTGAGTGGGAAATAGCAAACAGCAACAAGGGAGAATACCACTCTGTCTATTTTGGTCTTCCAGAAATGTAAGCGTGCTTCAAGCTGAAGAGAAATTATCCATTTATTTTAGAAATTTTTCTTGATGGAACTCAGTTTACTTAGTTGCCCTTACTATCTGTCCTTATATGATTCTAAGGTTTTCATAACAGCTTAAGAACAACAATGTATAGAGTGCTTTTGCAAACATGGTTATCCTGCATTGCTTTTACTGTTTCCTAAAAGCTTCCTTTTGCAGTGGTTTAACCTGTCATTCTTGGTTCAACTACATAAAGATAAAATCAAAATGTAGGTAGAAAAACTGACTAAGGAACAATTTGATGACCCTAATACAGCTATCATTTTAAACACTGTTAATTTTCTGGTGACTGGAAATATTTTCTGGGAAGAAAGCTTAACAAATAATACAAATGCACATATGTCAGGTGAGACAGGAACCACAATTAAAATTTCTTTGTCTATTTTTCCAAATTTAGGAGGGTCAAAATCAAAGTAACCAAAGGTGAAACTAAACCTATATAAGCTTCTTAATAATTATACCAACCTAATTATGATAATGCAGAACCAAACAGATCTGAAACCAGCCTCCTTCATTCTTAATGGGATCCCAGGACTGGAGGACGTGCATATGTGGATTTCCCTCCCATTCTGCTCCACGTATGCTGTGGCTGTGGTAGGGAACTGTGGACTCCTCTACCTCATCCACTATGAGGACTCACTGCACAGACCCATGTATTATTTCTTAGCCATGCTTTCCCTAACTGACCTTGTCATGTGCTCAAGTACAATCCCTAAAGCTCTTTGCATCTTTTGGTTTAATCTCAAGGAAATAAGCTTTGAAGAATGCTTGGTCCAGATGTTCTTCATTCACACCTTCACAGGGATGGAGTCTGGGGTGCTCATGCTTATGGCCCTGGACCGCTATGTGGCCATCTGCTATCCTTTGCGCTACTCAACTATCCTCACCAATCCCGTCATTGCGAAAGCTGGGGTTGCTACTTTGCTGAGAGCAGTACTTCTCATCATTCCCTTGGTTTTCTTCACCAAGCAACTACCCTACTGCAGAGGCAACATAATACGCCATACCTACTGTGACCAGCTCTCTGTCGCCAAGTTATCTTGTGGAAATATCAAGATCAATGTGGTCTATGGTCTGATGGCTGCCTTCCTGATTCGGGGCTTTGACATCCTGTGCATCACGATCTCCTACACCATGATCCTCCGTGCAGTGGTCAGTGTATCATCAGCGGAGGCTCGACGGAAAGCCTTTAGCACCTGCACTGCCCACATCTGTGCTATAGTTTTCTCCTACAGCCCAGCCTTCTTCTGTTTCTTTTTTAATCGCTTTGGAAGTCATACAATTCCTGCATCTTGTCACATCACTGTGGCCAATATTTATCTGCTCCTACCTCCCACTATGAACCCTGTTGTCTATGGGGTGAAAACAAAGCAGATAAGAGATTGTGTCATAAGGATCCTTTCTGGTTCTAAGAATACAAATCCTACAGCACATAAAGGGATCTCTCTCTATAAAGTTAGTTTTATTTTGATACTCAAACTGAGTATTCTTTAGGAATACCCAACAAATAAAATTCAAAAATGTATAAAAATTATATATCTATCATTATGAAATAATTAATGAAGTGGGCTTTATTCTTAGTTTTCAATTCAGTGTTCAATAATCAACCACAAGCTAAACAATAATCATCATGTTATCATACAACTGACAAAGAAAAAAACTGACAAAATTTAAAGCCATTCTTTTATATTATTGTGATAAAATAGGCATAACATAAAAATTATCATTTAAAGGATTTTTAAATTTTCAGACCCAGGAGATGAGGGTTAGATCCTTGGGTCAGGAAAATCCCCTGGAGGAGGAAATGGCAACCCCTTCTAGTATACTTGCCTGGAAAATTCCATGGACAAAAGAGCCGGGTGGGCTACAATCCTTGAGGTTACAAAGAGTTGGACATTATTCACACACACACACACACACACACACACACACACACAGTAGTAATAACTATATGCACTCTAGCATTATTTTTTTAATCTTGAAACACCAACACTGTATAGCCATTGAACTATTTCCTTTTCCTTATTTATCCGTATCTCCGGCAACCACCATTCTACTTTCTCTTTCTAAGAGTTTGACTACTTAAAAAGTTATTTTAACCTTGGTAAATATGCACAACAAAAAATTTACCATATCACCCATTTTTAAGGGTATATTTCAGCAGAATTGAACCTATTTACCATACTATGATGCAGAACTCTAGAACTTGTTCATCTTACATAGGTGAAACTCTATACCCAGAAAACAACAGTTTTCCATTTTCTCTTCTTCTCATCACTTTGTATAAACATTCTACTTTTGCTTCATTCACGGTTTTGGATGCCTCATATAATTGGAATTACTCAGAGAACCTTTTGTGGACTGTATTTCTCTACACAGCATAATGTCCTCAAGGTTCATTGATGTTGTGACGTATGACAGAATTTCTTCTTTTTATAAGGTTGAATAACATTTTGCAATATGTGTATACCATATTTTCTTATTCTTTCAACTGTCTACTGAGATTTAGTTTACTTCATCTTCTTGGCTAATGTGAATAATGATGAAATGGACATTGATGAACAAATATCTCTTCAATATCTTGTTTTTATTTCTTTTGCATATGTATCCAGATATACAATTACTGGATTATGCATTAATTCTATCGTTAACTTTTGAATGAAATTCCCTCCTTTTCTTTTAATGGAAGCTACACTGTTTTACTTTCTCACTAAAAATACATTAGAGTGTCCATTTCTCTACATCTTCACCAGCACTAGTCGTTTTAAGCTTTTATTTTATTTTGATATTGGCCATTATAACATGGGCCTTTCCTGGTGGTTCAGATGGTAAAGACTCTGCCTGCAGTGGAGATGCCCTTGGTTCAATCCCTGGTTGGGAAGATACTCTAGAGAAGGGAATGGAAACCCATTCCAGTATTCTTGCTTGGAGAATTCCATGGACAGAAGAGTCTTTTGGGGTATAGTTCACGGGGTCTCAAAGAGTCAGACACGACTGAACAACCAATACACACACACACTGTAACATATGTGAGGTGATATCTTATTGCGGTTTAGATTTGCATTTTCCTAATCAAGAATTGATGTTTTTGAACTGTGGTGTTGGAGAAGACTCTTGAGAGTCCCTTGGACTGCAAGGAGATCCAACCAGTCCATCCTAAAGGAGATCAGTCCTGGGTGTTCATTGGAAGGACTGATGTTGAAGCTGAAACTCCAATACTTTGGCCACCTGATGCAAAGAGCTGACTCATTTGAAAAGACCCTGATGCTGGGAAAGATTGGGGAAGGGCAAGTTAAACCTTAATATGCACAACAAATTTTACCATATCACCCATTTAAGGGTATATTTCAGCAGAATTGAACCTATTTACCATACTATGATGCAGAACTCTAGAACTTGTTCATCTTACATAGGTGAAACTCTATACCCAGAAAACAACAGTTTTCCATTTTCTTCTTCTCATCACTTTGTATAAACATTCTACTTTTGCTTCATTCACGGTTTTGGATGCCTCATATAATTGGAATTACTCAGAGAACCTTTTGTGGACTGTATTTCTCTACACAGCATAATGTCCTCAAGGTTCATTGATGTTGTGACGTATGACAGAATTTCTTCTTTTTATAAGGTTGAATAACATTTTGCAATATGTGTATACCATATTTTCTTATTCTTTCAACTGTCTACTGAGATTTAGTTTACTTCATCTTCTTGGCTAATGTGAATAATGATGAAATGGACATTGATGAACAAATATCTCTTCAATATCTTGTTTTTATTTCTTTTGCATATGTATCCAGATATACAATTACTGGATTATGCATTAATTCTATCGTTAACTTTTGAATGAAATTCCCTCCTTTTCTTTTAATGGAAGCTACACTGTTTTACTTTCTCACTAAAAATACATTAGAGTGTCCATTTCTCTACATCTTCACCAGCACTAGTCGTTTTAAGCTTTTATTTTATTTTGATATTGGCCATTATAACATGGGCCTTTCCTGGTGGTTCAGATGGTAAAGACTCTGCCTGCAGTGGAGATGCCCTTGGTTCAATCCCTGGTTGGGAAGATACTCTAGAGAAGGGAATGGAAACCCATTCCAGTATTCTTGCTTGGAGAATTCCATGGACAGAAGAGTCTTTTGGGGTATAGTTCACGGGGTCTCAAAGAGTCAGACACGACTGAACAACCAATACACACACACACTGTAACATATGTGAGGTGATATCTTATTGCGGTTTAGATTTGCATTTTCCTAATCAAGAACTGATGTTTTTGAACTGTGGTCCTGGAAAAGTCTTTTGAGAGTCCCTTGGACAGCGAGGAGATCAAACCAGTCAATCCTAAAGAAAATCAATCCTGAATATTCATTGGAAGGACTGATGTTGAAGCTGAAACTCCTATGCTTTGGCCACCTGATGCGAAGAGCTGACTCACTGGAAAAGACCCTAATGCTGGGAATGACTGAAGGCAGGAGGAGAAGGGGTCAATAGAGGATAAGATGATTGGATGGCATCTATGATTCAATGGACTTGAGTTTGAACAAACTCTCAAAGATAGTGGATGACAGGGAAGCCTAGCATACTACATTTCGTGGGGTCGCACAGAGGTGGATGTGACTTGGTGACAACAATAACCATTAATGATGTTGAACATGTTTTTATATGCTTGTTGTTTATTTGAATATCTTTTTTAGACAAGAATCTTTCAAACCTTTATAACAATTTTAAAATTAGATTGTATTTTTGTTGTTGAGCTGAAGGAGTTCCTTATATATTCTCCCCTATCAGACTTATTATTTGGAAATATTTTATCTATTCCATTGATTTCCTTTATTCTATTGTTTGTTTCCTTTGTTGCATACAAGTTTTTAAATTTGATGCAATTCCATTTGTCTAGGTTTTGCTTTTGTTGTCTATGATTTTGGTGTTATATTTAAGAAATCATTTTCAAACACAATATCATGAAGAATTTTCCCTATGTTTTTTTCTAAGATTTTTATTCCTCATTTCTTATATTTAACTCTTTAATTCATTTTGAATTAATTTTTGTATATGGTGTAAGATAATGATCTGATCTTATTTTTTTTTAATGAGAACATACAGTTTTCCCAGTTCTGTTGAATAGGCTGTCCTTTCCCAGTTGTGAAGATCATATGACCATAGGGAGGAGAGATCAAGATGGCAGAGTAAAAGGAGGTGAAGTTCACATTCCTCCATGAACACATCCAAAATACATCTACATGCAGAGCAGCTCTCACTGAAAATCAACTGGAAACTAATAGAAGAACTTCTGTACAGCCCAGGCTGTAAGTAAGAAAAATATCTTTGCATTTTCCTAATCAAGAATTGATGTTTTTGAACTGTGGTGTTGGAGAAGACTCTTGAGAGTCCCTTGGACTGCAAGGAGATCAAACCAGTCAATCCTAAAGGAAATCAGTCCTGAATATTCATTGGAAGGACTGATGTTGAAGCTGAAACTCCAATACTTTGGCCACCTGATGCAAAGAGCTGACTCACTGGAAAAGACCCTGATGCTGGGAATGACTGAAGGCAGGAGGAGAAGGGGTCAATAGAGGATAAGATGATTGGATGGCATCTATGATTCAATGGACTTGAGTTTGAACAAACTCTCAAAGATAGTGGATGACAGGGAAGCCTAGCATACTACATTTCGTGGGGTCGCACAGAGGTGGATGTGACTTGGTGACAACAATAACCATTAATGATGTTGAACATGTTTTTATATGCTTGTTGTTTATTTGAATATCTTTTTTAGACAAGAATCTTTCAAACCTTTATAACAATTTTAAAATTAGATTGTATTTTTGTTGTTGAGCTGAAGGAGTTCCTTATATATTCTCCCCTATCAGACTTATTATTTGGAAATATTTTATCTATTCCATTGATTTCCTTTATTCTATTGTTTGTTTCCTTTGTTGCATACAAGTTTTTAAATTTGATGCAATTCCATTTGTCTAGGTTTTGCTTTTGTTGTCTATGATTTTGGTGTTATATTTAAGAAATCATTTTCAAACACAATATCATGAAGAATTTTCCCTATGTTTTTTTCTAAGATTTTTATTCCTCATTTCTTATATTTAACTCTTTAATTCATTTTGAATTAATTTTTGTATATGGTGTAAGATAATGATCTGATCTTATTTTTTTTTTAATGAGAACATACAGTTTTCCCAGTTCTGTTGAATAGGCTGTCCTTTCCCAGTTGTGAAGATCATATGACCATAGGGAGGAGAGATCAAGATGGCAGAGTAAAAGGAGGTGAAGTTCACATTCCTCCATGAACACATCCAAAATACATCTACATGCAGAGCAGCTCTCACTGAAAATCAACTGGAAACTAATAGAAGAACTTCTGTACAGCCCAGGCTGTAAGTAAGACATACAATTAATCAATCTGAAGGGAAGAAAAGTAGTCAGGTTAGAACCTATGCCCCCATGAATGGATTTAAAGAATAAGGGATATTCAACAGGCAAAAACTTGGCCTGGGGAGTGAGTGTGTTAAGCCACAGACTAACATCCCAGTCCTGGGACCCTTTGCTGAGAAGACAAACCCTCTTGGCTGGATAAAGAATGACTGAAACAGATAGGAAGGCCAGAGAAGCCTTGACTCTGCTCCTGAAAAACAAACACTTACTGACTTGTCCCCAGGAAAGGAAGAGAAAAGTCTGCCCTGGCCTCCTTGTCTTACCAAGAACAACTTGTTGGGCTCCTTGCCTTACCAAGAACAACTGCCTTACCACGCACTTGGCCAAAGTCCCAGGCCAAGTTAACTCTCTGGCCCAACTCATTCTGTGCTGCAGCACTGCACCGGGTCTGCGGAAAAGATTTGACCTGTCTGCAGAGGCACCTGTTTCTTGGGCAGAGTCTGGGTGAGGTGGTAGTGGCCATTGTTGACAATTACCCAGGTGGCACCCCAGAAGCTGCTAAGACTTCCCACAGTAGCCACTCTACCACAGCTCACCCCATGCCCCTGTAAATGAAGAAAAGTGACATGAGTCTAGCCTGCCCTGCAGAGTGGTTCCACAACAGTGCGGAAGTGGCAATAGGAGCTGGGGACAGTGATCAAATGCCAGAAACAATGAGGGTCTCTTTGTGAAGTTATGCTACAAAAATTTCTCAGGGCGGCTGAGAGCTCCCCACCCACTTCAAGGTCCAACCTTCACACACATCCTGTTTGCAAGGCAGATAATCGCAGCCCCTATCTCACCAGAAGCTGACAAGTTGTAAAACAACATCTGGCAGTTTCGTCCTATGGCAGTACCACATGATAAGCAGACCTCCATAGCAGGCACACAGTTGCCTGATAAGCAGAGCCTTGCCTACTCCTCCCAAATTAGGGTTAGAACCCCTGGGTCAAGAAGACCCTATGGATAAGGAAATGGCAACCTACTCCAGTATTCTTGCCTGAAAAATCCTATGAACAGAGGAGCCTTGCAGGCTAGAGTCCAGAGGATCCTAAGAGTCAGATACAATTGAGCAGCTAAACGTGCACACACACAAAACCCTGGGTAACGATTTCTTCTGTTTTGGGCCTCACAGTAATGCCTTGTGCTGTGTATTTCATCCATATTAGACAGGAAAACCTACTTGGATGAATAAGCTTTATGTTAGAAAGGGAATATGGGATAAAAAATTCAAGACTGACTAGTGAGGAAACAAACAATTTCTATTGAGTTTAAGAATGGGAATTCTCAACATGTGCTATGATAATTGTACATATAAATAAGTAGCCATTTTGTTGTGTTAATGCAGCAACTTCAACACACTTGCATTGCACAGGACAAAATGAATCTATTTTCCTTGCAGTAAATTAAACTATAATATATTGAACTATTTAAAATATGCTCTGGAAAACATCTAACAAAATTATAGTTGATACTACAATATTTGAGATAAGTTGGTATCATTAACTGAGAGTTTTACAAATGCATTAAAAATGGTACCTAAACTTTAATGCAACAATAACACCAATTTTAATAATTGACATTAGAACAATTAAAACACATTAAGGATACTTGTTTTACATTTAGAAACTATATCCTTAAAAATAGATCACAAACAGGGCTTCCCCTGGTGGTCCAGTGGGTAAGGACACCACCTTGCAGTGCAAGGCGCCGGTTCGATCCTAGCCTGTCAGAGTGGTTCCACAACAGTGTGGAAGTGGCAATAGGAGCTGGGGACAGTGATCAAATGCCAGAAACAATGAGGGTCTCTTTGTGAAGTTCAAAATTTCTCAGGGCGGCTGAGAGCTCCCCACCCACTTCAAGGTCCAACCTTCACACACATCCTGTTTGCAAGGCAGATAATCGCAGCCCCTATCTCACCAGAAGCTGACAAGTTGTAAAACAACATCTGGCAGTTTCGTCCTATGGCAGTACCACATGATAAGCAGACCTCCATAGCAGGCACACAGTTGCCTGATAAGCAGAGCCTTGCCTACTCCTCCCAAATTAGGGTTAGAACCCCTGGGTCAAGAAGACCCTATGGATAAGGAAATGGCAACCTACTCCAGTATTCTTGCCTGAAAAATCCTATGAACAGAGGAGCCTTGCAGGCTAGAGTCCAGAGGATCCTAAGAGTCAGATACAATTGAGCAGCTAAACGTGCACACACACAAAACCCTGGGTAACGATTTCTTCTGTTTTGGGCCTCACAGTAATGCCTTGTGCTGTGTATTTCATCCATATTAGACAGGAAAACCTACTTGGATGAATAAGCTTTATGTTAGAAAGGGAATATGGGATAAAAAATTCAAGACTGACTAGTGAGGAAACAAACAATTTCTATTGAGTTTAAGAATGGGAATTCTCAACATGTGCTATGATAATTGTACATATAAATAAGTAGCCATTTTGTTGTGTTAATGCAGCAACTTCAACACACTTGCATTGCACAGGACAAAATGAATCTATTTTCCTTGCAGTAAATTAAACTATAATATATTGAACTATTTAAAATATGCTCTGGAAAACATCTAACAAAATTATAGTTGATACTACAATATTTGAGATAAGTTGGTATCATTAACTGAGAGTTTTACAAATGCATTAAAAATGGTACCTAAACTTTAATGCAACAATAACACCAATTTTAATAATTGACATTAGAACAATTAAAACACATTAAGGATACTTGTTTTACATTTAGAAACTATATCCTTAAAAATAGATCACAAACAGGGCTTCCCCTGGTGGTCCAGTGGGTAAGGACACCACCTTGCAGTGCAAGGGGCGCCGGTTCGATCCCTAGCCTGGGAAGATCCCATGTGCCGCGGAGCGGCTGGACTGATGTGTCCAATTGCCAAGCAGGAGCTCCGGAGCACATGCGCCCAGAGCCGGCGCTCTGCGATGACAGACAAATGGGAGGCCCACAGGAGCCAAAGAAAAGACAGATGAAAATAGTTAAATGAAAGACCAATAGAAGTGGCCCACCCACTTCCCTCCCTCTCCAACCCAACTCCCGCCCAAAATAAATAAATAAATAAATCTTAAAAAAAAAAATAGATCACAAACAACCTCAGAGGTATATATGCTATTCTCAATTTTTCAGCATCTATGTTAATTTCTCTAATTTCCCTGCCTGCTTCTGTTACATGTATACATACAGTTAAGAGCTGATCATTCAAATGTTTTGAGAGGAAAAGCTATATAATGATCCTTTTTCCAGTAATTTTGAAAATCTGTGTATATTAATATTTATGACTATATTTCAAAGTTTAATTTTTACAATAATTGGTTAAGTACATGTGACTATACATGGACATATATAAATTACTATAGTTCTGTTTCTTATTGAAAAATTTGAATGAAATACAAAAAGTTTAATGGCATACAAATAGGAGGAACAAATTTGCAAGCCCCATAAACCTGATGACAATTTCAGTATGTTGTCTTTATAACATTGTTATATTATAAACTCATATTGGTGTTTTTCAATAATGAAAATTGTGAGACTTTTGTTACCCTTGAGACTGTTACCTTAAGTCTAGAAGAGTGTTGCAGAACAGGATATTGTGGATCAGTTAATGTGATTGCTATAAGTGAAAAATTCCCAAAAAAATTATAGTTGATACTACAATATTTGAGATAAGTTGGTAACATTAACTGAGAGTTTTACAAATGCATTAAAATGGTACCTAAACTTTAATGCAACAATAACACCAATTTTAATAATTGACATTAGAACAATTAAAACACATTAAGGATACTTGTTTTACATTTAGAAACTATATCCTTAAAAATAGATCACAAACAGGGCTTCCCCTGGTGGTCCAGTGGGTAAGGACACCACCTTGCAGTGCAAGGGGCACCGGTTCGATCCCTAGCCTGGGAAGATCCCATGTGCCGCGGAGCGGCTGGACTGATGTGTCCAATTGCCAAGCAGGAGCTCCGGAGCACATGCGCCCAGAGCCGGCGCTCTGCGATGACAGACAAATGGGAGGCCCACAGGAGCCAAAGAAAAGACAGATGAAAATAGTTAAATGAAAGACCAATAGAAGTGGCCCACCCACTTCCCTCCCTCTCCAACCCAACTCCCGCCCAAAATAAATAAATAAATAAATCTTAAAAAAAAAAAAATAGATCACAAACAACCTCAGAGGTATATATGCTATTCTCAATTTTTCAGCATCTATGTTAATTTCTCTAATTTCCCTGCCTGCTTCTGTTACATGTATACATACAGTTAAGAGCTGATCATTCAAATGTTTTGAGAGGAAAAGCTATATAATGATCCTTTTTTTCCAGTAATTTTGAAAATCTGTGTATATTAATATTTATGACTATATTTCAAAGTTTAATTTTTACAATAATTGGTTAAGTACATGTGACTATACATGGACATATATAAATTACTATAGTTCTGTTTCTTATTGAAAAATTTGAATGAAATACAAAAAGTTTAATGGCATACAAACAGGAGGAACAAATTTGCAAGCCCCATAAACCTGATGACAATTTCAGTATGTTGTCTTTATAACATTGTTATATTATAAACTCATATTGGTGTTTTTCAATAATGAAAATTGTGAGACTTTTGTTACCCTTGAGACTGTTACCTTAAGTCTAGAAGAGTGTTGCAGAACAGGATATTGTGGATCAGTTAATGTGATTGCTATAAGTGAATTTCCCACTTTTAAATTTTCTACTGTGTACTAATTAAGTGAACAAGATAATTTCAATATGTTCTATCATTTTGCTTTAGGAGCATGAAAATGGAGCATTCTGGTGCATTAAGATTTAACTACTCTGTCTAAAACGTGTCATCTATTATTTCATGTAGGTGACCTTAATCCATATACCTGTTTGAGCTTCTGTTTTGCCTTTTGAAATATATCCTCTCTATTTGGTAGTATGCATTTGGTGTGTTAGTATAACTTTTGCTTCCAAAAATTTTGACCATTTTCAGTTTACTATTTTCTTTGCCATGTCTTTTGTTTCCCTTTTTAATTGAAAGATAATAGCTTTACAGAGTTTTGTTGTTTGCTGTCAAGCAACAATATGAATCAGTCATAGGTATACATGTCTCCTCCCTCTTGAAACTTTCTCCTGTCTCCTTCCTCATCCCATCCCTCTGGATTGTTACAGAGCCCCTGTTTGAATTCCCTGAGTCTTACAGAAAATTCCCATTGGCTGTCTATTTTACATATGACATTATAAAACACATGAAGGATTTATAAATGCTTATAAATGTCATATGTTGCTCTTTCCATATCTCTTACCCACTCTTCTCTCCCATCAGTGTCCATAAGCCTGTTCTCTAAGTCCATTTCTCCATTGCTGCCCTGCATATGCATCCTCAGTACTGTCTTTCTATATTCCATGTATATGTGTTAGTATGAGATATTTATATTTTTCTTTCTGGCTTATTTCACTCTGTATGATAGACTCTAGGTTCATCCACCTCATCAGAACTGACTCAAATACTTTTCTTTTAATGGCTGAGCAATATTCCATTATATATATGTAGCACAGCTTCTTTATCTTCAACCAGTGACTCTAGGTTATTCTGTTCTTATTGAAAATTGAAATACAAAAGTTTAATGGCATACAAATAGGAGGAACAAATTTGCAAGCCCCATAAACCTGATGACAATTTCAGTATGTTGTCTTTATAACATTGTTATATTATAAACTCATATTGGTGTTTTTCAATAATGAAAATTGTGAGACTTTTGTTACCCTTGAGACTGTTACCTTAAGTCTAGAAGAGTGTTGCAGAACAGGATATTGTGGATCAGTTAATGTGATTGCTATAAGTGAATTTCCCACTTTTAAATTTTCTACTGTGTACTAATTAAGTGAACAAGATAATTTCAATATGTTCTATCATTTTGCTTTAGGAGCATGAAAATGGAGCATTCTGGTGCATTAAGATTTAACTACTCTGTCTAAAACGTGTCATCTATTATTTCATGTAGGTGACCTTAATCCATATACCTGTTTGAGCTTCTGTTTTGCCTTTTGAAATATATCCTCTCTATTTGGTAGTATGCATTTGGTGTGTTAGTATAACTTTTGCTTCCAAAAATTTTGACCATTTTCAGTTTACTATTTTCTTTGCCATGTCTTTTGTTTCCCTTTTTAATTGAAAGATAATAGCTTTACAGAGTTTTGTTGTTTGCTGTCAAGCAACAATATGAATCAGTCATAGGTATACATGTCTCCTCCCTCTTGAAACTTTCTCCTGTCTCCCTCCTCATCCCATCCCTCTGGATTGTTACAGAGCCCCTGTTTGAATTCCCTGAGTCTTACAGAAAATTCCCATTGGCTGTCTATTTTACATATGACATTATAAAACACATGAAGGATTTATAAATGCTTATAAATGTCATATGTTGCTCTTTCCATATCTCTTACCCACTCTTCTCTCCCATCAGTGTCCATAAGCCTGTTCTCTAAGTCCATTTCTCCATTGCTGCCCTGCATATGCATCCTCAGTACTGTCTTTCTATATTCCATGTATATGTGTTAGTATGAGATATTTATATTTTTCTTTCTGGCTTATTTCACTCTGTATGATAGACTCTAGGTTCATCCACCTCATCAGAACTGACTCAAATACTTTTCTTTTAATGGCTGAGCAATATTCCATTATATATATGTAGCACAGCTTCTTTATTCATTCAACCATCAGTGGACGTCTAGGTTGCTTCCATGTTCTAGCTATTCTAAATGCAATGAACAATGGGATACATGTGTCTTTTTCAATTTTGCTTTCCTCAGGGTATACGCTTAGTAGTGGGATTGCTAGGTCATATGGTAATTTTAGTCCTAGTTTTTTTTTTTTTTTTTTTTAGAGGAATCTCCATGCTGTTCTCCATGGTGGCTGTATCAATTTACTTTCCCACCAACAGTATAAGAGGGTTCCCTTTTCTCCACACCCTCTCCAGCATTTATTGTTTGTAGACTTTGATGGTTACCATTCTGATTGGTATGAGGTGATAGCTCATTGTAGTTTTGATTTGCATTTCTCTAATAATGAGTGATGTTGAGCACCTTAACGTGTGTTTGTTGGCCATGTGTGTGTCTTCTTTGGAGAGATGTCTGTTTAAGTCTTTTTCCCACTTTTTGATTGGATTGTTTGGGATTTTTTTCATATAGGATTGTAGGAGTTGCCTGTATGTTCTGGAGATTAATCCTTTGTCAGTTGTTTCCTTTACGATTATTTTCTCCCATTCTGAGGGAATTTCTCCCATTCACCTTGTTTATAATTTCCTTTGCTCTGCAAAAGCTTTTAAGCTTACTTAGGTCTCACTTGTTTATTATGCTTTGGTTTCCATTACTCTAGAAGGTGGGTCATAGAAGATCTTGCTTTGTTAGTGAGTGTTCTGCCTTCATGAATCTCTTGAAGGTTTATATATATATATACATACACATACATATTTTATTGCATAAATCATGTCTGACTGTTTTGTGATCCCATGGACCATAATCTTCTAGGTCCTCTGTCCATGGGATCTCCCAGGCATGAATACTCAAGTGGGCTGACATTTTCTTCTCCAGGGGATTTCCTGAATCAGAAATGGAACCCACATTTCCTGCGTTACCATGGGGGTTCTTTACCACTGAGTCACCAGGGCTAGTCATCTAGATTCATATATATATATATATATACACACACATTTTATTGCATAAACATTTGCATATAATCAATGTAAAATATGGTCAACATGTAGTATTGTCTCACTGACTGAACTTCATTTCCAAATCTAATATACTTTCTAATATACTTGTTTTGACTGCTAACTTAATTTGTTCCATGCTTCTTTGAATTTGTTTGTTTGTTTGTTTTATCTGTTTTGCAATGGGGACTTTATTTTTTTTTTTAGAAATTTAACTTTTCTATTGAATTATGAACTAGAAAGCATAGTTCTTTTTTTGGTGCTTTCTTTTTTACTTTTCAAAACTATTTAAAGTACAGTGCAATAATTCTTAAAATCTTATAAAATTTGAAGTATTTATTCATTAATTTGTTCATTCACTCAAAATATCAAATATGTGTACATTAATACCAAATATGTGTACATTATCTTGGTAGACAATGCAAATATTAACATAAATACAGTTTGTCTAAGCACTCAAGAGTTTGGCTAAAGTCTGGTGATTCTGTGTTATCAATACATTTTATAATATCATGATGTTAAAAGAGAAATATAAGTCAATATACTGCCAAATATACACCATACCTAAACACCTGCCTCTTTTGCAATTATGTTATATTATGAAAATTCAAAGCATGGCTCCCTGTCCTTTCTGAGAGCGAGCTGTATATTCTTAAAGAATGTGATGCTTGAAATTGGTTTTGGTTTTGGATACAATATTGAATACAATATTGAAAAATTACAAAGCTAAAATATTGGTGAAAGCAAGTAAGAAAGTAAATAACTACAGGAGAAAGAGAGAAAGAAAGAAAAGAAGGAAGACAATGATCTAGCAAAATTCTAATCATGCATTAGACAAACACCATTTGTCATTTTCACTTTGAAAATTCTAATCTCTTCCAAATGTTTGCTTAGTTTCATTTCACATATATCTGTATTACTCAAGGATTTATGACATAAGTAAGGTACTATTAAATAATTCATACTACATTGCTTTGCTACTTCAAAAGGAATTACTTTTTGCTGTATCCAAACTGTTGTCTTTCAATTGTGATGGTATAAAAATAAACAGGGTTTATGTAGAAAATTAATATGCAAAATAACTGTATATATTTGATTCACTCATTATTTTTAACAATATTAATTATCCTCTTCTGATGACTGGAAGTTTGCACTCATCATCTGGAGTTTCAGATCAGCTTTCCAAGGACTCTATTAAGTGTGAATAATTAGGCAAAGAATGTATGACATTTGAGAAGCAGTTCCAATATTATAGTTCTAATATTAAAGATAAAACAAGGCAAGCTATAAAAGTAAAATATTGAAATTTAGAGGAAAAATAATATATATGAAGCAGAATAAGTATACTGCATAAGTATATATCTTCTTTGGTCTACCATTCTTCATTTTGTTATAAGTATAATCAAATGTCAACAGTTTCTTTGAGATGAATATACTCATCAGGTATATATCCATTCTATTTTTCTGTAGATACTACAATTTATAACCACAGAGTTTTTCAAAATTTTATATCATGATAATACATGGTAAATGCATAAGCTATTGAAATGAAACAAATAAGCATCAAATATTTAGGAGAAATAAATTATGCAAATCTCAGTTTCTAGATTAAATATGAACCAATGATTAAAATTAAAAATTTGGTATATACACAATCACTTTATAGAGTAATTCATTTCAAACTATTTATCTGAAACTAATTATTAATTATATGTTTTATTCTTTATAGTATGACTATCTGGAGTGCTCCAAAAATCAAAAGTATGTCAAGCAGAGGAAAATTGAAAACCAGAAGCAATTGGTTTTAAATTATACTAAGATATTTAAGTTATATTTCTCTCCTTATGTTACATGATTTTGTACAGGTCATTAGCAATTTTTTACATGAGTTTCCTGACTAAAACAAGTGTATAATAAATTACTTTATATATTTTAATTAAAACATATCATACACATTATTATTTCCCAATCTCATAATGTTGAAAGTTATTATCAATATCATAATCTAATGTCACCTAAATGTCTCCCTTCTCACTCCCTGTCACTCCTTACACTCATACACTATATATTAAGTCTCTAAAAATACAATACTATAAGAATACCAAATTAAATATTAGACTTAAAATCAAGGGCATTCATCTTGTCCAACTTCCATCATCTTCAGGCTGAAGATAGTAAACAACATGAGAAGGAGGAAATAGTATGAACTGCCCTGTTGTATGAAGTTTGTGTTTTGACTAACTGAGTTGACACATAATGCATTAAAAAAAGGTCCTGTTTCACTAGAAATATTCAATAAATGTTAGTGATGGGATGAGAATAAAAAGGAAGATGATTCAGCCCCACCACTTCCATTGAGAATATCATGAACCTGAGTAATTCCTTTTTGAACATTGCTAGAGAAATTGTTAGCAATAATAATCTCAAATATTTTTCTTCTTAGTGAAGAATGTTCCAGGATCTCAGAGATTCCAATAGCTCAGTGTTCCAGGTCTCTGAGTTCATTCTGATGGGATTCCCAGGCATTCACAGTTAGCAGCACTGGCTTTCCCTGCCCCTGGCTCTGCTATACCTCTTAGCTCTTAGCGCCAACATCCTTATTCTAACTGTCATCAGTCAGGAGGCAACATTGCAGTAGCCTATGTACCATTTCCTGGGCATTTTGGCTGTGATAGACATGGGCATGGCCACCAATACCATGCCCAAGATTCTGGCTATTTTGTGGTTTGCTGCTAAATCCATCAGTCTCCCTGAGTGCTTTCTGCAGATGTATGTCATACATATATTTATGTTCATGGAGTTAGGCATCTTTCTCTGTGTGGCTATAGACAGATATGTAGCAATATGTCAACCACTACGAAACTAATTATTAATTATATGTTTTATTCTTTATAGTATGACTATCTGGAGTGCTCCAAAAATCAAAAGTATGTCAAGCAGAGGAAAATTGAAAACCAGAAGCAATTGGTTTTAAATTATACTAAGATATCTAAGTTATATTTCTCTCCTTATGTTACATGATTTTGTACAGGTCATTAGCAATTTTTTACATGAGTTTCCTGACTAAAACAAGTGTATAATAAATTACTTTATATATTTTAATTAAAACATATCATACACATTATTATTTCCCAATCTCATAATGTTGAAAGTTATTATCAATATCATAATCTAATGTCACCTAAATGTCTCCCTTCTCACTCCCTGTCACTCCTTACACTCATACACTATATATTAAGTCTCTAAAAATACAATACTATAAGAATACCAAATTAAATATTAGACTTAAAATCAAGGGCATTCATCTTGTCCAACTTCCATCATCTTCAGGCTGAAGATAGTAAACAACATGAGAAGGAGGAAATAGTATGAACTGCCCTGTTGTATGAAGTTTGTGTTTTGACTAACTGAGTTGACACATAATGCATTAAAAAAAGGTCCTGTTTCACTAGAAATATTCAATAAATGTTAGTGATGGGATGAGAATAAAAAGGAAGATGATTCAGCCCCACCACTTCCATTGAGAATATCATGAACCTGAGTAATTCCTTTTTGAACATTGCTAGAGAAATTGTTAGCAATAATAATCTCAAATATTTTTCTTCTTAGTGAAGAATGTTCCAGGATCTCAGAGATTCCAATAGCTCAGTGTTCCAGGTCTCTGAGTTCATTCTGATGGGATTCCCAGGCATTCACAGTTAGCAGCACTGGCTTTCCCTGCCCCTGGCTCTGCTATACCTCTTAGCTCTTAGCGCCAACATCCTTATTCTAACTGTCATCAGTCAGGAGGCAACATTGCAGTAGCCTATGTACCATTTCCTGGGCATTTTGGCTGTGATAGACATGGGCATGGCCACCAATACCATGCCCAAGATTCTGGCTATTTTGTGGTTTGCTGCTAAATCCATCAGTCTCCCTGAGTGCTTTCTGCAGATGTATGTCATACATATATTTATGTTCATGGAGTTAGGCATCTTTCTCTGTGTGGCTATAGACAGATATGTAGCAATATGTCAACCACTACGTTATCTGTCAATAATCAATGAATCTTTTGTGGTCAAAGCCACTGTTTTCATAACACTCAGAAACAGCCTGTCTTCTGTTCCTGTGCCTGTTCTGGCTGCTCAAAGGCACTACTGCTCAAAAAACCAAATCAAGCAGTGTCTGCGCTCTACTCTTGGAGTCACTAACCTATCCTGTGATGACCAGAGAATCAACAGCATCTACCAGCTATTTCTGGCCTGGATACTCATGGGAAGTCACTTGGGTTTGATTATTATATCCTATGTTTTAATTCTTCACTCTGTGCTGAAACTGAACTTAGCAGAAGCTGCATCTAAAGCCTTAAGTACCTGCACTTCCCACCTCATCCTAATCCTCTTTTTCTACACAATCCTTATTGTCCTCTCTGTCACCCATGATGCAACAAAGACAGTTCTCCTCATCCCAGTTATACTCAATGTACTTGAAAATGTTATTCCTCCCGCCCTCAACCCTATGGTCTATGCACTCAAGAACAAGGACCTGAGACAAGGCTTATTTAAGTCTCTTAAGCTGAACTTCAATAACAACTAACTTGGGATACTCACTTTTGTAATGCCCCCCCCCCATATATCCATTATATCCTCCTAGCAATGTAGATGGAAGAAGAACTAAGAAAGGAGATTTGATACATATATACAATGGAATACTATTCAGTCAACAAAATAAACAAAATATAACATAACAAGTGGGCCTAGAGATTGTCATACTGAATGAAGTTAGTCAGACAGAGACAGATTATATACCACATACATGTAGAATCTGAGATAGTGTTTAAAATGAATTTATTTACAAAACCGAAGTAGATTTTCAGATGTAGAAAAGAAATGTATGGTTATTGGAGGGAGAAAATGGGGGAAAAGAATGGAGCTGTGTTTAACAGATACAAGTTATAATTTATTAAATGGATAAATAAATTCCTATTGTATAGCACAGAGAACTATATACAGTATTCTATGATAAACCATAGTGGAAAAGGATATATTGAAATATGTATATATCTATAACTGAATCACTTTGCTATATAGCAGCAATTAATACCACATTGTAAATCAACTGTATTTCAATAAAGATAAATTTTAAAATATATGCTGTTATAAAATTTGAAAGCATCATTCTAAATGAAAGAACTAGACATAAGTGGTTAAATATTCTATGATTTCATTTCTATGAGATATTCAGAATAGGTAAGCTCATTGATTTATAAGGAAAATTATTTATTGATGGGAGCTGGAAAACCAGGGCAATGAGTGACTGATCAATTTTTATGGAGTTCCTTTTTGAGTTAACAAAAACAGTTTGGAAGTATGCAGTGCTGATATTTGTACAAACTTCAGTTTACATTTTAAAGAATTAGGTGGTTAATTTTATGGTATGTGAATTTCACATCAATGAAAAATGAAAAAGTAAAAAGATCCTGTGCTAAAAGCTTTTTCTACATATAAACTTGTAACATTTTTCTGCAAAATAATATCATTAAAGAAGGTGTACCAACATGTATAATGTGCTTTTTAGTCATTGCTGTGAATGTCAATTTAAAACTGCAGAATTTGTATTTTGATATGATATTGTCAGAACTTTTTTCAAAAGCACATATAGCAAATGTATATTGAAAACGTTGACATATATACATTATTGTATGTAAAATAGATGAGTAGTAGGAAGCTGCTGTATAACACAGTGAGGCCAACCTGGCCCTCTTTGACAACCCGAGGGGTGAAATAAGGGGAGAAAGGAAGGTTCAAGAGGAGAAGGATATATACATATATGGTGAAGTTCTGCATGTCATAATATTCATCATCAATGTCACTTGAAAGAAAAATAAGGAAATAAAGGGGCATATGAATGAATGTGTGTGAGACTAATTAAAGCACTTCAAAACACTGGAAATACCTCACCTTGTGTTCTTAAGGGCCTGACACAGAAAGAAGAAAACTCTTCAGCAAATATTAAAATTACTAACATTCATTAAACACTAAAGTACTATAAGTTCTATAACCCCATATATACTTCCTCATGCAAAGCAAACAGATGCATATAGAGGCACTCACATGAAATTATTTTCTTACTTATGCTTTATCTTTAGGTAAACACTCCATTTTTCTCCTCAGATAAGGGTCAGTTTGACTCCTGTAACAGCCGCTCTATCTTTAATATTGTGTAGATGACTTCGGGATATATTGCACATATTTTTCTTTAAATTTCTCATTCAATAGTATAAATAGCAAAAGATTAAAGAGTTGAAGACTGTGCATGTATATATATATTGCAAAATCATGATGCCTTTTGACTAATATCCTAAACCCCTGGACCATATTGTGTTCACTTCTCTGCTTTACTTTCCAGAAACTAAGGTATTAAAGACATACAAGAATAGAAGTAGAGCCAGAATTTTTTATTTATTCTTTAAGCACTAGAAAAGGAAGTGGAAAGGGGTTTTGAATATATATTAATTGATTATTATATTTACACAACTTCAGATTTCATTCCATCTACCCATTGTGAAGAAGAGATAATAAATAGCATTCTTTGGGCAGAAACAGATTATAAAAAACATCTGCAGCTTTCAAATTAAAATATTGGTAAATGATCAATCAAATGTGTGTTAGATATAGCATATAAAGTCAGCAGTCCATCTGCCAAAACATTAATCTCATACTCATTGTTTTGTGATTTGATTTTCAATTGACATACAATTAGTCCATTTTAACAAAGATTATTCAGAATTAATGTGATTGGAAAAGTGCATAATATATATTTAAACATTTGTTCACAATTTTTCTCTTCTTATCTGTGAAGGTTCTGGGAGTATGAAATCTTCAGTGGTGCTATTAGAGAGATGAAAAAACAAATAAAAGGAAAAATTGATGGCGTGTGAATGATTAAAACATTCAGTATTAAAATGCTTTCAACATTTGTCCTGTAAGGCCTTCTATAGAAAGAAACAACACTGCAATAAATACTAAAATAACTCTTTTTCATTAAAAGGTGCATTTTAAAAATTTTTTATTTTAAAGGTTTTACAGAGTTTTGTTGTTCACCAACATGTATGTTCCCAGATCAGTCATATGCATATCCCCGGTCCCCTCTCCCCAGTTCCCCCCATCCCACCCCTCCGGACCATCGCCCCAAGCCATTGTAAGCACTCCTATTCCCTTAGCACAATGACACTAGCTATCTTTTCCACACATAACAGTATAGCTTTCCATGTTACTCCCTCCATGCTTCCCCCTCCCTATTTCTTCCCCACAATGTCCCTATGTCTATGCTCTGTCTGTCTTTCCATGTGTTCACTGAGTGTGTTATCAAGACTCTCCTACTAGATTACATATATGTGTGTTAGTATACTGTATTTGTCTTTCTCTTTCTGACTTACTTCAATTTTTATGATAGGCTCTAGAGCCAACCACTTCATTAGGACTGAGGCTTCTGTATTTCTTTTAACAGCTGATTAGTATTCCGTTGTATATATGTACCAGAGCTTCTGGATCCATTCATTCGTCGATGGACATCTAGGTTGCTTCCAAGTTCTGGCTATTGTATAGAGAGCTGCAATGAATATTGGGATACAGGTGCTTCTTTCAGTTTTGATTTCATCAGGATATAAGCCTAATAGTGGGATTTCTGGGTCATAGGGTGCTTCTATTTTTAGTTTTTTAAGAAATCTCCATACTGTCTTCCATAGAGGCTGTATCAATTGACATTCCCACCAGCAATGCAAGAGGGTTCCCTTATCTCCGCACCCTCTCCAGCATTTATTGTCTGCAGAATTGTTGATGATGGCCATTCTGATGGGTGTGAGGTGGTATCTCATTGTAGTTTTAATTTGCATTTCTCTAATAATAAGCGAGGTTGAGCATTGTTTCATGTGCTTTTGGGCCATCTGTATGTCCTCTTTGGAGAGGCATCTCTTTCGATCTTTTTCCCATTTTTTGATTGGGTTGTTCGTTTTTCCAGTGCTGAGTTGTCTGAGCTGCTTGTAGATTTTGGAGATTAATTCTTTGTCTGTTGTTTCATTTGCTATGATTTTCTCCCACTCTGTGGGGTGTCTGTTCAACTTTTTGGTGATTTCTTTTGCTGTGCATAAGCTTTTAAGTTTCATGAGGTCCCACATGTTCAATTTTCTTTTCAGTTCCGCTATTTTAGTTGGTGGGTCAGAGAAGATCTTGCTTTGATTTATGTCCTTGAGGGTTTTGCCTATATTCTCCTCTAAGAGTTTGATGGTTTCTGGTCTTCCATTTAGGTCTTTAATCCATTTTGAGGTGATCTTTGTGTATGGGGTCAGGGAATGTTCCAACTTCATGTTTTTGCATGTAGCTGTCCAATTTTCCCAGCACCACTTGTTGAAGAGGCTGTCTTTGTCCCATTTTATATGTTCATCTCCTTTGTCAAAAATAAGGTACCCATAGGTGTGTGGGTTGATCTCTGGGTTCTCTATTTTGTTCCATTGGTCTATAGTTGTGTTTTTGTGCCAGTACCATACTGTCTTGAGGACTGTTGCTTTGAAGTAGAGTCTGAAGTTAGGGAGGCTGATCCCGCCAGCTCCATTTTTCTTTCTCAGGATTGCTTTGGCTATTCGAGGTCTTTTGTGTTTCCATATGAACTGTGTGATTCTTTGGTCTAGTTCTGTGAAAAATGTCAATGGAAGTTGAACAGGTATTGCATTGAATCTGTAGATGATATTTGGTAGTATGGTCATTTTCACAATATTGATCCTTCTGACCCAGGAACATAGAATATCTCTCCATCTGTTTAAGTCTTCTTTAATTTCTTTCATGAGTATCTTGTAATTTTCTGTGTACAATTCTTTTGTTTCTTTGGGCAGGTTTATTCCTAGATATTTGATTCTTTTGGTTGCAATGGTGAAGGGGACTGCCACTTTGATTTCATTTTCTGATTTTTCATTGTTTGTGTATAGGAATGCCAGTGATTTCTGTGTGTTGACTTTGTATCCTGTGACTTTGCTGAATTCATTGATTAGCTCTAGTAGCTTTGTAACCGTGTTTTGGGTATTTTCTATGTATAATATCATGTTTCTGCAAATAGAGAGAGCTTGACTTCTTCCTTTCCAATCTGGATTCCTTTGATTTCTTTCTCTTCTCTTATTGCCATTGCTAGAACTTCCAGGACTATGTTGAATAGTAATGGTGAAAGTGGACACCCCTGTCTTGTTCCTGATCTTAGAGGGAATGCTTTCAGTTTTTTGCCATTGAGGATAATGTTCTCTGTGGGTTTCTCATAGATGGCTTTCACTATGTTGAGATAGGTTCCTTCTATGCCCATTTTCTGCAGAGTTTTGATCATAAATGGATGTTGTACTTTGTCGAAGGCTTTTTCTGCATCTACTGAGATGATCATGTGATTTTTGTCTCTCAATTTGTTGATATGGTGTATCACATTGATTGATTTGCGGATGTTGAAGAATCCTTGCATGCCAGGAATGAACCCGACTTGATCATGATGTATGAGTTTTTTGATGTGTTGATGAATTCTGTTTGCTAGGATTTTGTTGAGGATCTTGGCATCTAAGTTCATCAGAGAAATTGGTCTGTAATTTTCCTTTTTTCTGTTGTCTTTGCCTGGTTTGGGTATCAGAGTGATGGTGGGCTCATAGAATGTGTTTGGAAGTTTTCCTTCCTGTGCAGTTTTTTGAAAGAGTTTTAGAAGGACAGGCATTAGCTCTTCTTTAAATGTTTGGTAGAATTCGGCTGTGAAGCCATCTGGCCTTGGGCTTTTATTTTGGGGTAGATTTTTAATCACAGATTCGATTTCTGAGCTTGTGATTGGGTTGTTCAAAGTTTCTGTTTCTTCCTGGGTGAGTCTTGGGAGATTGATCTTCCCCAAGAAACTGTCCATTTCTTCCAGGTTGTCCAGTTTGTTGCCATAGAGTTGCTCATAATAGTCCCTTAGAATCCTTTGGATTTTTGCATTATCTGTTGTAATCACTCATTTTTTGTTTTTGATTTTGTTGATCTCGTTCTTCTCTCTTTCTCTTGATGAATCTGGCCAGGGACTTGTCAATTTTGTTTACCTTTTCAAAGAACCAGCTTTTTGTTTTATTTATCTGTGCTATAGTTTCTTTCATATCTTTCTCATTTATTTCTCCTCTATCTTTATAATTTCTCATCTTCTGCTGGCTTTGGGATGGTTTTGTTCTTCTTTCTCCAATTGTTTTAAGCGGAGGGTTAGGTCATCTGCTTCATATTTTCCTAGTTTCTTGAGATGGGATTATATTGCTATAAATTTCCCTCTTAGAACTACTTTTGCGGTATCCCATAGGTTTTGCATGGTCATGTGTTCATTGTCATTGAGGATAATGTTCTCTGTGGGTTTCTCATAGATGGCTTTCACTATGTTGAGATAGGTTCCTTCTATGCCCATTTTCTGCAGAGTTTTGATCATAAATGGATGTTGTACTTTGTCGAAGGCTTTTTCTGCATCTACTGAGATGATCATGTGATTTTTGTCTCTCAATTTGTTGATATGGTGTATCACATTGATTGATTTGCGGATGTTGAAGAATCCTTGCATGCCAGGAATGAACCCGACTTGATCATGATGTATGAGTTTTTTGATGTGTTGATGAATTCTGTTTGCTAGGATTTTGTTGAGGATCTTGGCATCTAAGTTCATCAGAGAAATTGGTCTGTAATTTTCCTTTTTTCTGTTGTCTTTGCCTGGTTTGGGTATCAGAGTGATGGTGGGCTCATAGAATGTGTTTGGAAGTTTTCCTTCCTGTGCAGTTTTTCGAAAGAGTTTTAGAAGGACAGGCATTAGCTCTTCTTTAAATGTTTGGTAGAATTCGGCTGTGAAGCCATCTGGCCTTGGGCTTTTATTTTGGGGTAGATTTTTAATCACAGATTCGATTTCTGAGCTTGTGATTGGGTTGTTCAAAGTTTCTGTTTCTTCCTGGGTGAGTCTTGGGAGATTGATCTTCCCCAAGAAACTGTCCATTTCTTCCAGGTTGTCCAGTTTGTTGCCATAGAGTTGCTCATAATAGTCCCTTAGAATCCTTTGGATTTTTGCATTATCTGTTGTAATCACTCATTTTTTGTTTTTGATTTTGTTGATCTCGTTCTTCTCTCTCTTTCTCTTGATGAATCTGGCCAGGGACTTGTCAATTTTGTTTACCTTTTCAAAGAACCAGCTTTTTGTTTTATTTATCTGTGCTATAGTTTCTTTCATATCTTTCTCATTTATTTCTCCTCTATCTTTATAATTTCTCATCTTCTGCTGGCTTTGGGATGGTTTTGTTCTTCTTTCTCCAATTGTTTTAAGCGGAGGGTTAGGTCATCTGCTTCATATTTTCCTAGTTTCTTGAGATGGGATTATATTGCTATAAATTTCCCTCTTAGAACTACTTTTGCGGTATCCCATAGGTTTTGCATGGTCATGTGTTCATTGTCATTTTCTTCTAGGAATTGTTTAATTTCTCCTTTGATTTCCTCAGTAATCAGTTGGCTTTTTAGGTATATGTTGTTTAATCACCATGTGTTTGTGTTTTTAGCGGTTTTTTTCCTGTAGTTGATCTCTAGTCTCATTGCATTGTGGTCCGAGAAGATGGTTGATATAATTTCAGTTTTCTTGAATTGACTGAGGTTAGATTTGTGGCCCAATATATGGTCTATCCTGGAGAATGTTCCATGAGCACTTGAGAAGAAAGCGTATTCTTCTGCTTTTGGATGGAACGTCCTAAAGATATCGATGAGGTCCATCTTTTCCAGTGTGGCATTTAAGGCTTGTGTTTCTTTATTAATTTTCTGTTTGGATGATCTATCCATTGGTGTGAGAGGAGTGCTAAAATCTCCTACTATTATTGTGTTATTATTGATTTCTTCTTTTAAGTCTGAAAGTATCTGTCTTATGTATTGAGGTGCCCCTGTGTTGGGTGCATAGATATTCATGACTGTTATGTCTTCCTCTTGGATAGATCCCTTAATCATGATGTAGTGACCTGCCTTGTCTCTTAGAATCTTCTTTACTTTAAAGTCTATTTTGTCTGATATGAGGATTGCTCCTCCAGCTTTCTTTTGTTTTCTGCATTATCTGTTGTAATCACTCATTTTTTGTTTTTGATTTTGTTGATCTCGTTCTTCTCTCTCTTTCTCTTGATGAATCTGGCCAGGGACTTGTCAATTTTGTTTACCTTTTCAAAGAACCAGCTTTTTGTTTTATTTATCTGTGCTATAGTTTCTTTCATATCTTTCTCATTTATTTCTCCTCTATCTTTATAATTTCTCATCTTCTGCTGGCTTTGGGATGGTTTTGTTCTTCTTTCTCCAATTGTTTTAAGCGGAGGGTTAGGTCATCTGCTTCATATTTTCCTAGTTTCTTGAGATGGGATTATATTGCTATAAATTTCCCTCTTAGAACTACTTTTGCGGTATCCCATAGATTTTGCACGGTCGTGTGTTTATTGTCATTTTCTTCTAGGAATTGTTTAATTTCTCCTTTGATTTCCTCAGTAATCAGTTGGCTTTTTAGGTATATGTTGTTTAATCACCATGTGTTTGTGTTTTTAGCGGTTTTTTTCCTGTAGTTGATCTCTAGTCTCATTGCATTGTGGTCCGAGAAGATGGTTGATAGAATTTCAGTTTTCTTGAATTGACTGAGGTTAGACTTGTGGCCCAATATATGGTCTATCCTGGAGAATGTTCCATGAGCACTTGAGAAGAAAGCGTATTCTTCTGCTTTTGGATGGAACGTCCTAAAGATATCGATGAGGTCCATCTTTTCCAGTGTGGCATTTAAGGCTTGTGTTTCTTTATTAATTTTCTGTTTGGATGATCTATCCATTGGTGTGAGAGGAGTGCTAAAATCTCCTACTATTATTGTGTTATTATTGATTTCTTCTTTTAAGTCTGAAAGTATCTGTCTTATGTATTGAGGTGCCCCTGTGTTGGGTGCATAGATATTCATGACTGTTATGTCTTCCTCTTGGATAGATCCCTTAATCATGATGTAGTGACCTGCCTTGTCTCTTAGAATCTTCTTTACTTTAAAGTCTATTTTGTCTGATATGAGGATTGCTCCTCCAGCTTTCTTTTGATTTCCATTTGCATGGAATATCTTTCTCCAGCCTTTCACTTTCAGTCTATGAGTGTCTCTGTCTTATGTATTGAGGTGCCCCTGTGTTGGGTGCATAGATATTCATGACTGTTATGTCTTCCTCTTGGATGGATCCCTTAATCATGATGTAGTGACCTGCCTTGTGTCTTAGAATCTTCTTTACTTTAAAGTCTATTTTTGTCTGATATGAGGATTGCTACTCCAGCTTTCTTTTGATTTCCATTTACATGAAATATCTTTTTCCAGCCTCTCACTTTCAGTCTATGAGTGTCTCTAGGTCTGAAGTGGGTCTCTTGTAAACAGCATATATATGGGTCATGTTTCTTGATCCATTCAGCCAACCTGTGTCATTTGGTTGGAGCATTTAATCCATTTACATTCAAAGTAATTATTGATACAAATGTTCCTATTGTCATCTTCTTAGAAATTTGGGGTTTGATATTTAGGACTTCTTCTACTCTTGTATTTATTGGCTATATCAGGCCTTTTAACACTTGTTGTAGGGCTGGTTTTGTGGTACAGAATTCTTTTAGTTTTTGCTTGTCTGTGAAGCTTTTGACTTCTCCATCAATTCTGAATGAGATTCTTGCTGGGTAAAGGATTTGTGGTTGCAGGTTATTCTCTTTTAGCAGTTTAAATGTGCCCTGCCATTCTCTTCTGGCCTGCAACGTTTCTGTTGAGAGATCCACAGTTAGACATATGGGGTTTCCTTTGTATGTTACTTGTTGTTTGCTCCTAGCTGCTTTTAGTAATCTGTCTTTATATTTAGTCTGTGTTAGTTTGATTAAAATGTGCCTTGGTGTATTTCTTCTGAGGTTTATCCTGTATGGAACTCTTTGTACTTCTTGGACTTGGTTGACTATTTCCTTTCCCATGTTGGGGAAGTTTTCCACAATAACCTCTTCAAGAATTTTTTCATAACCTTTCTTCCCCTCTTCTTCCTCTGGAACTCCTATAATTCTAATGTTGGTGCGTTTGATATTTTCCCATAGGTCTCTGAGGCTACCCTCAGTTCTTTTAATTCTTTCAGCTTTGTTCTGTTCCTCAGCATTCATCTCAACCATTCCACCTTCCAGCTGACTTATCTGTTCTTCAGCCTCCAATACTCTACTGTTGAGGCCTTCTATAGTATTTTTGAGTTCAGCAATTGAGTTGGTGGTCTCTCTTTGCTTATTTTTCCTTTCCTACATGTCTTTTCTCGATGAACTAATTTCCTCTAATATTCTGTTTTCGGTGTTTTGCATCCTCATTAGTATAGCTTTTCTGAATTCTCTTTCAGATCATTTGTCTATCTCCTCCTCTGTCATTTGAAGCGGTGCTTCTCTAGCTTGGTCCTTCACTTGTGCAGTGTTTCTCTGTCGTTTCATTATTAGGTTAGTTTTTGTTTCTTTGTGGGTGTCTGTGTGTATGGAGTTATTTTCCCCACCAGGCTTCTTGGGTGAATTCTCCCTTCCTTTGGGTTTCTGTCCTTGTAGAAGGGTTCAATGGTTTGTGTCTTGGGTGCTGTTAGGTCTTGTTTACAGGTGAACAATCTCTAGTGTTGTATGTTCTTTGATAGTGTGGGGTCTTGGAATCAGGGCTTCCGCTCCAAGGATCCTTGGTTTGATGATTGGTCAGGGGGTGTAGGCTCTATGTCTGGTTTGCTATGGTGTTCTGTGATATTAGTTCAAATATTAGCATCTGAGGAGCAAGAGGTGTGTCCCTGGTGGGTGACAGTCATAAAAGCATGCAGTTGTTTTCTAACACAGTCATAAGATATACATACATACACAGCAATAACCACATCTAACCAGTCTTACAGTGACAAAGCATAGGAAATTTTTCTGGCAAACGACGCAATCTCAGATGGTACTTGCCCGTTAAGCTCTGAATTAATTAAAAATTACCTGGAAAAATAGATCCTAGGCAAGGTCCTGGCTTGGACTATTACAATGAAAGCAATTTTTAACTAAGACATGTGTTGGGGGTGAGGAGGTGGAGGTGTATGGGTAATGAGAAGGCATAGCTTCGTCTTGGAAGGATTTTATAGGGACAATAACCTCTTCAAGAATTTTTCATAACCTTTCTTCCCCTCTTCTTCCTCTGGAACTCCTATAATTCTAATGTTGGTGCGTTTGATATTTTCCCATAGGTCTCTGAGGCTACCCTCAGTTCTTTTAATTCTTTCAGCTTTGTTCTGTTCCTCAGCATTCATCTCAACCATTCCACCTTCCAGCTGACTTATCTGTTCTTCAGCCTCCAATACTCTACTGTTGAGGCCTTCTATAGTATTTTTGAGTTCAGCAATTGAGTTGGTGGTCTCTCTTTGCTTATTTTTCCTTTCCTGCATGTCTTTTCTCGATGAACTAATTTCCTCTAATATTCTGTTTTCGGTGTTTTGCATCCTCATTAGTATAGCTTTTCTGAATTCTGTTTCAGATCATTTGTCTATCTCCTCCTCTGTCATTTGAAGCGGTGCTTCTCTAGCTTGGTCCTTCATTTGTGCAGTGTTTCTCTGTCGTTTCATTATTAGGTTAGTTTTTGTTTCTTTGTGGGTGTCTGTGTGTATGGAGTTATTTTCCCCACCAGGCTTCTTGGTTGAATTCTCCCTTCCTTTGGGTTTCTGTCCTTGTAGAAGGGTTCAATGGTTTGTGTCTTGGGTGCTGTTAGGTCTTGTTTACAGGTGAACAATCTCTAGTGTTGTATGTTCTTTGATAGTGTGGGGTCTTGGAATCAGGGCTTCCGCTCCAAGGATCCTTGGTTTGATGATTGGTCAGGGGGTGTAGGCTCTATGTCTGGTTTGCTATGGTGTTCTGTGATATTAGTTCAAATATTAGCATCTGAGGAGCAAGAGGTGTGTCCCTGGTGGGTGACAGTCATAAAAGCATGCAGTTGTTTTCTAACACAATCATAAGATATACATACATACACAGCAATAACCACATCTAACCAGTCTTACAGTGACAAAGCATAGGAAATTTTTCTGGCAAACGACGCAATCTCAGATGGTACTTGCCCGTTAAGCTCTGAATTAATTAAAAATTACCTGGAAAAATAGATCCTAGGCAAGGTCCTGGCTTGGACTATTACAATGAAAGCAATTTTTAACTAAGACATGTGTTGGGGGTGAGGAGGTGGAGGGTGTATGGGTAATGAGAAGGCATAGCTTCGTCTTGGAAGGATTTTATAGGGTTATGTAGCCAAGATTAGTCTGTTGTATTTTTTAGTGCAGCTGGAAGAGAATAATGGAGACAGGAAGGTGTGAAATATTTATCTAGAGGATAGTGGTAGATAGGAGAAAGTTTTAGATTTAGAACATAGAGGGAGGAAGGAGTGAGAAAGAGGAAAGAAAATTAGAAGTTTCCAAGAATTAAAATTAAAAAAAAAGAATTGATAATTAAAAATCAAAAAAAAAAGAAATTAAAAATTAAAAAGGGAAGAGAAACTTAATAAGAAGAGACAAAAGAAAAAAAAAATTCCCAAACCTGACCAATCAAACGAATAAACAGAACCGTCCGCAACAGATAAACAAAAAAACTAACTACTGTCCCTGGTTTTTATCCTCTCATCTGTATGGTGGAAGCCAATCTGCTCTCAATGGTGTTGTCTTGATGATGTAGCCTTTCCCTTATGGCAGCAGTCTGCAAGCTCAGGTGCTGGCCAGGACGGCGGGCTGATCCAAGTCCGTCGGGCGGAGGCCTCGGCACGCGCAATCCTTTGTTGGGTGCACCCGCCCATAGCCTCCAATACCTGCCCTTCTCCCGGCTTCCTCCGCTGCAGGTGTAGCTATGGGGGTACACGGGCTCCTCCGCCACTGGCATGCGTGCACTGCCAGTTACACATGCAAGTCCCAAAGGCAGGCACAAGCTTCCCTGTCTGACTCGAAACCGGTCCCTGTCAGCAATCTGTGGGCGACTTCCCCTTCAGCTAGTCCCACACTAGGAGTGTTTGAACTCACCCGGTGCCAGACGGAAAGTCGCGATTTTCGCCCAGCCGAGCGGTGCAATTTTCACACTGGGCGCTCCCTCCCGTCTCCCGGTCAGTCACTAGGCAGCACTCCCCGCGTTCCGTCTGGCCTCAGGTCGCTAGGCAGCAAGCGCGTTCTGCTCGGCCCTGCTCCAGTATCCTATCTTCGCAGTGTCTTAATTTCTGCCGGCGATCCCTGAGGATTCGGAGTTTTCACGCTGATCGCTGCCTTCTCTCCCCCGAGGCTCTGCTTAGGCCCCCTTTTAGGGCACTTTCTTGCGCGCTCTCCATCGGTGCGGTCTGGCATGGGGGTCAGGATAGTGGATTCTTAGAACAGTAGCTCCGGGAGAGATCTGGCTGTTCACTCTTCTACTGCTGGTGAAATCTTCCCCTCATTACTCCACCATCTTGACTCCCCTCCCAAAAAGTGCATTTATTTTTATTCAAATACACATGTATGGAACTGTTCACTTAGTGTCCTCAGCACCTCAAAGGGTAAATAAACTGCCGGCAATGCAGGACACCTAAGTTCAGTCTCAGGGTCAAGAAGATCCCCTAGAGAAGTAAATGGCCACCCACTCCAGTATTCTTGCCTGGAAGATACCATGGACAGAGAAGCCTGGTAGTCTCGAGTCTGTGGGATCACAATGAACTGGACACAACTGAGTGACTAACTTTCACTTTTTTCACATGAGTAGCAAGAACAGAATGCTTGCATTGCTTTCTATCTTCCCATATGAACAACTTGATTCCCACAAGAGCATTTGTGCCACCAATTATTTGAAATCTCCCCTTGGGAAATCTAACTCATATTTTCTCTTAAATGCCCATTTCCATAGTACAGATAGCAAAGGGTTAGGAACACGAGGATTGTGTGTGTACATATATGTGTAGAATTGCAGTGTTTTTTGACCAGACTCCTGACCACCTGAAACTGTATTCAACTTATTGTTGCCTCACCAGAAACCAAGATGTTAAACTACATACAAAAGTGGGAGCAGAGACAGAATTCTTTCACTTTGTAGGTAGCATAAAGAAGTGGAGAGTTTTGAGATGTATATGACTGGATTGCTAGATTCATAAAAATGAAAGTTTGATTCCTCCTAAGCAGCTGAAGGCAGAAGTGTTGTAAAAGACTGAGTTTTCCTTAAAATGTTATTTTATCACTTCTCAGATTGCAATCTAGTATAGTTTTTCATTATAACTATGGATATCTAGTTACTTTCCTAAGCAAATATGCATCTTTGGTTCTGTTGTAATGGAAGCCAAGTCTAAATCACTTCCATGACAAGAAGAATGGGACAATAGCTACAGAACAGTCCTTTATCATGGTCACTCTTACCCCCTATTCTTCTCAAAAGAAAATCTAATTTACATCCTAGAGACACTTTTTGGGACTGTAGTTCATCCATTTTAGATAACAAATCATAGTTGGATAAATCCACTGTCACACTGAAACAACGGGAGTCATATACTGAAAACAGTTTAGTAAGGAAATTAATAGTTGGTCTGTGGAGATTGGGAATTAGAATAGATGACAGACTATACAATATTGTACTTGATAAGTGCTGGTATTCATGTACTGATGTTACCACTTATCAATTCTTATATATTGATATACTTGCCCAACAACAGCATAGTATGAATCCGTTTTATTTGAGGAACAACTAAGCTTAATGTATCAGAATCAGTTTGAATGTAATATGCAAAAAGTCTAATTTAATTTGTGGTTAATATTTTGTTATTTGGTATAAGCTTCTATCTTTAAGAGTTTGCCACATTTATAGAAAATAGGACCTTAACTTTTCATATAACAATAAAGCTAGTTTCAGTAATGGGCACTAGAACTATAAAATCAAAACACAAAGGACATAAATAGGATAATTATCTCATATTTAAGAGCTATATTCTTAAGAATAAAACACAGGTAATTGCCTAATATTGTCTATTTTCAATTTCTGTGTAGCTATGTTTTTCCTAACTTGTTTAATTCTATCATTATTACATGGATACATAGAATTGTATTGGTTGATCAAATGTATTGATCAATTGATCAAATGCATTGATCAAGAGGGATAAATGAGTAGCAATATTGTTTTTCATCACTTATGACAATTTTATTCATGCTGGCCAAATATTTTTCAAAAATATGTTTCAAAGTCTAAATGTTTTCCACTCATACACACATCATGTATTTATGGCACTTGTGTGCATATCTTCTAATCATATATATGTGTGTGTACATGTATACATGAATTGTTAGTTTCATTATGTTTAATAATGCCTGTAAAAGTAATATGAAAAATACAGTGTTGTATACAAAGTAGAATTTTACACATCTGACAGAGAAAAATGCTTGATGACAATATTAGTAGTTAAGGAAGCACATTCTTTAATTATCAATATATACTGTTCTTTTTTCTATGATGTAGATTGTAACGTGTCTGTTAGATTTGCAGTTATTAACTAATGTCAACACCAGTGATGATAAACTTTTTTTACCCCTATCCCAAAAGAAAATCTAATTTACATCCTAGAGACACTTTTTGGGACTGTAGTTCATCCATTTTAGATAACAAATCATAGTTGGATAAATCCACTGTCACACTGAAACAACGGGAGTCATATACTGAAAACAGTTTAGTAAGGAAATAAATAGTTGGTCTGTGGAGATTGGGAATTAGAATAGATGACAGACTATACAATATTGTACTTGATAAGTGCTGGTATTCATGTACTGATGTTACCACTTATCAATTCTTATATATTGATATACTTGCCCAACAACAGCATAGTATGAATCCGTTTTATTTGGGGAACAACTAAGCTTAATGTATCAGAATCAGTTTGAATGTAATATGCAAAAAGTCTAATTTAATTTGTGGTTAATATTTTGTTATTTGGTATAAGCTTCTATCTTTAAGAGTTTGCCACATTTATAGAAAATAGGACCTTAACTTTTCATATAACAATAAAGCTAGTTTCAGTAATGGGCACTAGAACTATAAAATCAAAACACAAAGGACATAAATAGGATAATTATCTCATATTTAAGAGCTATATTCTTAAGAATAAAACACAGGTAATTGCCTAATATTGTCTATTTTCAATTTCTGTGTAGCTATGTTTTTCCTAACTTGTATAATTCTATCATTATTACATGGATACATAGAATTGTATTGGTTGATCAAATGTATTGATCAATTGATCAAATGCATTGATCAAGAGGGATAAATGAGTAGCAATATTGTTTTTCATCACTTATGACAATTTTATTCATGCTGGCCAAATATTTTTCAAAAATATGTTTCAAAGTCTAAATGTTTTCCACTCATACACACATCATGTATTTATGGCACTTGTGTGCATATCTTCTAATCATATATATGTGTGTGTACATGTATACATGAATTGTTAGTTTCATTATGTTTAATAATGCCTGTAAAAGTAATATGAAAAATACAGTGTTGTATACAAAGTAGAATTTTACACATCTGACAGAGAAAAATGCTTGATGACAATATTAGTAGTTAAGGAAGCACATTCTTTAATTATCAATATATACTGTTCTTTTTTCTATGATGTAGATTGTAACGTGTCTGTTAGATTTGCAGTTATTAACTAATGTCAACACCAGTGATGATAACTAGGGAATTAAAAATCAGCGAGTAAACTGAGATACGATAGACACTGATAACTAAGGATCCAACAAAGCAAAGAGGTCCCTGCAAGAATACTCAGTAAGTGTCATGATGACACTCACTCATAACCTGGTTTCAAATCACCTTTCTAAAGATTTCTTTATTCAATGTAAATTAGTCTTTTAAAATTGCCAGTTAAGAAACACTTTGAAAATAAAAGATAAAAAAGAAAATTAGCTGTAAAAATAAATTATTAAAACTTTGAAGTATATATATATATATATGGCCTTCTTAATGTTATTTTTGCTTATATATATATGTATATATATATATATATATATATATATATATATATATATATAACACACACACACACACATATATATATATGTTATAAATATAGCTTCTGCTTCCCAGGTGACACTAATGGTAAAGAACCTGCCTACCAATGGAGGTGACACAAGAGATGCGAGTTTTATCCCTGGATTAGGAAGACCCCTGGAGGAGGAAACGGCAAGCCATTCTAATATTCTTACCTGGGAAGACATACACAGGGGCACTTACATCTTTATTATCTCCATTAAATTTCAAAGCACAAAAATGTGAAATGGGGCTTCCCTGGTGGTCCAGTGGGTAAAGGGTCCACCTTGCAGTGCAAGGGGCACCTGTTCCATCCCTGGCCCGGAGTGGCTGGATTGGTGTGCCCAATTACGAGCCAGCCCCCTGGAGCACATGCTCCCAGAGGCAGCGCTCTGCAACGAGACAGGCTACTGCAATGGGAGACCCACACATGCCAAAGAATAAAGATTGATGAAAATAAATAAATTAAAACAAAAAACAGCAAAAGAGGCCAAAATTTTTTTTAAAAGTTAAAAATAATGTGAAATGTCCTCAATTACTGTAGGACAAAAAAAAAAAAAAAACATATAAAAGAGGAAATACAAATGAAAAATAATTAATACAAATAATTAATGTACACAGGATCAAAAATCAGAATACCCCTTTGACATTAGCGTTGGAAACCAGGAGGCAACAGAAAAATGCCTTCAAAATTCTGAAGGAAAGTAAAGATAAACCCAGCGTTTTTAATCCAGCAAAATGATAAATAGAACATACCCTATTCAGACATGCATATTCTCAAAAACATGTTTTCCATGCAGTCAGAAATATAGAAGTAAGAATAATTAGATCCACAAATAGTGATATAACACAAACAGTGGATCAAAAGGAATTTAGGGATAAAAAAAAAAATGTGTCCAAACTAGCAGAAACAGAAGTACAGAGATTTTCTAGAAATAAACAAACTACATAGAAGGGAAAAAGACTGATCAATTGTGTTTGTCAACAAATAATAGTAAAGTGTTTTACAATTCTAAAAATGAGCTAAAATTTTTGAGATGTCTATACCAAGTAGTAAGCCCAGTAAAGGGAATTATCATCAAAAGGGAAAATATTGAACAGGGAGGAAAATATGACTGTCATATGATGTGACTTAGCAAGCAATAATAACAAATATCAATAAATTTAACAGCAACAATCATAAGGGGGAAAAAGGGAGAAAAAGCAAGTCAGACAAACTCTTTAGAAATGCAAAAGTCAATTATGTGGAAACTTAAAATATGGGAAAGTGGACTTCAACCATCAAAATGGTAGAGCTAAATATTTTTATTTTCATTATTATCATATGGCACTATTTTGCCTAACACATATTCTCTGTCAAAATTTAGAAGAAATAAGTTATGAAGAATAGATCAGAGAGGGCTCAGTTCTGGTATTGAATGCACAGCGGCTCAGACATGAAGTTTCATCTGCACTGTGCTTGAAAAACAGTTTTCAAAATCTGGGGACTGCTCCCAGAGGCAGCGCTCTGCAACGAGACAGGCTACTGCAATGGGAGACCCACACATGCCAAAGAATAAAGATTGATGAAAATAAATAAATTAAAACAAAAAACAGCAAAAGAGGCCAAAATTTTTTTTAAAAGTTAAAAATAATGTGAAATGTCCTCAATTACTGTAGGACAAAAAAAAAAAAAAAAAACATATAAAAGAGGAAATACAAATGAAAAATAATTAATACAAATAATTAATGTACACAGGATCAAAAATCAGAATACCCCTTTAACATTAGCATTGGAAACCAGGAGGCAACAGAAAAATGCCTTCAAAATTCTGAAGGAAAGTAAAGATAAACCCAGCGTTTTTAATCCAGCAAAATGATAAATAGAACATACCCTATTCAGACATGCATATTCTCAAAAACATGTTTTCCATGCAGTCAGAAATATAGAAGTAAGAATAATTAGATCCACAAGTAGTGATATAACACAAACAGTGGATCAAAAGGAATTTAGGGATAAAAAAAAAAATGTGTCCAAACTAGCAGAAACAGAAGTACAGAGATTTTCTAGAAATAAACAAACTACATAGAAGGGAAAAAGACTGATCAATTGTGTTTGTCAACAAATAATAGTAAAGTGTTTTACAATTCTAAAAATGAGCTAAAATTTTTGAGATGTCTATACCAAGTAGTAAGCCCAGTAAAGGGAATTATCATCAAAAGGGAAAATATTGAACAGGGAGGAAAATATGACTGTCATATGATGTGACTTAGCAAGCAATAATAACAAATATCAATAAATTTAACAGCAACAATCATAAGGGGAAAAGGAAGAAAAAGCAAGTCAGACAAACTCTTTAGAAATGCAAAAGTCAATTATGTGGAAACTTAAAATATGGGAAAGTGGACTTCAACCATCAAAATGGTAGAGCTAAATATTTTTATTTTCATTATTATCATATGGCACTATTTTGCCTAACACATATTCTCTGTCAAAATTTAGAAGAAATAAGTTATGAAGAATAGATCAGAGAGGGCTCAGTTCTGGTATTGAATGCACAGCGGCTCAGACATGAAGTTTCATCTGCACTGTGCTTGCATTTTACCAATTACAAAGTGCAGATTAATTCAAAAATACTTCCTGGACTTGTGAGGATTAATGAGTTAATATTTGTACAATTTAGTATAGAAGAAATATAACCCATTAAAATCAGTGACAACAATAAAAACAATTCTTGTTAGGTCACTGGAGAAGTGATCAACAAACTTTGTCTTAAGAGAACACTCATAAGGATATGCATATAGCAATTAACATTGAAATAAGATACTCTAACAAAAACTCATTAGAAAGATCTTAATATAATTATCTTTATTTATAAATTGATAAGGTTTTAGTTTATGCCATTTTTGTTTCAAAATAATATGGGAAAAATATATGTGACAGAATTTGAGATATAGTGACTGTTAAATATGTGTGCTCAATGAATTGATAAATTGAACTAACATACAACACATATTTGGTTTTAACTTGTTCAAATATTCAACTCTATTTAAAATATTTGGTCATTCAATATTAAAATGCATATTTGCTTAAAAGAGGGAGCAGAGTGAGAGAGAGTACAACTAAAATTTTCTTCCTTTCCCCCCACTAATCCTGAAGAATCAGAAAACAGAAAAACCCACAAAAGTTCCACTAGCTAACTAATAATTATACCAGCTTGCCCATGATAATTCTGGACAAAACAGACCTGACACCAGCTTCATTCATTCTTACTGGAGTCCCAGGCCTGGAGGACAGGCACTTTTGGATTTCTTTACCATTCTACACAATGTATGTTGTGGCTGTGGTTGGAAACTGTGGACTCCTCTACCTCATTAGATATGAGGACTTACAACTAATCAATAAATTTAAGGGGAAAAGGAAGAAAAAGCAAGTCAGACAAACTCTTTAGAAATGCAAAAGTCAATTATGTGGAAACTTAAAATATGGGAAAGTGGACTTCAACCATCAAAATGGTAGAGCTAAATATTTTATTTTCATTATTATCATATGGCACTATTTTGCCTAACACATATTCTCTGTCAAAATTTAGAAGAAATAAGTTATGAAGAATAGATCAGAGAGGGCTCAGTTCTGGTATTGAATGCACAGCGGCTCAGACATGAAGTTTCATCTGCACTGTGCTTGCATTTTACCAATTACAAAGTGCAGATTAATTCAAAAATACTTCCTGGACTTGTGAGGATTAATGAGTTAATATTTGTACAATTTAGTATAGAAGAAATATAACCCATTAAAATCAGTGACAACAATAAAAACAATTCTTGTTAGGTCACTGGAGAAGTGATCAACAAACTTTGTCTTAAGAGAACACTCATAAGGATATGCATATAGCAATTAACATTGAAATAAGATACTAACTCATTAGAAAGATCTTAATATAATTATCTTTATTTATAAATTGATAAGGTTTTAGTTTATGCCATTTTTGTTTCAAAATAATATGGGAAAAATATATGTGACAGAATTTGAGATATAGTGACTGTTAAATATGTGTGCTCAATGAATTGATAAATTGAACTAACATACAACACATATTTGGTTTTAACTTGTTCAAATATTCAACTCTATTTAAAATATTTGGTCATTCAATATTAAAATGCATATTTGCTTAAAAGAGGGAGCAGAGTGAGAGAGAGTACAACTAAAATTTTCTTCCTTTCCCCCCACTAATCCTGAAGAATCAGAAAACAGAAAAACCCACAAAAGTTCCACTAGCTAACTAATAATTATACCAGCTTGCCCATGATAATTCTGGACAAAACAGACCTGACACCAGCTTCATTCATTCTTACTGGAGTCCCAGGCCTGGAGGACAGGCACTTTTGGATTTCTTTACCATTCTACACAATGTATGTTGTGGCTGTGGTTGGAAACTGTGGACTCCTCTACCTCATTAGATATGAGGATTCCTTGCACAGGTCTATGTATTATTTTTTGGCCATGTTCTCTCTAACTGACCTTGTCATGTGCAGTACTACAATTCCTAAAGCCCTCTGCATCTTCTAGTTCCATCTTAAGGGAATCAGCTTTGATGGATGCCTGCTCCAGAAGTTCTTCATCTATGCCTTCACAGGGATGGAGTCTGCAGTGCTCATGCTTATGGCTCTGGACTATTATGTGGCCATCTTCTATCCTCTGCACTACTCAGCTACCCTCACCGATCCTGTCATTGCAAAGGCTGGGCTTGCCACTTTCCTGAGAAGTGTGTTGATGGCCATTCCTTTGACTTTCATCATCAAACAATTGGCCTATTGCAGAGGCAATATAATGCACCATACCTACTGTGACTACATGGCTGTAGCCAAGCTATCTTGTGGAAATATCAAGATCAATGTTATCTATGGTCTGATGGTTGCCCTCTGGATTGGGGGCTTTGACATTTTGTGTATCACAGTCTTCTACACCATGATCCTCTGGGCATTGGTCAGCATCTCCTCAGGAGAAGCTTGGCGGAAGGCCTTCAACACCTGCACTGCCCACATCTGTGCTATAGTTTTCTCCTACAGCCCAGCCTTCTTTTGTTTCTTTTCCCACCGCTTTGGAGGTCACAGGATTCCTGCATCCTGCCACATAATTGTGGCCAATATTTATCTGCTCTTGACTCCCACTATGAACCCTGTTGTCTACAAAGTGAAAACCAAACAAATATGAGACTGTGTAATAAGGGTCTTTTTGGGTTCTAAGGATACTAAATCCCACAGCATATGAAAAGGATATATGTCAGCGAAGGGAAAAGAGCACTAAAATTTCTTCCTTTCCCCCCACTAATCCTGAAGAATCAGAAAACAGAAAAACCCACAAAAGTTCCACTAGCTAACTAATAATTATACCAGCTTGCCCATGATAATTCTGGACAAAACAGACCTGACACCAGCTTCATTCATTCTTACTGGAGTCCCAGGCCTGGAGGACAGGCACTTTTGGATTTCTTTACCATTCTACACAATGTATGTTGTGGCTGTGGTTGGAAACTGTGGACTCCTCTACCTCATTAGATATGAGGATTCCTTGCACAGGTCTATGTATTATTTTTTGGCCATGTTCTCTCTAACTGACCTTGTCATGTGCAGTACTACAATTCCTAAAGCCCTCTGCATCTTCTAGTTCCATCTTAAGGGAATCAGCTTTGATGGATGCCTGCTCCAGAAGTTCTTCATCTATGCCTTCACAGGGGTGGAGTCTGCAGTGCTCATGCTTATGGCTCTGGACTATTATGTGGCCATCTTCTATCCTCTGCACTACTCAGCTACCCTCACCAATCCTGTCATTGCAAAGGCTGGGCTTGCCACTTTCCTGAGAAGTGTGTTGATGGCCATTCCTTTGACTTTCATCATCAAACAATTGGCCTATTGCAGAGGCAATATAATGCACCATACCTACTGTGACTACATGGCTGTAGCCAAGCTATCTTGTGGAAATATCAAGATCAATGTTATCTATGGTCTGATGGTTGCCCTCTGGATTGGGGGCTTTGACATTTTGTGTATCACAGTCTTCTACACCATGATCCTCTGGGCATTGGTCAGCATCTCCTCAGGAGAAGCTTGGCGGAAGGCCTTCAACACCTACACTGCCCACATCTGTGCTATAGTTTTCTCCTACAGCCCAGCCTTCTTTTGTTTCTTTTCCCACCGCTTTGGAGGTCACAGGATTCCTGCATCCTGCCACATAATTGTGGCCAATATTTATCTGCTCTTGACTCCCACTATGAACCCTGTTGTCTACAAAGTGAAAACCAAACAAATATGAGACTGTGTAATAAGGGTCTTTTTGGGTTCTAAGGATACTAAATCCCACAGCATATGAAAAGGATATATGTCAGCGAAGGGAAGAGAAATGAAGGGAAAGAGGATCAAGGAGAAAAAGAGAAGAGGAGAAGAGAGAGAAGGGAATCCGGGGGAGAAAATAAAAGGAAAGGGATACTTCTGTTGACAATACAGTCTAATAATGCCTTCCTGAGAGCACATTTTCGACATGATGTGGAAGAATCTTGACTAGTGCATTCCCAATAATTGTCTCCAGAACCTCAACATCACTGACATGCCCACCAGGCTTTCGAAAAGTTTTTCATCTCCTCACCCTGTAGAGGACTGGACTCATCATTAACCAACATTTCCATGAATAAAAGCATAATACAATGCTGAGGCTACTGAGGTAAACTAAATCAGCTTCAATGACTGCCTGATGGAAGATCATCTGCAACTTGATGCCACTTTATCCTGTATTCAAATAGGGATTGGAATTTTCAGTTTGTAGGCTATTATTACTTTCCTTTGGAAAATATAGTCTATATTTTGATCACCATTACCAGGATTCCTCTATTTTCAGTGTTGTCTCTCTGATGGAAAAACTATGAAATATCCATGAGGTCATTAGTTTCCTGAGGTCAGTGTCTCTGGATTTCTAATTTGGAAATACATTAGTCATCTGACAGAGTTCCTCTTTTTGTGTCCCAAACAGAACTATTTCCCCACAGACCAATGGGATATACAGTTTTTCTTTCAAGATGGACTTCAAAACTACATAGTCAGGAGAGACAGAAAACTCTGTTAACCAAATTAAGAACCATAATGATAAAGGTTATTTTATAAACACAAGATCAGAGATGAAAAAAGTACTTAGTCTTCTTTCCATTTGAGAATGAAATTTATAGTCTTTAAGTTTTTACAAATTAATATCTAGAGCACAGACAAAAACAAAATAGTAATTTTATATCAATATTACAGAAGCAAAATAAATTAAATAGGTATAAAGAGAAACTCAATTTTTAACTCTGATCCTTCGCTATCCAATTGATAAGCAAACACATTTCTTCCTTTGATTCAATATATGTGAACTCATTAAATTTTATGTAATTTTGTTGTTTTTTCTACCATTTTACATGCCCAAAAAACCACCCCACTCCCTCAAATTAGAATCTTGTCTCACTTTAAGAACAAGCTTTATGTAAAAAATTGGTCTTGATTTGAGAAAGAGGGAAAAGTGAATGCTTAAAATTTGTTACATTTTCTTTATTAATATTGTTAAATTTTATTTATTATTCATTATTACTTATTAATCTTATTATAAATTTATGGAAAAACTATTTCTATAACTTTGCTTCCCTAAGAGCAGGAATATTTTCCTTCTTGTTCAACAAAGTAACTATTGGGTCAGTTCATGTATGAATGTGGAATAGTCCTCAAAATAGGATTATATTAGATCAGTAATGATTTGTAATCTAGTCTCAGAATTGTCATTTGTGTAAGTAACATGAGTGGAAAATGATGAGCGCATGAATTCCAAGTGCAGTTCTACTACATACTGTATGATATCAGGCAAATTTCTTAAGGTTTATATGTATCAATTTTCTCATAAGTTGAAAAATAACGGCACCTAACTCAGTGGAGATTCTTATAAGGATTAACTTTTAGAAATATCTAACATACTTGGAAAAATTTATGCCAGGAGTTATTATGTAAATGTTTGATATTTTTATGATGAAATAAAAGAGTTCTGAATCTAGCTTGATGAAGGAAAGGTTGACTGTCAGTTGCAGAAAAGAGTTTAGGAAAGCTTGTTGAGGACACTGTGCTATTAAAATAAGCATACATATTGATACAGAATATTACAAATTATGTGTTTTGCTGATTTGTGTATGTTTATGTAAGGTTGGTCAGGGTAGGACTGAGGTGATTGATTGAACGCTTCTTGAAGACTATTTCCAAGTTACCCAGAAAGAATCAAGCTACTCTGCAGCCTATCAGAGAGCTAAAAGCATACTCGGTCTTCTCATTACACAAAGGAGCTCAGAAAACCCAAGTGAGCTATAATGCAAGAATTTCAAGTCTGTCTTCAGGTAGTTTCTCATTCAGTTATATTGACAACTCACCAAGCCAATTACCTTTTGAGGCTCTTTTATTTAAAATTGTACAAATACTAGAGAGACAAATTGAGAGACTCCCTCTGCAATTTCTGTATATAAATTTTTAAGTGTATATACAAGGAAGAAGAGATTTTTCTTTTCCTTTAGATTTTTTCCAAAAGGCTTTCTTTAAAAAGAAAGCTATTCTAAAAGATAGATATTTCAAAACATTTATGCTTGTTTTAATAAAAGCTAGGTCCATCAAACTCAAATTAGGGAGTTTGCTAAATGATTTTAATATTTTAAATGATTTTAATTTTTATCCCTAATTACAACATCCTCCCAGGTTTGACTGTATCAGTCAGACTTAGCTTTTAAACCTATACTGTCATGTGTAGAAAAGATAGCTATTGTCATTGTGCTAGGGGAATAGGAGTACCTACAACCACTTGGAGCAATGGTCTGGAGGGATGGGGGGGGGAACCTGGGTTGGGGGAGGGCCAAGGGATATGCATCTGATTGATCTGGGAACATTCATGTACAAAAATAAATAAATAAATAAATAAATAAATAAATAATTTAAAAAAAGCTCTAGGGAACTGGCTTTCTTTCCATCACACTAGGCCCCTTGAGTTTACCTCCATTTGTCCTAAAGTCTTAGAATCCATCAGCAGTAATTGTAAGCCAGTTCTGAGTATACTGAAACTCAACTGTACCCAGTACAAGTTGAGCACAGTACTCCCTACTTAAGATGAGCCAAGCACAGTGCTCCAACTGTAAGTACATAGTTGGGGTCAGAGTTATCTTAATCTTGCAAATGTAAGTACATCTAGGTTGATGTAGTAAAATTTAGGAAAGCTTGTTGAGGACACTGTGCTATTAAAATAAGCATACATATTGATACAGAATATTACAAATTATGTGTTTTGCTGATTTGTGTATGTTTATGTAAGGTTGGTCAGGGTAGGACTGAGGTGATTGATTGAACGCTTCTTGAAGACTATTTCCAAGTTACCCAGAAAGAATCAAGCTACTCTGCAGCCTATCAGAGAGCTAAAAGCATAATCGGTCTTCTCATTACACAAAGGAGCTCAGAAAACCCAAGTGAGCTATAATGCAAGAATTTCAAGTCTGTCTTCAGGAAGTTTCTCATTCAGTTATATTGACAACTCACCAAGCCAATTACCTTTTGAGGCTCTTTTATTTAAAATTGTACAAATACTAGAGAGACAAATTGAGAGACTCCCTCTGCAATTTCTGTATATAAATTTTTAAGTGTATATACAAGGAAGAAGAGATTTTTCTTTTCCTTTAGATTTTTTCCAAAAGGCTTTCTTTAAAAAGAAAGCTATTCTAAAAGATAGATATTTCAAAACATTTATGCTTGTTTTAATAAAAGCTAGGTCCATCAAACTCAAATTAGGGAGTTTGCTAAATGATTTTAATATTTTAAATGGTTTTAATTTTTATCCCTAATTACAACATCCTCCCAGGTTTGACTGTATCAGTCAGACTTAGCTTTTAAACCTATACTGTCATGTGTAGAAAAGATAGCTATTGTCATTGTGCTAGGGGAATAGGAGTACCTACAACCACTTGGAGCAATGGTCTGGAGGATGGGGGAGAACCTGGGTGGGGGGAGGGCCAAGGGATATGCATCTGATTGATCTGGGAACATTCATGTACAAAAATAAATAAATAAATAAATAAATAATTTAAAAAAAGCTCTAGGGAACTGGCTTTCTTTCCATCACACTAGGCCCCTTGAGTTTACCTCCATTTGTCCTAAAGTCTTAGAATCCATCAGCAGTAATTGTAAGCCAGTTCTGAGTATACTGAAACTCAACTGTACCCAGTACAAGTTGAGCACAGTACTCCCTACTTAAGATGAGCCAAGCACAGTGCTCCAACTGTAAGTACATAGTTGGGGTCAGAGTTATCTTAATCTTTTGCAGAGATTAGGGGTTGTCTTATAAGAGCCATCTGTGGTGTGAGCATCTGCATAATAATCCTCCAATGTCACTATAGAAATTATGAAGTGTCATTTTTGTGAAGTTAACATAAATATTGAAATGTCTTGACATGTCAATACATTAAAATTTTCCATAACCACCGTGTCCCTCAATATATAAAATACACAGAACTTTGTAGCAAATCATTCCTTAGGATCATATCCATTGTTTTGTCAATTTTATTTTATTACTTTTTATCTGTATAATTTTTCACAAAATTTCCCAAGCCCTCACTTTAGTTGGCTGTGTCAGAGGTCATCATTCTCCAGATCCATTGAGTTTCTATGGATATTTTTATTAGATTTTCGACTTCTAAGCAATGTCATGGTATCAGGCCTTGATAGGTAATGTCTTGACTGAAGAAAGATATTTAGGACCCCACTTAAACCTGACTACATAAATATTTATTCTTCTTCTGTCTTGAAAGGATTTTAACTAAGGGTTTTAATATAATTTAATTCTTAACCCAATCCCTTAGCTAGAAATGAATTCTTACCCTATAGATTAGGAAAGAGGATCCTAGAGGCTTGGTTAACTTTTCAAGTTCATAGGAACACGTAGAGCTGCATTAACTTTTTTTGGGGGGGGGGGGCATTTTTTAATTGATTTTTTAAAAATTTATTTATTTTTCATCCATCTTTACTCTTCTGCCTGTGCGGGCTTCCCATTGCTGTGGCCTCTCTCGCTGCCGAGCACTGGCTCTGGGCGCATGCGCTCCAGAGTGCTGGCTTGTAATTGGACACACTAGTCCAGCCACTCCGCGGCACATGGAATCTTCCCAGGCCAGGAATTGAACCGGTGTCCCTTACACTGCAAGGCGGACTCTTTACCCACTGGGCCACCAGGGAAGCCCTGCATTGACTTTTGTACTATTTTTTAAAAAATATTTCCATCTAGGTCATTAGATTTTCTAAGCTATGAGCTGTGTGTGTGTGTGTGTGTGTGTGTGTGTGTGTGTGTGTGTGTGTGTGTGATTTCCTTACAAATCCATTAGTTTTGGATCTCAACTACATTGAATATAAATTCATATGATGGACGCCCCTGTCTTGTTCTTTAAATAGATAATTTTAAAGTTTTGTTTTTACAAAACTTCTCTTTTTGCTTGATTTAAATTTAATTAAGTATAAATAGAAAAATCAAACATTTCTATGATCTATTTTACCTACATTGATTTTTTCCTTTAAATTTTGGAAAGTATTTTTAATGCACTTTATATTTTAGGGCAATTTAGTTCACAGAAAAATTTAGTAGAAAGCAGTTTCTCAAAAAATTGAAAATAGAATTTCCACATGATTGAGCAATTCTACCTCTGAGAATGTATACAAAGTAATTGAAAACAGGGTCTTGAATAGATATTTTTACAGCCATATTTATAGCAGTATTATTCACAACAACTAAAGCACGTACATAACCCACATCCATCAATCAATAAATGGATAAGAGGAATGCGGTATACAGAAACAATACACACACACACACACACACACACACACACACACACACGATGGAATGTTATTTGCCCTTAAAAAGGACAATGTCTCTAAATTCTGATTCAGTTTATCTGATTCAGTCAATCATAGTGAATTATACACATATCAAAATATTTTGCAAACCATAAATGTTCAATCTTAAATCATAAAGTGACTCACTACATTGTGTACTATTTTAAAATGATTTTTTAGATTCCATGTCTCAACTTTTAATTTTCATTTTCCATTGAATATTTCCTTAGTATTTTTATGACTCTTGTTAAATAAAAGAATCATAAAAATGCTAAGGGTTCTCTGTCCATGGAATTCTCAGAGCAAGAACACTGGAGTTAGTTGGCATTTCCTCCTCCAGAGGATCTCCTCAACCCCACGGACTAAACTCACACTTGTGCAGGTGGATTTTTTATAATTAGAGTCACCTAAGAATATACAAATCCATGGTTTTTAGGTCTCTTAGAAGATACTAGATAAACAGATATCTATGTATCTATTTATCTATCTATCTCCATTATTTTTCACATTTTCCCCAGATAGGTAATTGGAGCACACTGAGTGGAGTTCTCTGTGCTAGGTCCTTATTAGTTACCTTTTTTATGTATAGCAGTGTGTGTATTTTAATTTCAGTCTCCAGTCTATTCCTTCCCTCACATTTGCCTTTAGTACCTATAAACTTGATTGTGAGATCAGTGTGTCTGTTTTTTCTCTTATTAATAAATATTCATTGTTTTTTCCTCTCACTTATAATTAGAACGTGGCTTATTTTTGTGCTTAAAATGTTCTGTAATTTCTTGTATTTTTGCATGCGGTATTGTCAATTTAGTTCACAGAAAATTTAGTAGAAAGCAGTTTCTCAAAAAATTGAAAATAGAATTTCCACATGATTGAGCAATTCTACCTCTGAGAATGTATACAAAGTAATTGAAAACAGGGTCTTGAATAGATATTTTTACAGCCATATTTATAGCAGTATTATTCACAACAGCTAAAGCACGTACATAACCCACATCCATCAATCAATAAATGGATAAGAGGAATGCGGTATACAGAAACAATACACACACACACACACACACACACACACACACACACACGATGGAATGTTATTTGCCCTTAAAAAGGACAATGTCTCTAAATTCTGATTCAGTTTATCTGATTCAGTCAATCATAGTGAATTATACACATATCAAAATATTTTGCAAACCATAAATGTTCAATCTTAAATCATAAAGTGACTCACTACATTGTGTACTATTTTAAAATGATTTTTTAGATTCCATGTCTCAACTTTTAATTTTCATTTTCCATTGAATATTTCCTTAGTATTTTTATGACTCTTGTTAAATAAAAGAATCATAAAAATGCTAAGGGTTCTCTGTCCATGGAATTCTCAGAGCAAGAACACTGGAGTTAGTTGGCATTTCCTCCTCCAGAGGATCTCCTCAACCCCACGGACTAAACTCACACTTGTGCAGGTGGATTTTTTATAATTAGAGTCACCTAAGAATATACAAATCCATGGTTTTTAGGTCTCTTAGAAGATACTAGATAAACAGATATCTATGTATCTATTTATCTATCTATCTCCATTATTTTTCACATTTTCCCCAGATAGGTAATTGGAGCACACTGAGTGGAGTTCTCTGTGCTAGGTCCTTATTAGTTACCTTTTTTATGTATAGCAGTGTGTGTATTTTAATTTCAGTCTCCAGTCTATTCCTTCCCTCACATTTGCCTTTAGTACCTATAAACTTGATTGTGAGATCAGTGTGTCTGTTTTTTCTCTTATTAATAAATATTCATTGTTTTTTCCTCTCACTTATAATTAGAACATGGCTTATTTTTGTGCTTAAAATGTTCTGTAATTTCTTGTATTTTTGCATGCGGTATATAGATATATAAAAATTTTGGTACAAAATTGTCAACAGTGATGTCAAATCTATATTGTTGCCATTTTCAATTTATACATTATTTTAAGAAATAGTAATATTTAAAAATTTCTTACCATAACTTTAGCTTTTTCATTCTCTACTTTCATTCCTTTCAGGTTAAATTTTTGTGATCATATTCAGGCAAGGCACAAGTATTATATTGTTGCATTAATCAGTCTTTTAATCATTGTGCAATTATTATTTTAATTGAATTACTCTTTATAGTATATCTAATATTTATATCATTAAGTTGTTTTGCTTAAGGAAGAATACCTGATTCATTCTATATATGAGATTTCAGACTTTGTGTTTTAAGTTTTTTTCAAATAAATAAGGCATTGTTTTTTAAAATTTAATCTCAAAATCTGATCTTAATTGACAAGAATACTGCATAATAATTATGTTTATATATACGTGTGAATTGTCTTTTTTGTGTATTTTGATATTCATAATTTAATTTTTGGCTTTATTTGGCTTTGATAAAATATTCAGTTTCTTCTAACGTTTATAGTTTGATATGATTATTTCTGACCCTCACACTACCATCATTCTTTTACATATTTAATATACTCACCTCTTAATAGCTCTAACCTTCTCATGAATATAATGAAAACTCATGGACATGTAAATTTTATAATTCTCCTCCAATACACAACAAATATATACTAACTGCCAGTCTCTCAAGATAAGCCAGTGGTATAACTGGTAGATACATCATTCCTTGGTTTCTTTTTTTTTTTTTTTTGGTGGGGGTACGGGTTGGAGAGGGAGGACGTGGGCAGGCCTCTTCTATTGGTCTTTTATTTATCCATTTACATCCACTTTTGTTCTTTGGCCAGTTTGGGCCTCCCATCACAGTGGCCTCTGTTGTCGCAGAGCACCGGCTCTGGGCTCATGGGCTCCACAGCTCAGGCTGGGTAATTGAACACATTGGTCCAGTCACTCCTCTGCACTGTGGGTATTCATTGTTTTTTCCTCTCACTTATAATTAGAACATGGCTTATTTTTGTGCTTAAAATGTTCTGTAATTTCTTGTATTTTTGCATGCGGTATATAGATATATAAAAATTTTGGTACAAAATTGTCAACAGTGATGTCAAATCTATATTGTTGCCATTTTCAATTTATACATTATTTTAAGAAATAGTAATATTTAAAAATTTCTTACCATAACTTTAGCTTTTTCATTCTCTACTTTCATTCCTTTCAGGTTAAATTTTTGTGATCATATTCAGGCAAGGCACAAGTATTATATTGTTGCATTAATCAGTCTTTTAATCATTGTACAATTATTATTTTAATTGAATTACTCTTTATAGTATATCTAATATTTATATCATTAAGTTGTTTTGCTTAAGGAAGAATACCTGATTCATTCTATATATGAGATTTCAGACTTTGTGTTTTAAGTTTTTTTCAAATAAATAAGGCATTGTTTTTTAAAATTTAATCTCAAAATCTGATCTTAATTGACAAGAATACTGCATAATAATTATGTTTATATATACATGTGAATTGTTTTTTTTGTGTATTTTGATATTCATAATTTAATTTTTGGCTTTATTTGGCTTTGATAAAATATTCAGTTTCTTCTAACGTTTATAGTTTGATATGATTATTTCTGACCCTCACACTACCATCATTCTTTTACATATTTAATATACTCACCTCTTAATAGCTCTAACCTTCTCATGAATATAATGAAAACTCATGGACATGTAAACTTTATAATTCTCCTCCAATACACAACAAATATATACTAACTGCCAGTCTCTCAAGATAAGCCAGTGGTATAACTGGTAGATACATCATTCCTTGGTTTCTTTTTTTTTTTTTTTTTGGTGGGGGTACGGGTTGGAGAGGGAGGATGTGGGCAGGCCTCTTCTATTGGTCTTTTATTTATCCATTTACATCCACTTTTGTTCTTTGGCCAGTTTGGGCCTCCCATCACAGTGGCCTCTGTTGTCGCAGAGCACCGGCTCTGGGCTCATGGGCTCCACAGCTCAGGCTGGGTAATTGAACACATTGGTCCAGTCACTCCTCTGCACTGTGGGATCTTCCCAGGCGAGGGAGGGATCGAACCAGTGCCCCTTGCACTGCAAAGTGGCGTTCTTACCCATTGGACCACCAGGGAAGCCCCATGCCTTGGTTTCTTTAGGAGATATGTATGGTAACTTAATGATCTAGGCATTCATGCATCTTTTTTTTTTTCCTTCTTCAGACAATAAAACACACCCTTTCTAATTGTTCATTTTAATAAAGTGGACGCTATTACATTGCTCGCAACTGATGAAGCAGTCTCACTAATAGGAGCCAATATTTCATGCCCAAACCTATATTTCCTGTTCAGATTTGGATGTTAAAATGCCAGATCAAAGTCACTATACCTTTTACTATAGAGTATCTCTGTGATTACTGTGGCATATTGACAATTTTAAAGATTTATTAAATTTATCCCTTCATTTTAAACTCAGCTACTTTTAATTTGACATTTAGAATACTTATTAAAATACAATTTCCAGAGTTTGTTACATTCTGAGTAGCATAGAATCCCATTATCTGGGTTAAGCTAAACATACTGACAAAATTCACATGAACACTGCTCTTCTGCTTATGCTACAACTTTAAATCAAATTTTTAAAAATCCTGTGCTTATATTATGGTCTTAGTATATGTAATTATTAAAAGAAGACAAATAATAACTAACATATCTGGCATGAACAATAGTAATAATATTGCTTAAATTTTAAAATAAAATATTAATTAAATATCATATGGGAGAAGGGTATTAGATATGGAATTATTTGATTTTAGCACAACTTTTGAAAAAATACTTACCTCAAACTCAATAGTTTGATTAGTTTTTGTTTCTATTTTTCCTTAGAATTTACTGGTTATACTGTGAATGTCCATAGTTTTCTAAAAAAAAAAAGAATATGTTGGATTAGGGAAAAAATTACTCAAAAGAAGAAACTACTAGGTTTTAAAATACTGATATTTCCAAACTATTTTTCTCTCCTTCATAGTTGTTTGGCCTTAAACAGGTTGTTAACATTTCAGACATCATATTCCTTGCTATAAAATGGATATACTAAATGACCTCATATGGTTTAATTCAAAGTAATGACATTTCTGAGTACTTTATAAGCTCTCAAGTACTTGAAAAAGATTTTTTTTTAATTTATCACATAGTCTAACACCTTACCTAAAATGACTACATGCACGAAATACATTACTCTGAGACCATATATTTGGTTTCTAAAGAAAACAATCCATTACCACAAACAGTCTTAAGAAACATACCAAGGACTTTTACAAAGTCCTGATTTCTTTTAATGTTCTATTCCTCTGCTATGAGAAGGTGAAAACTATGCCTTCCCCTTCCATTGTTTTGCAATTATCCAAGTTAGCATAAGAGAATGCATTACCACAGTTCCTATTTCATTAGAAATGTCTAAGAAATGTTAGCACTGGGATGAGAATAATACAGATGATGAATTCTCCCCATCTTGGATATTATGAACCTGGATAACTCCTTTTCAAATGTTGTGACAGAGAGTGTTATGAATAGTTACTTTCCACTTTTTCTCTTAGTGAAGTTCCATCATCTAAGTGAGTCCAACAGCTCAGATTTCCCAGTACCAACATTTATTTTTAAGAAATCCCATTATCTGGGTTAAGCTAAACATACTGACAAAGTTCACATGAACACTGCTCTTCTGCTTATGCTACAACTTTAAATCAAATTTTTAAAAATCCTGTGCTTATATTATGGTCTTAGTATATGTAATTATTAAAAGAAGACAAATAATAACTAACATATCTGGCATGAACAATAGTAATAATATTGCTTAAATTTTAAAATAAAATATTAATTAAATATCATATGGGAGAAGGGTATTAGATATGGAATTATTTGATTTTAGCACAACTTTTGAAAAAATACTTACCTCAAACTCAATAGTTTGATTAGTTTTTGTTTCTATTTTTCCTTAGAATTTACTGGTTATACTGTGAATGTCCATAGTTTTCTAAAAAAAAAAGAATATGTTGGATTAGGGAAAAAATTACTCAAAAGAAGAAACTACTAGGTTTTAAAATACTGATATTTCCAAACTATTTTTCTCTCCTTCATAGTTGTTTGGCCTTAAACAGGTTGTTAACATTTCAGACATCATATTCCTTGCTATAAAATGGATATACTAAATGACCTCATATGGTTTAATTCAAAGTAATGACATTTCTGAGTACTTTATAAGCTCTCAAGTACTTGAAAAAGATTTTTTTTTAATTTATCACATAGTCTAACACCTTACCTAAAATGACTACATGCACGAAATACATTACTCTGAGACCATATATTTGGTTTCTAAAGAAAACAATCCATTACCACAAACAGTCTTAAGAAACATACCAAGGACTTTTACAAAGTCCTGATTTCTTTTAATGTTCTATTCCTCTGCTATGAGAAGGTGAAAACTATGCCTTCCCCTTACATTGTTTTTGCAATTATCCAAGTTAGCATAAGAGAATGCATTACCACAGTTCCTATTTCATTAGAAATGTCTAAGAAATGTTAGCACTGGGATGAGAATAATGCAGATGATGAATTCTCCCCATCTTGGATATTATGAACCTGGATAACTCCTTTTCAAATGTTGTGACAGAGAGTGTTATGAATAGTTACTTTCCACTTTTTCTCTTAGTGAAGTTCCATCATCTAAGTGAGTCCAACAGCTCAGATTTCCCAGTACCAACATCCTCATTCTGATTGTCATCAACCAGGAGGCAACACTGCACCAGCCTATGTATCATTTCCTGGGCATCCTGGCTGTGATTGACAACAACATCATGGCATCCTAGCTACCAACATCATGCCTAAGATTTTGGTCATCTTGTGGTTTAATGCAAAAGCCATCAGTTTCTCTGAGTTCTTTGTACAGATGTATGCCATACACAGCTTTGCGGCCATGGAATCAGGCATCTTTGTCTGCTTGACTATAGATAGATATGTAGCCATTTGTCGACCACTAGGCTATCCATCCATAATTACTGACTCCTCTGTGGTCAAAGCAACTGTGTTCATGGCATTTAGAAATAGCCTGACTACTATCCCAATTTCTTTCTGTGTTTGCAACTCAGAGAGAGTACTGCTCAAAGAACCAAATTGAAGACTGTCTCTGTGCTCAAATCTTGGAGTCACTAGCCTATTTGTGATGTTGACAAGACAGTCAAGAGTATCTACCAGCTACTTCTGGCCTGGACACTCATGGGAAGTGACTTGGGCATGATTATTTTATCATATGCATTCATACTTCAATCTGTGTTGAAGCTGAACTCAGCAGATGCTGCATCCAAGGCCCTGCACTTCCCACCTCATCCTAATCCTGTTTTTCTATACAGTCATTGTTATTTCCATCATCCATAGTGTTGCAGTGAAAGTTCCCCTCATCCCAGTTCTACTCAGTGTACTGCACAACCTCATTCCTCCTGCCCTGAACCCCATGTCTATGCATTCAAGAACAAGGAGCTCAGACAAGGCTTATATAAGGTCCTTAAGTTGGACTTCAAACTAACTTGGAGTGGATGCTCACCTTTGTAATTTCTCTATGTGTATACTCTTCAAGCACTGTAGCTGAAAGAAGAACTAAGAAACACTAATGTTTTTCAACTATTTTAAGGAATCAGTGGCAATTAATGAAACCTTACAAATAAGTGGTTTTTCCACTTTTCTCTTAGTGAAGTTCCATCATCTAAGTGAGTCCAACAGCTCAGATTTCCCAGTACCAACATCCTCATTCTGATTGTCATCAACCAGGAGGCAACACTGCACCAGCCTATGTATCATTTCCTGGGCATCCTGGCTGTGATTGACAACAACATCATGGCATCCTAGCTACCAACATCATGCCTAAGATTTTGGTCATCTTGTGGTTTAATGCAAAAGCCATCAGTTTCTCTGAGTTCTTTGTACAGATGTATGCCATACACAGCTTTGCGGCCATGGAATCAGGCATCTTTGTCTGCTTGACTATAGATAGATATGTAGCCATTTGTCGACCACTAGGCTATCCATCCATAATTACTGACTCCTCTGTGGTCAAAGCAACTGTGTTCATGGCATTCAGAAATAGCCTGACTACTATCCCAATTTCTTTCTGTGTTTGCAACTCAGAGAGAGTACTGCTCAAAGAACCAAATTGAAGACTGTCTCTGTGCTCAAATCTTGGAGTCACTAGCCTATTTGTGATGTTGACAAGACAGTCAAGAGTATCTACCAGCTACTTCTGGCCTGGACACTCATGGGAAGTGACTTGGGTATGATTATTTTATCATATGCATTCATACTTCAATCTGTGTTGAAGCTGAACTCAGCAGATGCTGCATCCAAGGCCCTGCACTTCCCACCTCATCCTAATCCTGTTTTTCTATACAGTCATTGTTATTTCCATCATCCATAGTGTTGCAGTGAAAGTTCCCCTCATCCCAGTTCTACTCAGTGTACTGCACAACCTCATTCCTCCTGCCCTGAACCCCATGTCTATGCATTCAAGAACAAGGAGCTCAGACAAGGCTTATATAAGGTCCTTAAGTTGGACTTCAAACTAACTTGGAGTGGATGCTCACCTTTGTAATTTCTCTATGTGTATACTCTTCAAGCACTGTAGCTGAAAGAAGAACTAAGAAACACTAATGTTTTTCAACTATTTTAAGGAATCAGTGGCAATTAATGAAACCTTACAAATAAGGATGAAACTTTATTTTTAATCTTGTTTTTCCATAAATTTCTTAATCAAATGAGTGACACAATGATGCTGATTGTCCCAAGGAATTTTTCTCCCCAGAGAGAGATTTTCTCTTTAATTTTTATTTATGTTTTTTGGGGGGGTGGCTGTTTTACAATGTTGCATTAGTTTCAGGTGTACACCGAAGTTATTCTTATAAGTCTTTTACAGAGTCTTGTTGCTTACAACTATACGTAATCCCAAAACAGCCATAAGTATATCCCTGACCCCTCCCATTTGAGCCTTCCTCCTTCTTCCCACCCCATCCAACCCCCCAGGTTGATGCATAGCCCCTATGTAAGTTCCCTTAGTTTTACAGCTTAATCTCAATGGCTGTGTCTTTTACATATGATAGTGTAGGTTTCCATGTTACTTTTTCCATACATCTCAGCCCATATTCTCTCCCCTCAGTGTCCATAGGTCTGTTCTCTATGTCTGTTTCTCCATTGCTGCTCTGCATCTGTACTTATTGGTATCATCTTATCAAATTCCATATATATGTGTCAGTATACTATATCTGTCCTTTTCTTTTTGGCTTACTTCACTTTGTATAATAGGTTCTAGGTTCATCCACCTCATTAGGGCTGATTCTTCTACATTTCTTTTTATGGCTGAGAATAACAATTCTCTCTCTTCATTAATTGGTTTTGGACAGGTTACTAGCGATTTTTTGTAACAATAAAAGTTTCCTCACAAAATAAATTTTCATCTGCTATCCAAGGCCCTGCACTTCCCACCTCATCCTAATCCTGTTTTTCTATACAGTCATTGTTATTTCCATCATCCATAGTGTTGCAGTGAAAGTTCCCCTCATCCCAGTTCTACTCAGTGTACTGCACAACCTCATTCCTCCTGCCCTGAACCCCATGTCTATGCATTCAAGAACAAGGAGCTCAGACAAGGCTTATATAAGGTCCTTAAGTTGGACTTCAAACTAACTTGGAGTGGATGCTCACCTTTGTAATTTCTCTATGTGTATACTCTTCAAGCACTGTAGCTGGAAGAAGAACTAAGAAACACTAATGTTTTTCAACTATTTTAAGGAATCAGTGGCAATTAATGAAACCTTACAAATAAGGATGAAACTTTATTTTTAATCTTGTTTTTCCATAAATTTCTTAATCAAATGAGTGACACAATGATGCTGATTGTCCCAAGGAATTTTTCTCCCCAGAGAGAGATTTTCTTTTTAATTTTTATTTATGTTTTTGGGGGTGGCTGTTTTACAATGTTGCATTAGTTTCAGGTGTACACCGAAGTTATTCTTATAAGTCTTTTACAGAGTCTTGTTGCTTACAACTATACGTAATCCCAAAACAGCCATAAGTATATCCCTGACCCCTCCCATTTGAGCCTTCCTCCTTCTTCCCACCCCATCCAATCCCCCAGGTTGATGCATAGCCCCTATGTAAGTTCCCTTAGTTTTACAGCTTAATCTCAATGGCTGTCTCTTTTACATATGATAGTGTAGGTTTCCATGTTACTTTTTCCATACATCTCAGCCCATATTCTCTCCCCTCAGTGTCCATAGGTCTGTTCTCTATGTCTGTTTCTCCATTGCTGCTCTGCATCTGTACTTATTGGTATCATCTTATCAAATTCCATATATATGTGTCAGTATACTATATCTGTCCTTTTCTTTTTGGCTTACTTCACTTTGTATAATAGGTTCTAGGTTCATCCACCTCATTAGGGCTGATTCTTCTACATTTCTTTTTATGGCTGAGAATAACAATTCTCTCTCTTCATTAATTGGTTTTGGACAGGTTACTATCGATTTTTGTAACAAAAGTTTCCTCACAAAATAAATTTGCTTCATACATTTCAATAAAAGTTAAATAATACACACTTATTTCACAAAATCTCAAGTCCTTAAAAACAGAGTTATTACCAATATCATATAGTATAATCTGTTCCCTAGTTTTCTTAAAGGATAAAAATCTCTAGACTCATTCTATACATTAAGTCTGTAATAATCCAGCACGTTAGCAAAACAAAATTCAAGAGTCTAGGCTGCAATATCAGATGATTTTCATCTTGTCAACTTTCCATCATTTTCAGGCTGAAGATATTGACCAAGGTCCTGATTTTCTCTAATGTTTTACTTCTCAGGAGAAATATGGGAAAAATATGAACTGCCATACAGCATGAAATTTGTGTTTGATTAACTGAATTACCACAAAATGTGTTACAAGAGTTCTTGCTTCATTAGAAATATCCAGTAATTATACTGGACCTAGAATAGAAAATATTAATACCACTATCACCTAAAATATGATGAATCTGAGTGGCCAATTTTCAAACACTATCAAAGGAATTATTCACAATAGTAACCTTGAATATTTTTCTCTTTAGTGAAGGAAAGTTAGATTTTGGCCATCTTGTGCTTCAGAGCTAAGTCCATCAGTTTCCCTGAGTGGTTTGTGTAGATGCACATCATACACTGTTTTATGGGCGTGGAATTGGGTATCTTTATCTCCATGGCTATAGATAGATGTGTAGCCATTTGTTGACCACTATGCTATCCATCGATTATCACTGAATCTTTTGTGGTTAAAGGAACTGTGTTCCCAGCACTCAGAAACAGCCTGTCTACCATCCCAGTGCCTGTATTGGTTGCTCAAAGACACCACTGCTCAAAAACCCAAATTGAATAATGTTTGTGCACTAATCTTGGAGTCACTAGCCTATCCTGTGATGACAGAAAAAAAAATTTTTTTGAGTTACATGGGTGTATAAATTTATTGAAAACATTTAAGGTTCGTGCATATGATCACATGCAAATCTCTCACTTTTAAAGAAGAACCATAAGTAATGATATTTCATAAAAGAAAGTACAGATGAGTTCAAAGTTTGTCCTGAAGCTTTCATAACATGTGCCTGGAAAGTATGACTCAAATGTAAAGAAATAGAAATTTTTAGTCAGAAATATTTTCCATACATTAAAAAACATTTATTCCTTAATTCTGTATAAAGATGTTTTGAAGCATGTTTTATACAAAAATTGTTACTAAGATGACTTTAAGTTATAAGCATTTTTCTTTTACATATTGTATTTCCACTCCTTTAGCCTTTTCAACCCTTTTAATAAATCCTTAATGAATAGATGAAATAAAAAATAGAACCATAGGCAAATATTGAGCTCCACTTAATACTAAGCATGCTGAACTGTTAAGGTGTAAAGTTTTCTGATGTCTGCAACTTCAGAAAAAAATATAGTTAATGAATGGATAGAGGGATGAACACACAGACAGATGTGTGGGAAACAAGTGCAGTTTAGCTGCAGAGTCCTGGTGATAGGCATTTACTTGACATGCAAGGGTTTACAGTTCCCCTAATAGTTGCATAGGATAAACTGAACAAAACAACGAAGAAGCTTTATGACTAGTAAAGCCAAGTTCAGGAGTTACCACATTGGAAATTTTGGTTATGAAATGCCTTGGCTCAGTGTCTGTCTGCTTTTTTTTTTTTAGCATATGAATGGTAATTTTATTTCTGCCCTTAAAATGAGAAATAGATCGACTTGGCTACATATTGCTTAAATCATCTTCTGGGATTTTGGCAGTTTAAGACTTACAGGTCTTTTCTTGGCTATCTTACCCTCAGATTTCTTATTTTTTTTTAATTTTATTTTTTTATTCTTTATTTTAAAGATTTTACAGAGTCTTGTTGTTCACCAACATGTATGTTCCCAGATCACTCATATGCATATCCCTGGACCCTCCCCCCACCCAGTTACCCACCTCCCACCCCTCCAGACCATTGCCCCGAGTGATTGTAGGCACTCCTATTCCCTTAGCACAATGACAATAGCTATCTTTTCCACACGTGCCAGTATAGGTTTCGATGTTACTTCCTCTGTGCCTCCCTCTCACTGTTCGGTCTCCACAATGTCCTTATGTCTATTCTCTGTTTTTCCATGAGTTCACTACGTGTGTTATCATGACCATCTTACTAGATCTCATATATATGAGTTAGTATACTCTACTTGTCTTTCTCTTTTTGACTTACTTCACTTTTTATGATAGATTCTAGAGCTAGCCACCTCATTAGGACTGATTCTTCTGCATTTCTTTTAACAGCTGAGTAGTATTCCATTGTATATATGTACCAGAGCTTCTGTATCCATTCATTTGTTATGACAGGAAAATTAACAGCATCTACCAGGTATTTCTGGGCTGGACACTCATGGGAAGTGACTTGGGTTTGGTTATTATATTTTTTTATTATTTTTAAAAATTTTGGCCTCTTTTATTGACTCTTTATTTATTTATTTTCATCCATCTTTTTTCTTTGGCATGTGTGGGCCTCCCATTGCAGTGGCCTCTCTTACTGCAGAGCACCAGCTCTGGGTGCATGCACTCCAGAGTGCTGGCTCTTAATTGAATACACTGATCCAGCCACTCTGTGGTACGTGGGATCTTCCCAGACCAGGGATAAAACCATTGCTCTTTGCTCTGCAAGGCAGACTCTTTACCCATTGGACCACCAGGGTAGCCCTGATTATTATATCTTATGCTTTTATCCTTCACTCTTTACTACAACTAAACTCAGCAGAAGCTGCATCCAAAGCAGTAATTATCTGCACTTTCTACCTCATCCTTATCCTTTTCTTCTACACAATCATTGTTGTCCTTTCCATCACCCAGCAAAGATAGCTACCCTCATCCCAGCTCTATTCAATGTACTTGAAAATTTTATTCTTCCTGCCCTCGAGCCAATTGTCTATGCACTCAAGAACAAGGGCTCATACATGGCTTATATAAAGTGCTTAATCTAAAACTTCAAAAGCAACTAACTTGGAGAGGATTTTCAGTTTGTGGTGTTCCCATGTAGTCTACTGAATCCTGCAAACAGTGCAGATGGCAGAACTAACACTGACATTTTCCAGTTAATGTGGATAATCAGTTTCAATTAATGAAACTTCTAAAAAGTAGTACAATTGATACTTGTGACTGTGTTCTTCAAGAAATTTCTTCATCAAAAAATAATAACATGATGATGGTGGTCTCAAGAAATTCAAGGGAAAGAAAATCTCAATAAACATTTCATTTTCCTTTTCTTTTTTTGGCCACTTCTGTTGATCTTTCATTCACTTATCTTTTTTGTTCTTTGGCCTGTGTGGGCCTCCCGTCATAGTGGCCTCTCTTGTTGCAGAGCATCAGCTCTGGGCACATGCGCTCAGAGCTCTGGCTCAGTAGTTGGACACATCGGTCCAGCCACTCTGCGGCATGTGGGATCTTCCCAGACCAGGGATCGAACCGGCACCACTTGCACTGCAAGGTGGTATCCTTACCCACTGGACCACCAGGGAAGCCCCCATTTCATTTTCTTACCTAGCTGTCATGACTAAATTTCCAGGCAATTTCTAATAGCATGGTTATATCAGATATCTGTCATTCTCTTCTCTTTAATGGAAGCATTTAATCTATGTACATTTGATATAAGTACTGATAGAAGAGCAATTACTCCTGCCATTTGTTTATTGGCTTTATGATTTGTGTTATCTTTTAAAAATAAAGGCCAAAGACTTGCATAGATATTTATCTAAAGAAGGTATGCAATAGCCAACCAGAGCTGCCGAACAATAGATTAACTCTTTTCTTTTTTTAATGATGTGTTAAATACCTGGGTCATATTACATTCAGCTCACTGTTTTGTTATCCAGAAACTAAAGTATTAAAGTACATACAAAAAATGGGACTAAAAATAGGGTTTTTGGTGGCGGTGGTGGTACTAGGATAAAGTAGAGAGAAATTTTGACTAAATATGAATTGATTATTGTACTCTCAGAAGTCCTGGTTTTTTAGAGAAATTTCTACCGACTACATTTGCAATTGATTGATTGTAAAAACCAATTGTCTATGCACTCAAGAACAAGGGCTCATACATGCTTAATCTAAAACTTCAAAAGCAACTAACTTGGAGTGGATTTTCAGTTTGTGGTGTTCCCATGTAGTCTACTGAATCCTGCAAACAGTGCAGATGGCAGAACTAACACTGACATTTTCCAGTTAATGTGGATAATCAGTTTCAATTAATGAAACTTCTAAAAAAGTAGTACAACTGATACTTGTGACTGTGTTCTTCAAGAAATTTCTTCATCAAAAAATAATAACATGATGATGGTGGTCTCAAGAAATTCAAGGGAAAGAAAATCTCAATAAACATTTCATTTTCCTTTTCTTTTTTTGGCCACTTCTGTTGATCTTTCATTCACTTATCTTTTTTGTTCTTTGGCCTGTGTGGGCCTCCCGTCATAGTGGCCTCTCTTGTTGCAGAGCATCAGCTCTGGGCACATGCGCTCCAGAGCTCTGGCTCAGTAGTTGGACACATCGGTCCAGCCACTCTGTGGCATGTGGGATCTTCCCAGGCTAGGGATCAAACCAGCGCCCCTTGCACTGCAAGGCGGTGTCCTCAACTACTGGACCACCAGGGAAGCCCCCATTTCATTTTCTTACCTAGCTGTCATGACTAAATTTCCAGGCAATTTCTAATAGCATGGTTATATCAGATATCTGTCATTCTCTTCTCTTTAATGGAAGCATTTAATCTATGTACATTTGATATAAGTACTGATAGAAGAGCAATTACTCCTGCCATTTGTTTATTGGCTTTATGATTTGTGTTATCTTTTAAAAATAAAGGCCAAAGACTTGCATAGATATTTATCTAAAGAAGGTATGCAATAGCCAACCAGAGCTGCCGAACAATAGATTAACTCTTTTCTTTTTTTAATGATGTGTTAAATACCTGGGTCATATTACATTCAGCTCACTGTTTTGTTATCCAGAAACTAAAGTATTAAAGTACATACAAAAAATGGGACTAAAAATAGGGTTTTTGGTGGCGGTGGTGGTACTAGGATAAAGTAGAGAGAAACTTTGACTAAATATGAATTGATTATTGTACTCTCAGAAGTCCTGGTTTGATTTCACCCACTCATTTCAAGGCAGAAATGTTACAAATGACTGAATATTACTGAAAACAGTTTTCCCCTTTTCTCAGACTGAAATTCATTGTGATTTTCCATGATAATAATGTATTGATTTTTTAAAAAACATATAGGAACCTTTGGTTCTGTTTAGTGGATGGCAGGTACAAATCAAACCCATGACTAAAAGAAGTGTGGGGAAAACAGCACTTGCTCTTCACTTATCTTCCCTTTGCTCTCTGGATCAGAATCTATTTCACTTGCTCTATTTATAGAGATACTTATTTGAGAGGGCATTTTATTCATTTTAGAGAGGAAAGACTGCTTGGAGGAACAAGTTTCATGTTAGGGAAATAATATGAGATGTAAAATTGCCAATTGAAGAGTAAGAAAACATTTTCTATGGTGATAGGGCAACAGGTGTTAAATTACACTTAAAAGTTTTATAAATTGCTATATTCTTATATTAATGTAAACAGTTCAATATAGTTTTCTCCCTCAGAATAATATGAGTCAATTTTCCTTGAAGAAAAAAAAATAAGCTATATAATATTGAAATAATTTAAAATTTTTTTTTAGAAAAGGTCTAATGTATTTATGGTCAATACTACAATATTTAATGTGACTTTTTAATGTAATCCTTACTGAATGGTATTGCAAATATATTACAAGTGGGAACTAAATTTCTCATGAAATAATAAAACTAGTTTTAAAAATCAACACTAAAACTATGAAAAGAAAATATGAAGGGCATAAATAATATATTTATCTCAAGTTTAAGAACTATATCCTTAGGAACAGAGCACAAGTAACCTCAAAGATATTCTTGATATTCTCAATTTATAGATACCAATGATTTCTCTAATTACTTATGGTACATGAACACGTAGAGATAAGAATTGACTCTTCAAATATATTGAGAGAGGGAAGAGCCCAAGATAGCTGAGGAATGAGACAGGGATTTTGCAAGCTCCCCAACAGAGTCACCAGAAACTTATCAAGAAATGAAACAACACCTACAATCCAGCCTCTAGATGACAGAGGAACTCCTCTGGTTTCCAGGGGGAAGCCAGACTCCCAGGAACAAGGGCGGAAAAGGCCAGAGACATAAAAAAGAGGGGAAAAAAAAGACAGAAGACTGCTGGAACCCTGAGGGAGGGAGGAAAGAAAGAGAAAACTGGGAAGAGGCACTCGCCCAGTAAATACCCACACAAGGGAGGCTAAGGAAAACAGCAGAACCTTGGGGAGAGTTAGGTGAAACTCTCAGGTTATAAGCATATCACAGACAGACAGCAAGCTGCTTGAGCTTTCCCTGAGTTCCCCTTCCCCTGTACCCACACCACTGTGGCCAGTAGAGGCACTGAGTGGGAAAGTATGCCAAAACAGAAAGCTGTGCAAGTCGGAGAGTCCCACTGGTGCTGGTACTGTGACAGGGACTGAGAACGGCACCCTGGGGGGACAGCTGCAATAGAACACTATCAGGGTGTTGGGCACAGAAATGGGGTTCCCCCGCAGGACAGAGTGTAATGACCTGGTTGGGGAGTTCCGCCAGCGACAGAGACGGAGAACCAAGACCAGGCAGGGAGTCCTGCCACCAAGAGTGTTGCGACAGGGTCAGAGAGTGGCACACAGGCTGGGAGCTGCATTAAAATGTTACCAGGATTCTGGGAATGGAACAGTGAATCCTCCATGGGACAGAGCTCAGTGACCTGTGCCAAGAGCTGCACAAGGAAGTGAGGATCAAAGCATTGCTCAGAGTACTGAGAGCAGATTGGCACAGGGACAGACACACTGTAGAGAAACCAGAGCAATTGGTTCTGCAAGGACTCCTGCCTACAAAACTCTGACTCTCACTGAAACCTGAGATACAAGCAGCTGCTCCACCCCTACAAGTGGCTTCTGCTAGGACAGACCGAAATCTTCTACTAAGGCCTCTGAAAGAAACTCTGGGGAATCCCCATGACTAAGGAACCTCAAAGATTTGTTTTTTTTAGAGAGAGGTAAGAATTGACTCTTCAAATATATTGAGAGAGGGAAGAGCCCAAGATAGCTGAGGAATGAGACAGGGATTTTGCAAGCTCCCCAACAGAGTCACCAGAAACTTATCAAGAAATGAAACAACACCTACAATCCAGCCTCTAGATGACAGAGGAACTCCTCTGGTTTCCAGGGGGAAGCCAGACTCCCAGGAACAAGGGCGGAAAAGGCCAGAGACATAAAAAAGAGGGGAAAAAAAAGACAGAAGACTGCTGGAACCCTGAGGGAGGGAGGAAAGAAAGAGAAAACTGGGAAGAGGCACTCGCCCAGTAAATACCCACACAAGGGAGGCTAAGGAAAACAGCAGAACCTTGGGGAGAGTTAGGTGAAACTCTCAGGTTATAAGCATATCACAGACAGACAGCAAGCTGCTTGAGCTTTCCCTGAGTTCCCCTTCCCCTGTACCCACAGTGGACCAGGCCAGTAGAGGCACTGAGTGGGAAAGTATGCCAAAACAGAAAGCTGTGCAAGTCGGAGAGTCCCACTGGTGCTGGTACTGTGACAGGGACTGAGAACGGCACCCTGGGGGGACAGCTGCAATAGAACACTATCAGGGTGTTGGGCACAGAAATGGGGTTCCCCCGCAGGACAGAGTGTAATGACCTGGTTGGGGAGTTCCGCCAGCGACAGAGACGGAGAACCAAGACCAGGCAGGGAGTCCTGCCACCAAGAGTGTTGCGACAGGGTCAGAGAGTGGCACACAGGCTGGGAGCTGCATTAAAATGTTACCAGGATTCTGGGAATGGAACAGTGAATCCTCCATGGGACAGAGCTCAGTGACCTGTGTCAAGAGCTGCACAAGGAAGTGAGGATCAAAGCATTGCTCAGAGTACTGAGAGCAGATTGGCACAGGGACAGACACACTGTAGAGAAACCAGAGCAATTGGTTCTGCAAGGACTCCTGCCTACAAAACTCTGACTGTCACTGAAACCTGAGATACAAGCAGCTGCTCCACCCCTACAAGTGGCTTCTGCTAGGACAGACCGAAATCTTCTACTAAGGCCTCTGAAAGAAACTCTGGGGAATGATCCACACACAGATGGGAAGATAACCTCACAACTGAGAACCAGGGACAGGTTTGTTTGTTTTTTCTTTTATTTCTGTTTTGTTCATTTGTTGCCTTTGTCTTATTTTCTATTTTTGTTTAATTTATTAACCACAGTTTTCTCTCTCTTCGCTTTAACTATTATAACATAATATCTACTGTTAATCTCTTTATAACTAACCCTTTCCTTGCTTTCTCTACAGTTTTCTTCCTGCTATACTAAATTTCAATCCATACAAACTTTAGCTAGCTATACCTACATAACCCAGGAACATGATTTCATTTCTGCTCATTACCTATTCATTCTCCTCATTCCCTTCCCCATCGTATTTGCTAGTGAATAACTGCTTTCACTACCATATCTCCAGTTGGGACTTTGCTCTAGTTTTGTTATCCAGGATGTGTTTTAATTCATTTAGATCTTAACTGTTGGATATCAGTTTTGGTTGTGTCATTTGCCAGAATAACTCCTGTACATTATTCTTTTTAAACTGTTCAGATTTGGTTATGGATACATGTCTATGTGTGCTTTTCCATTATGTCTGATAATAGTGGCACAATTTTATAATTACCATTTAGTAGGGATGTGCCTTTTGGCCCTCATATGTTTATATTTGGCCTAGTAGCACTGAGTGCCATAAAAATTGAGACATGAAATCTCCATTCTACGACCAAAGATCAAATCCAGGAACCTCAGAGAGAAAACACTGACTCCAAGATCCTACACTACCAGAGAACGCTCAAACTAGTGAATAATCACCTGCAAACATCACTCAACAGCCAGGCAAGACACAAGCCACTGAATCCTTCTATAAGAACAGAAGCCAAAAGAAAGTGAAAATTCAACCCCAAAGCCTGGAAAAAGGAGACTACAAACACAAAAAATCAAAAACTAACAATAATAACGAAAAGACAGAAAAACGCCACACAAATGAACAAACTATAAACATACAAACTCAAATGACTGAAGAAGAAATAGACAGACTATCAGAAATAGAATTCAGAAAAGCGAAAATAATGATGATCCAAAACTCCAAAAATAGAATAGAGAGAATTGACTCACTGGAGAAAGAAAGATCAGAAATTAAAAAAACAACAAAAGAGACAGGCAACTCAATTGCTGAACTTAAAACTACGATGGAAGGACTCAATAGTAGAGTATCTTAGGCAAAAGAATGGATAAGTGAGCTCTGTTATTTCGCTGAAGAACATAAAAAAGACCAAAGAATGAAAAGATCTGAGGATAGGCTCAGAGACCTCTGGGATAATATCAAATGCACCAACATGATAATAATAGGGGTCCCAGAAGAAGAAGAGAAAAACAAAAGATATCAAAAAAATTTTGAAGACACTATAGTTGAAAACTTTCCCAGCATGGGAAAGGAAGTACTCAATCAAGTGCAAAAAGCACAAAGAATCCCATATAGTAGAAACTCTAGGAGAAACACATCAAGATACACAGTAATCAAGCTAACACAGACTAAGCACAATGACAGAATACTCAAAAATGCAAGGGGAAAACAAGTAACATACAAGGGAAACCCCATACATTCAACAGAAACCCTGTAGGCCAGAAGAGAATGGCAAGACACATTTAAAACACTGAAAGAGAAAAACCTACAACCAAGAATACTCTACCCAGGAAGGGTCTAATTCAAAATTGATGGAGAAATCAAAAGCTTTACAGACAAGCAAAAGCTAGGAGAATTTAGTACCATCAACCCAGCCTTACAACAAGTGCTAAGGAGACATATATAGACAATGAATACAAGAGAAGAGAAAGATTTACAAAATAAATCCTTCATACCATTTAAGAAGATGACAGTAGGATCATTTGTATCGGTAATTACTTCAAATGTATATGGACTAAATGCCCCAAACAAAAGACATGGACTGGCTGAATGGATACAAAAGCAAAACCCACATATACGCTGCCTACAGGAAACTGACTTCCAATTTAACGAGACTCATAGAATGAAAGTGAGAGGATGGAAAAGTATATTTCATGCAAATGGAAATCAAAAGAAAGCTGGAGTAACAATCCTCATGTCAAACAAAATAGACCTTACAGCAAAGATTATAAGAGACAAGGCAGGACACTACATAATGATCAAGGAATTGATCCAAATGGAAGACATAAATATCTATTCACCCAACACAGGAGCACCCCAATACATAAGACAAAGACTTTCAGGCGTAAAAGAAGAAATCAATAGTACCACAGTTATAGGAGACTTTAACATCCCTCTTATACCAATGGATAGATAATCAAGACAGAAAATTAATAAGGAAACACAAGCCTTAAATGACACATTAGAAAAGATGACTCTCATGATATCTTTAGGATCTCCAACCCAAAAGCAAGAGAATATACTTTCTTCTCAACTGCACATAGAACATTCTCCAGGATAGACCATATTTTGGGCCACAAGTCAAGCCTCAGTAAATTCAGGAAAACTGAAATTATATCAAACAACTTTTCTGATCAAAATGTTATGAGACTACATATCAATTACAAGAAAAGAAAATCTGCTAAAAACAAAAACACATAGAGATTAAACAACAGATACCTAAAAAACAAACAGATTACCAAACAAATCAAAAGAGAAATTTAAAAAAATTCCTAGAAGAAAGCAATGAAAACATGATGGAGCAATATCTATGGCATATTGCAAAAGCAGTTCAAAGAGGGAAGTTTATAGCAATACAATCCTTCCTCAAGAAACCAAAAAAAAACCATCAAAAAGACAACCTAACTCTACACTTAAAACAACTGGAAAAGGAAGAACAAAACACCTCAAAAGTCAGTAGAAGAGGAGAAATCATAAAATTCATAGCAGAAATAAATGAAATAAACAATAGCAAAGATTAATAAAACCAAAAGCTGGTTCATATAAAGACAAACAAAATTGACAAACAGCTGGCCAGACTCATCAAGAAAAAAAGAGTGAAAAATCAGATCAACAAAATCAGAAATGAAAGAGGAGAGATTACAACAGATTATATAGAAATACAAAAGACTATAAGAATCTGTTATGGACAACTATATGGCAACAAACTGGACAACTTGGTATTAATGGCTGTCTTAGAGATATTCGATCTCCCAAGACTGAACTAGGAAGAAATGGAAATTTTGAACACCCCAAATACAAGTTCAAGAATCTAATATGTGATCAAAAATCTACCCAAAAATAAAAGCCCAAGGTTATGTGGCTTCAGAGGTGAATTCTACCAAAAATTTAAAGAAGAGTTAATCCTAATCCTTCTAAAATTCTTTCAGAAAACTGTGCTAGAAGGAACATTTCCAGACACATTCTACAAGGCCACCATCACCCTTATACCAAAACCAGGCAAAGATAACATGAAAAAAAAGATAATTATAGGCCAAGATAACTCATGAACCTAGACACAAAAATTCTTAACAAAATTCTAGCAAACAGAATTCAACAGCATATCAAAAAGTTCATCTTTTATGATCAAGTTGGTTTATCCCAGGTATGCAAGGATTCTTCAATACCTGCAAATCAATCAATGTGGTATATCATATCAACAAGTTGAAAGACAAAAATCATATGATAATCACAATAGATGAAAAAAAGCCTTAAACAAAATTCAAACCATTGATGATAGAAAAAAAATCTCTTAAAAATGGGCATAGAAGGAACATAACTCAACATAGTGAAAGCCATATATGAGAGGCCCACAGTGAATATTATTCTCAAGGGTGAAAAACTGAAAGAATTCCCTTTAAGATCAGGAACAAGACAGGGAGGCATATCCATTTTCACCACTATTATTCAGCATTGTCCTGGAAGTCCTAGGAGCAGCAGTAAAAGAAGACACAGAAGCAAAAGAAATGTAGATTGGAAAAGAAGAAATAAAACTCTATTTGCAGATGATATGATACTATACATAGAAAACCCAAAGACACTATTAGAAAACTGCTAGAGCTAATCAACGAATTCAGAAAAGTCCTGGGATGCAAAATCAATACACAGAAATCACTGGCACTCCTATATACAAACAATGAAAAATCAGAAAGAGAAATCAAGGATGCAATCCCATTCAGCAATACAACCAAAAGAATAAAATATCTAGTAATAAAAGACAAAAGAAGTGTACACAGAAATTACAAGACACTAATGAAAGAAATCAAATATGACATAAACAGATGGAGAGATATTCCATGTTCCTGGGTCAGAAGAATCAATATCATGAACATAACCATGCTACCAAGTATCATCTACAGAGTTAATGTGATCCCTATCAAATTACCAATGACATTATTCACAGAACTAGACCGAAAAAATAGCACAGTTCATAGGGAAACACAAAAGACCTCCAATAGCCAAAGTAATTGTGAGAAAGAAGAATGGAACTAGAAGGACAAGCCTCCATAACTTCAGACTATACTACAAAGCAACATTCATCAAGACAGTAAGGTACTGGCACAAAAACAGAAATATCAACCAATGGAACAAGATAGAGAAGCCAGAGATAAACCCACACACCTATGGGTACCTTGTGTTTGACAAAGGAGGCGAAACTATAAAATGGGACAAAGACAACCTCTTCAAATGGTGCTGGGAAAATTGGACAGCTACGTGCAAAATGAAGTAGAAACATTTCCTGACACCATGCACAAAGATCAACTCAAAATGGATTAAAGACCTAAATGTAAGACCAGAACCCATAAAACTCTTAGAGGAAAATATAGGCAAAACACACAGGCTAAATCAACATAGTGAAAGCCATATATGAGAGGCCCACAGTGAATATTATTCTCAAGGGTGAAAAACTGAAAGAATTCCCTTTAAGATCAGGAATAAGACAGGGAGGCATATCCATTTTCACCACTATTATTCAGCATTGTCCTGGAAGTCCTAGGAGCAGCAGTAAAAGAAGACACAGAAGCAAAAGGAATGTAGATTGGAAAAGAAGAAATAAAACTCTATTTGCAGATGATATGATACTATACATAGAAAACCCAAAGACACTATTAGAAAACTGCTAGAGCTAATCAACGAATTCAGAAAAGTCCTGGGATGCAAAATCAATACACAGAAATCACTGGCACTCCTATATACAAACAATGAAAAATCAGAAAGAGAAATCAAGGATGCAATCCCATTCAGCAATACAACCAAAAGAATAAAATATCTAGTAATAAAAGACAAAAGAAGTGTACACAGAAATTACAAGACACTAATGAAAGAAATCAAATATGACATAAACAGATGGAGAGATATTCCATGTTCCTGGGTCAGAAGAATCAATATCATGAACATAACCATGCTACCAAGTATCATCTACAGAGTTAATGTGATCCCTATCAAATTACCAATGACATTATTCACAGAACTAGACCGAAAAAATAGCACAGTTCATAGGGAAACACAAAAGACCTCCAATAGCCAAAGTAATTGTGAGAAAGAAGAATGGAACTAGAAGGACAAGCCTCCATAACTTCAGACTATACTACAAAGCAACATTCATCAAGACAGTAAGGTACTGGCACAAAAACAGAAATATCAACCAATGGAACAAGATAGAGAAGCCAGAGATAAACCCACACACCTATGGGTACCCTATTTTTGATAAAGGAGGCAAACATATAAAATGGGACAAAGACAACCTCTTCAAATGGTGCTGGGAAAATTGGACAGCTACGTGCAAAAAATGAAGTAGAAACATTTCCTGACACCATGCACAAAGATCAACTCAAAATGGATTAAAGACCTAAATGTAAGACCAGAACCCATAAAACTCTTAGAGGAAAATATAGGCAAAACACACAGGGCATAAATCAAAGCAAGATCTTCTATGACCTGCCCACTAGAATATTGGAAATAAAAACGAAAATAAACATGTGGAACTTAATGAAATATAAAAGCTTTTGCACAGCAAAAGAAACTACAAACAAGGTGAATAGACAACCCACAGAATGGGAGAAAATCATGGGAAATGAAACAACTGACAAACAATTAATTTCCAAAATATACAAAAAGCTCAGAAAACTCAACACTGAATAAACAACCCAATCAAAAAATGGGAAAAAGACCTAAAGAGACATCTCTCCAAAGAAGACATACAGATGACCAAAACATATGAAAAGATGCTCAATGTCTCTTGTTATTAGAGAAATGCAAATCAAAACTACAATGAGAAACCACCTCACACCAGTCAGAATGGCCATCATCAAAAAATCTACACACAAATGCTGAAGAGGGCGCAAAGATAAGGGAAGACTGCTGCATTGTTGGTTGGAATGTAAATTGATACAACTACTATGAAAGACAGTATGGAGAGTCCCTTTAAAAAAAAAAAAATAGAAGCACTATATGACCCAGCATCCCACTATTAGGCTTATACCCTAATGAAATCAAAACTGAGAGACACCTGTACCCCAATGTTCATGGCAGCACATTTTACATTAGCTAGAACATGGAAGCAACCTAGATGCCTATCAACGAATGAATGAATAAAGAAGTTGTGTTACATATATACAATGGAATATTTCTCGGCCATAAAAATAAATGCAAAAGAATCAGTCCTAATGAGATTGATGGATCTAGAGCCTATTATACAAAGTGAAGTGAGTCAGAAAGAGAAGGACAAATACAGTATACTAACACATATATATGGAATCTAATAAGATGGTACCATTAAATACACACAGAGCAGTGATGGAGAAATAGACATTAAGAACAGACTTATGAACATTGGGGGAAGGGACGAGTGGGTGTGAGGTTTGGAAAGAGTAACACATAAACCTAAATTATCATATGTAAAAGAAATTACCATTGTCAATGCATTGTGGAACCGGTGTATCTTACATGGGACAATGTGGTAACTTGGAGGGATGGGATTGGGGGGAGTGGGGCTCAGGTGGGAGTGGTCAAAGATATACCTATGATGTATTTGGGATTATATAGTGTGCAAGCAAACCCTTCTTTATGACCTAAAAAAATTTAAAAAACGGGACAAAAAAGCTTTTGCACAGCAAAAGAAACTACAAACAAGTGAATTGGGAGAAAATCATGGGAAATGAAACAACTGACAAACAATTAATTTCCAAAATATACAAAAAGCTCAGAAAACTCAACACTGAATAAACAACCCAATCAAAAAATGGGAAAAAGACCTAAAGAGACATCTCTCCAAAGAAGACATACAGATGACCAAAACATATGAAAAGATGCTCAATGTCTCTTGTTATTAGAGAAATGCAAATCAAAACTACAATGAGAAACCACCTCACACCAGTCAGAATGGCCATCATCAAAAAATCTACACACAAATGCTGAAGAGGGCGCAAAGATAAGGGAAGACTGCTGCATTGTTGGTTGGAATGTAAATTGATACAACTACTATGAAAGACAGTATGGAGAGTCCCTTTAAAAAAAAAAAAAATAGAAGCACTATATGACCCAGCATCCCACTATTAGGCTTATACCCTAATGAAATCAAAACTGAGAGACACCTGTACCCCAATGTTCATGGCAGCACATTTTACATTAGTTAGAACATGGAAGCAACCTAGATGCCTATCAACGAATGAATGAATAAAGAAGTTGTGTTACATATATACAATGGAATATTTCTCGGCCATAAAAATAAATGCAAAAGAATCAGTCCTAATGAGATTGATGGATCTAGAGCCTATTATACAAAGTGAAGTGAGTCAGAAAGAGAAGGACAAATACAGTATACTAACACATATATATGGAATCTAATAAGATGGTACCATTAAATACACACAGAGCAGTGATGGAGAAATAGACATTAAGAACAGACTTATGAACATTGGGGGAAGGGACGAGTGGGTGTGAGGTTTGGAAAGAGTAACACATAAACCTAAATTATCATATGTAAAAGAAATTACCATTGTCAATGCATTGTGGAACCGGTGTATCTTACATGGGACAATGTGGTAACTTGGAGGGATGGGATTGGGGGAGTGGGAGTGGGGCTCAGGTGGGAGTGGTCAAAGATATACCTATGATGTATTTGGGATTATATAGAGCTGTGAACAACAAAACTTTGCAAAACCTATATATATATATATATATATATATATATATATATATATATATGGAGAGAGAGAGGAAAAATGACTAAATGTCCTCCTTTTTTCAACAAGTTTGAAAATTTGTAATGTTGACCACATATTTATTAGTAGTAACATTCAAACTCTATCATATTCTATATTAATCAGTAATGATGGATGCAAATGTACTATACCTATACATATAAAGCAATTGTTAGTTTTGTTTCTTATTGAAAAATTCAACAGAAATGTGATAATTATAATGGCATACCAATATAGGAACAAATATACAAATCTGAGAAGAAAGAAGCCAGGTGACAGTTTGGGTGTATAAAGAAATACAGTCTTATATTGGAAACTCATATTATCTTTTATCAGTGATGCACATTTCAAGACTTTTGTTAGCCTTGCAATTTTTAGCTGAAGTCCACACCAGTGTGGCTAAAAACAAAATTGAGAATCAGTTAGTAAGTTGCAATTGCTTTTAGTTCCTTCTACATTTAAAAATTTTCAATAGATGAAACTCAGTAATCTTACAGTTTCAAATTAGCCTTATAAAGGCTCTTGATTAGTGTGAGATATTATAATTAATAGTAAACTATTACAAGGCATTTAAGAAATAGTTACAAAAGTAAAAAAAGCAATCTACCAAAATAAATGATTAAATAAAGTTATAAAAATATGAGGCTATATATATATATATTTATATAAATACATTGCTTCTATTTCCCTTTCTTCATTATATTAAAAGTAAATGAAATGTTATTGCAAGATTTAATATCAGTATTTACATCTACCAGGTCCGCATCAAATACAGTATACTAACACATATATATGGAATCTAATAAGATGGTACCATTAAATACACACAGAGCAGTGATGGAGAAATAGACATTAAGAACAGACTTATGAACATTGGGGGAAGGGACGAGTGGGTGTGAGGTTTGGAAAGAGTAACACAGAAACCTAAATTATCATATGTAAAAGAAATTACCATTGTCAATGCATTGTGGAACCGGTGTATCTTACATGGGACAATGTGGTAACTTGGAGGGATGGGATTGGGGGAGTGGGAGTGGGGCTCAGGTGGGAGTGGTCAAAGATATACCTATGATGTATTTGGGATTATATAGAGCTGTGAACAACAAAACTTTGCAAAACCTATATATATATATATATATATATATATATATATATATATATATATGGAGAGAGAGAGAGGAAAAATGACTAAATGTCCTCCTTTTTTCAACAAGTTTGAAAATTTGTAATGTTGACCACATATTTATTAGTAGTAACATTCAAACTCTATCATATTCTATATTAATCAGTAATGATGGATGCAAATGTAATATACCTATACATATAAAGCAATTGTTAGTTTTGTTTCTTATTGAAAAATTCAACAGAAATGTGATAATTATAATGGCATACCAATATAGGAACAAATATACAAATCTGAGAAGAAAGAAGCCAGGTGACAGTTTGGGTGTATAAAGAAATACAGTCTTATATTGGAAACTCATATTATCTTTTATCAGTGATGCACATTTCAAGACTTTTGTTAGCCTTGCAATTTTTAGCTGAAGTCCACACCAGTGTGGCTAAAAACAAAATTGAGAATCAGTTAGTAAGTTGCAATTGCTTTTAGTTCCTTCTACATTTAAAAATTTTCAATAGATGAAACTCAGTAATCTTACAGTTTCAAATTAGCCTTATAAAGGCTCTTGATTAGTGTGAGATATTATAATTAATAGTAAACTATTACAAGGCATTTAAGAAATAGTTACAAAAGTAAAAAAGCAATCTACCAAAATAAATGATTAAATAAAGTTATAAAAATATGAGGCTATATATATATATATTTATATAAATACATTGCTTCTATTTCCCTTTCTTCATTATATTAAAAGTAAATGAAATGTCACTGCAAGATTTAATATCAGTATTTACATCTACCAGGTCCGCATCAATACTACCATGTTGTAGATATTATAATTTTGAACCCTCTAATGGTAAAATGTCATGTCTTTATATAACATATTTTAGTGTTTTAAAATTTGAAAAAAATTATAAATAGCATACTTATAGAAATACATAATAAAAATATGCTTTCAGTTATTAAATTTAAATATTAATAAAGATTAACTCAACTGTACCTTAGATATTGTGTCATTGCTTTTAGCAAAATTTCTGTCAAAACATCTCAAATTCATTGATTTCTCTTTTGACAACTGCCTTATTTAGTATAGTGTGACTATCTGGGCTCCTACAAGGGGCAAAAGTCTGTCCAAGTGGTGAAAATTTACTCAACAACCAGAATCTACTAGATTCAAAATGTTAAGATTTCCCATTGCCAAGAGAAATATAAACAATCTCAAATATACAACTAAGACCATTTTAATAGCAAAAAGTGAAGAGGAACTAAAGAGCCTCTTGACAAAGGTTAAGGAGAGTGAAAACTAACTGACTTAAACTCAACATTCAAAAAAGTAAGATCATACTATCTGGTCCGATTACTTCATGCCAAACAGGTGGGAAAACAAAGGAAACAGTAACAGATTTCATTTTCTTGGACTCCAAAATCACTGTGGATGGTGACTTGAGCCACAGACTGAAAAGTTATGACAAATCTAGCTTGGAAGAAAAGCTATGACAAACCTAGACAGTATATTAAAAAGCAAAGACATCATTTCTCTGACAAAGGTCAGTATAATCAAGGCTATGGTTTTTCCAGTAGTCATGTACAGATATGGGCCATAAAGAAGACTGAATGCCAAAGAATTGATGCTTTTGAACTATGGTGCTGGAGAAGATTCTTGAGAGTCCCTTGGACAGCAAGGAGATCAAACCAATCAGTCCTAAATGAAATCCAAAAATAGAACAACCTATACAAACCAGCCTTTATATGACAAAAGAAGTTCTCAGGTCTACAAGGGGTAAGCCAAGCTCCCTGGAACAAGGGAGGAAAACACAAGAGATACAGAAAAAGGAGAAATTAAACACAAAAGAGTGCTCGATCTCTAAGGGAGGGAAGAGAGAAGGAGAGAACCAGGAAGATGCACCCACCTGGTAAAGGCCCACACATTGAGGCAAAGCAGAACAGCAGAACCTTGAGGAGAGTTAGGTGAAATTCTCAGGCCATAAACACCCCACAGATAGAGACTGAGCAGCCGGAGCATTCCCTGACCTCCCATCCCCCAGTTCTCACATTGAACCAGGTGGGGAGTGCACTGGGAAGCACACCGGGATGGAAAACTGTGCCCAGTGTGAGAATCCCACTGGCAACAGTACTGTGACAAGTATGCCAGGTGGATAGCTGAGACAGATTGCATCTTAAATTTCAAATTGATTTCTCTTTTGACAACTGCCTTATTTAGTATAGTGTGACTATCTGGGCTCCTACAAGGGGCAAAAGTCTGTCCAAGTGGTGAAAATTTACTCAACAACCAGAATCTACTAGATTCAAAATGTTAAGATTTCCCATTGCCAAGAGAAATATAAACAATCTCAAATATACAACTAAGACCATTTTAATAGCAAAAAGTGAAGAGGAACTAAAGAGCCTCTTGACAAAGGTTAAGGAGAGTGAAAACTAACTGACTTAAACTCAACATTCAAAAAAGTAAGATCATACTATCTGGTCCGATTACTTCATGCCAAACAGGTGGGAAAACAAAGGAAACAGTAACAGATTTCATTTTCTTGGACTCCAAAATCACTGTGGATGGTGACTTGAGCCACAGACTGAAAAGTTATGACAAATCTAGCTTGGAAGAAAAGCTATGACAAACATAGACAGTATATTAAAAAGCAAAGACATCATTTCTCTGACAAAGGTCAGTATAATCAAGGCTATGGTTTTTCCAGTAGTCATGTACAGATATGGGCCATAAAGAAGACTGAATGCCAAAGAATTGATGCTTTTGAACTATGGTGCTGGAGAAGATTCTTGAGAGTCCCTTGGACAGCAAGGAGATCAAACCAATCAGTCCTAAATGAAATCCAAAAATAGAACAACCTATACAAACCAGCCTTTATATGACAAAAGAAGTTCTCAGGTCTACAAGGGGTAAGCCAAGCTCCCTGGAACAAGGGAGGAAAACACAAGAGATACAGAAAAAGGAGAAATTAAACACAAAAGAGTGCTCGATCTCTAAGGGAGGGAAGAGAGAAGGAGAGAACCGGGAAGATGCACCCACCTGGTAAAGGCCCACACATTGAGGCAAAGCAGAACAGCAGAACCTTGAGGAGAGTTAGGTGAAATTCTCAGGCCATAAACACCCCACAGATAGAGACTGAGCAGCCGGAGCTTTCCCTGACCTCCCATCCCCCAGTTCTCACATTGAACCAGGTGGGGAGTGCACTGGGAAGCACACCGGGATGGAAAACTGTGCCCAGTGTGAGAATCCCACTGGCAACAGTACTGTGACAAGTATGCCAGGTGGATAGCTGAGACAGAACCCTATCAGGGTGTAGGCAACAGAACGGGGGTAATCCCCTCAGGACAGAATCCAGCAGCCTAGCCTGAGCCTGGTCAGCGAGTTCCTCTCTGTGACCTGGGCAAAAAGCTGAGCTCAGTCTTGCCTCTGGGAATGCTGGGACAGGTGCACCTGGCATCTGGAATGAGCCATGCTGAATCCCACCAGTGGCAGAGCTGTGGCAGGGAAACTGGGAGGACAGTTGAGACTTAAGGAAACAGACTCACACAGAGTGATACAATGAATAATGGAGGGCATTTATTATACCAGTAGGTCCAAGGCCTCACTTTAGCCAAGGACCCCGAGCAGAACTTGTGGCTAACAATTATAACTAATGCCTACGTGCACAAAACCACATGCCAAACCCATGAGATTGCCTAGGAAACATTAAAAGGAAAAATATGATTCAGTTGCAATCACAAAAGTACAATTGAAAATCACCTAAGCATATCGCCTAGCTTGTCTCAACATGGATTACTTAGCTAAGATTACAAATGGTGATTTATCATATGATGGACATTTCATTTTCTGGGCCAAAGGGAGACTTAGGTATGAAGTCTCCCTGGTCAAGTTCTCATCAGCTCAGGAGGCCTGGATGACTATTAATTTTTCATCTCCATGGCTACACAGTATAAACAGTTCAGAGTTCACTGGAAGTGCAAGATGAAGTCATCTTCCTCAAGATGGACTCAGTCTAGTCAGGGTAACCTGTTCCTTTACTCCTTCAAAAAAACACTGTCAGGGTGTAGAGAACAGAACTATGGAATTCCCCGCAAGACAGACTCCAGCGGCTCAACCCATGCCCAATTAGGGAGCCCCTGCCCGCATCAGGGACAGAGAGTGAAGCTAAGTCCCACCAGCAGGGCTGCCACTTGATCACACAACAGCTTTCAGGCAGGGACCTGTGTTAGAAAGCTACCAGCGTGCTAGGAATAGAACAGTGATTTCTTCATTGACTATCCCTACCCAATCTGAAAGCCTCGCTGGGAAATGAGGCACAAATTCCTACTCAGACTATGGAGACTGACTTGGTATAGGAACAGATACACTGTGGAGAAACTAGAGCAATCCATTCTGCAAAGGCCCTGCCTACAAACTTGAAACCTGGCTCTCACTGAAATCTGAGACATAAGCAGCCACTTCACCCCCACACCCAGCCCCCACCAGGACAGACAAGGGACCTCTGGGACAGCATCAAGAGCAAACTGGTGGAGGATCCTCACACAGATGAGTGGATTTACAACTAAGAAGCAGAGAAAGTGTTATTTCTTTTTTTCTTTTTTCTTTTTTTTAACCACAATTTACTTTCTCTATGCTTTAACTGTAAACTCTTTATATATCTACTATTATATTCTCTATAAATATTTCCTTCCTGCTGTCTCTACTGTTCTCTTCCTGCTATACTAAACTTTAACATACAATAATCTCTGTTATCTACCCCTACACAATCCTATCCACTCTCCTCCTTCTCTCCCCCAACACATGTCTTAGTTAAAAACTGCTTTCATTTTAATATCCACAGTCAGGACTTTGCTCTAGATCTGTTTTTCCAGGTCATGTTTTAATTAGCTTAGATCTTAAGGGTCAGGTACCAACTTTGACTGCGTTGTTTATCAGAACAATTTCCTGTACTTTATCCATTTTAGACTGTTCAGGTTTGGCTATAAATGTGTATGTATGTACATTTTCCCATTGTGTTAGACAATATTTGCATAATTTTATGACTGCTATCTACCAGGGATGCACCTTTTGTCCCTCATATGTTTATATTTGACCTAATACCACTGAATGCCATAGCAAACCAGACATAGAGGCTACACTTGCTGACCTCTAGAGGTCAAACTTGGGAACCTCAGACTAGAAGCACTGACTCCAAGGTTCTACACTACCAAAGAACACACAACACTAGAGAATATTCATCTGCAAACAAGACCCAACGCTACCTAACTAATACACAGACCATTGAACCTCTCTACCAAATAGTAGAGTATCAGAGGCAGAAGAATGGATAAGTGGACTGGAAGACAGAATGGTGGAAATAACTGCTGAAGAACAGAACAAAGCACAAAGAACAAAAAGAACTGAGGATAGTCTCAGAGACTTCTTGCATAATATCTAACCCACCAAAATTAGGATTATAACAGTCCCAGAAGAAGAAGAGAAAGGGTATGAAAAATTTTTTTTGAAGAAATTATAGTTGAAAGCTTCCCCAGCATGGGAAAGGAAATAATTAACCAAGTCCAAGAAACACAAAGAGTTGTATACAGGATAAACCCCAGGAGAAACATACCAAGACACATGTTAATCAAGCTGACACAGACTAAATACAAAGGCAGATTACATAAAGCAGCAAGGGACAAACAACAAGTAACATACAAGAGAAACCCCATACGTTTAACCACCGATCTTTTCAGCAGAAACCCTGCAGGCCAGAAGAAAATGTCAGGACAAATTAAAATGGATAAAAGAGAATAACCTACAACAAAGAATACTCTACCCGGCAAGGATCTCATTCCGAATTGATAGAGGAATCAAAAGCTTCACAGACAATCAAATGTAAAAAGAATTTCATACCACAAAAGCAGTCTTACAAGTGTTAAAGGGACTAATGTAACCAATAAATACAATAGTAGGAAAAGACCTACAAAACAAACCCCAAACATCTAAGAAAATGACAATAGGAACATTCATATCAATAATTACTTTGAATGTAAATGGACTAAATGCTCCGACCAAAAGACAGACTGGATGCATGGATACAAATGCAAGACATATATATATATATATGCTCTTCACTTCACCTAAAGACACACATAGACTGAAAGTGAGAGGATGGAAAAACATATTGCATGCAAACAGAAATGAAAAGAAAGCTGGAGTAGCCATCCTTATATCAGACAAAATAGATTGAAACAAAGAAGATTATAAGAGACAAGGCAGGACACTGCATAATGATCATGGGGTCGATCCAAGAGGTAGACATAACAATCATAAATATCTGTGCACCCAACACAGGAATACTCCAATACATATGGCAAACACTGTCAGACACAAAAGTAAAAATGACAGTAACATAATAATAATAGGAGACTTTAACCCCCCCTTTAGGGTATCAGAGGCAGAAGAATGGATAAGTGGACTGGAAGACAGAATGGTGGAAATAACTGCTGAAGAACAGAACAAAGCACAAAGAACAAAAAGAACTGAGGATAGTCTCAGAGACTTCTTGCATAATATCTAACCCACCAAAATTAGGATTATAACAGTCCCAGAAGAAGAAGAGAAAGGGTATGAAAAAATTTTTTTGAAGAAATTATAGTTGAAAGCTTCCCCAGCATGGGAAAGGAAATAATTAACCAAGTCCAAGAAACACAAAGAGTTGTATACAGGATAAACCCCAGGAGAAACATACCAAGACACATGTTAATCAAGCTGACACAGACTAAATACAAAGGCAGATTACATAAAGCAGCAAGGGACAAACAACAAGTAACATACAAGAGAAACCCCATACGTTTAACCACCGATCTTTTCAGCAGAAACCCTGCAGGCCAGAAGAAAATGTCAGGACAAATTAAAATGGATAAAAGAGAATAACCTACAACAAAGAATACTCTACCCGGCAAGGATCTCATTCCGAATTGATAGAGAAATCAAAAGCTTCACAGACAATCAAATGTAAAAAGAATTTCATACCACAAAAGCAGTCTTACAAGTGTTAAAGGGACTAATGTAACCAATAAATACAATAGTAGGAAAAGACCTACAAAACAAACCCCAAACATCTAAGAAAATGACAATAGGAACATTCATATCAATAATTACTTTGAATGTAAATGGACTAAATGCTCCGACCAAAAGACAGACTGGATGCATGGATACAAATGCAAGACATATATATATATATATGCTCTTCACTTCACCTAAAGACACACATAGACTGAAAGTGAGAGGATGGAAAAACATATTGCATGCAAACAGAAATGAAAAGAAAGCTGGAGTAGCCATCCTTATATCAGACAAAATAGATTGAAACAAAGAAGACTATAAGAGACAAGGCAGGACACTGCATAATGATCATGGGGTCGATCCAAGAGGTAGACATAACAATCATAAATATCTGTGCACCCAACACAGGAATACTCCAATACATATGGCAAACACTGTCAGACACAAAAGTAAAAATGACAGTAACATAATAATAATAGGAGACTTTAACCCCCCCTTTATACCAATGAACAGATCTTCAAAACAGAAAACTAATAAGGAAACACAAGCCTTAAATGACACATTGGAAGAGATGGATCTCATTGAGAACAGACTTATGGATATTGGGACGAGGCAAGATTCGGTGAAAGGCATGGAAAGAGCAACAAGGAAGTCTACACTTTCATATGTGAAAGAGATAGCTATTGTCATTGTGATGTTGGAATAAGGGATCCTGCATGGGGGCTGTGTGATGGCCTGGATAGGTGGGATGGGGGGGATTGGGAAGAGGATGGAGGAGGGAGGGCTCAGGGATATGCATATGACTAATCTGGAATTATCCATATATGTAAACAACAAGACTCTGTAATAGCAAAAAGTAAAATAAAAATAATTAATAATAATAAAAAAGGGACTTACATTGGGTCTATGGATCAACATGAGAGGGTAGGATGGGGGTAAAAGGGAGAGGTGGCTCTGGTGACAGGAGTCAGTGATATACCTATGACTGTTTGGGGATAATGTATATCTGTAAACAAGAAAACTCCATTAAAAATGTATAGCAATAATGCTTCTGTATACCAGAAGCTAATGCAACATTGTAAAACAAATATATCCCAATTAAAAAAAAAAAAGACAAGTATTAGCAGTTACCTATACACTGTAGAATTTAAAGGGTTTGACATATCTTCTTTCAAAATTATATTTTTCAATTAATAATATCACAGGCATTAATTTCAATATCTATTTAATAAGTATAAAGCTAGAATTGATTGTATTTTGTTATTTTTTAATATTATCACCATCAACATTATCTTAACACTTGCCCATTAAAATATTCCTAGCATAAACCTGATCCATTGTTGAAATCCTATAATGCTATAATATTCATCATCATCCTCACTTGAAAAAATAAGTGAAGAAAAGAACATAGGAATGTGTATGTGATTAAAACCATCTGAACACCTTTACAAGAAAAGAAACAGAACTATTTAATGCACATTAATAGTTCTAATGGTTATTAAAATAAGACTGTGCTCATTCTCACTCTTCCATGTATATTGCTCACATGTAAGCACACAGGTTAGATTCATGAAGCTAAATCTATTCTTCATGAGCTATTGTATAGGCTGTGAAAATGGAAGCTTTCATTCTTGCTTCTGTAAGAGTGGTTAGCTTAATTCTAGACCAGTGCTTGCATGTCAAGTGTTTTGCAATATCCCTTGGGATATGTTTTGCATTTTTAAAAATATTCAGTTTGATATTATAAATATCAAGGGACTTAGTAGATGAGGACTTTGATTTTACATATATGGTAGATTTGTAATTTTTCTTTTGACCAGTATCCTGTGCACCTGGACAGGATTGCATTAAAGCTCTCTGCTTTGCTCTCCAGAAACTAAGGTATTAAAAGACAATACAAAAGAGGGACTATAGGCAGGATTATTCTTCTTATTCCATAGGCAGCAAATATGTGGAAAGTGTTTGGATGTATATTAACTCATGGTTATATTCAAACAACTTCAGGTTCAATCACATCGACCCAGTGGAAAGTAGAAGTGTTACAAGAACTGAATTTTCATGGAAAAATGTTTATTTCTCAGATTCTCCAGTTGCAATAAAGTGTTTCTTTCCATATGAATTATGAATAGTTATATTGGATCTGCCATACTAAATATCAAGCAAGAATCAGTCCCATGAGGTGATGAATGGAGAAACAGCAATAGAATAACTGTTGACCACGGTCACAACACTGGTACCGTTCACCTGTCCTCTCATTTCTTTCAGAACAAGACTTTAACTTACATGCTTTACTTCCAGGGATTTTCTTTTTTTTCTGAATCTGCTCGAAGAAACAAACCGTCATTTTTTAATATTATCACCATCAACATTATCTTAACACTTGCCCATTAAAATATTCCTAGCATAAACCTGATCCATTGTTGAAATCCTATAATGCTATAATATTCATCATCATCCTCACTTGAAAAAATAAGTGAAGAAAAGAACATAGGAATGTGTATGTGATTAAAACCATCTGAACACCTTTACAAGAAAAGAAACAGAACTATTTAATGCACATTAATAGTTCTAATGGTTATTAAAATAAGACTGTGCTCATTCTCACTCTTCCATGTATATTGCTCACATGTAAGCACACAGGTTAGATTCATGAAGCTAAATCTATTCTTCATGAGCTATTGTATAGGCTGTGAAAATGGAAGCTTTCATTCTTGCTTCTGTAAGAGTGGTTAGCTTAATTCTAGACCAGTGCTTGCATGTCAAGTGTTTTGCAATATCCCTTGGGATATGTTTTGCATTTTTAAAAATATTCAGTTTGATATTATAAATATCAAGGGACTTAGTAGATGAGGACTTTGATTTTACATATATGGTAGATTTGTAATTTTTCTTTTGACCAGTATCCTGTGCACCTGGACAGGATTGCATTCAGCTCTCTGCTTTGCTCTCCAGAAACTAAGGTATTAAAAGACAATACAAAAGAGGGACTATAGGCAGGATTATTCTTCTTATTCCATAGGCAGCAAATATGTGGAAAGTGTTTGGATGTATATTAACTCATGGTTATATTCAAACAACTTCAGGTTCAATCACATCGACCCAGTGGAAAGTAGAAGTGTTACAAGAACTGAATTTTCATGGAAAAATGTTTATTTCTCAGATTCTCCAGTTGCAATAAAGTGTTTCTTTCCATATGAATTATGAATAGTTATATTGGATCTGCCATACTAAATATCAAGCAAGAATCAGTCCCATGAGGTGATGAATGGAGAAACAGCAATAGAATAACTGTTGACCACGGTCACAACACTGGTACCGTTCACCTGTCCTCTCATTTCTTTCAGAACAAGACTTTAACTTACATGCTTTACTTCCAGGGATGCTTATTTCTGACTGCATTTTATTCATCCTACCTAGGAAAATCTGCTCGAAGAAACAAACCGTCATTTTAGGAAAAATACAAAGGATGTAAAATTGAGGGCTAGCTACTGAGAAAACAAACATTTCCTATGGAGTTTAGAAATGGGAATAAGCATCAAATGGTATGATAATTGTACTTAAAAATAAGTGGCCATAATCTTGTTTTAAGGTAATTACTTCAGTATACTTGTTTCCCAAAGAATAATATGAGCCCATTTTCCCTGTAGAAAGATTTAGCCAAAATAAATTGAAATCATTTTAAATTGGTTTTGTAAAAAGTCAAATGTAATTATGGTCAATACTACAACATTTGGTGTAAGCTTTGATCACTAACTGATAGTTTTACAAATGAATGTCAAATGAGATCTGAACTTCTCAAGTAACAATCAAAAGTATCAAAAGGAAACATAAAAGGCATAAATGGGATATTTTATCATATTTTCAAAATGTATCCTTAGGAATAGAGGATAAATTATCTGCCTGGAGAATTTCATGGACAGAGGAGCCTGGCGGGCTATAGTGCATGGAGTTGCAAAGAGTCAGACATAACTGAGAAACTAATACTCACTTTTTTCAACCTCAGAAATGTATTTTCTATTCTCAATTTATGGGTGTATATGCTTTTTAAAAAAATTTCCCTACTTCATTCTTTTGCATGGACACAGAAATTAGAGTTGACTGTTCAACTGTGTTAAGGGGAAGAAATGCATAATGTAATTTTTTAAGCAACTTTGAAAATTGGCCTACAGTAACTAAATATTTATCAATAATGCATTTAATAATCTATCATATTCTACAATAATCATATGTAATGTGTGCAAATATACAACTATACATACATGTGAATTGTTGCAATTTTATTTCTTATTAAAAATATAAATAAATCTGCAAATATTAGAAAACTATTTCTAATAATAGAAACATACAACTATTAGAAACAAATTTACAAGCCACACAAGAAAGAAACTCAATGACAATTTCAGTATGTAAGGAAACATATTCTTATATTGTAAACTCATATCATTCTTTTTCAATAATGGAAATTCCAAGACTTTGTTAGTCTTCAATTGTTAGTTTATGTCCACACCAGAGTTGCTAAACAAGAAATTGAAGATCAGATAATCAATTGCGACTGCTTTAAGTGAATACCCATTTTTAAATTTTCTAGCATGGACTACTAAAGTGAACAAGATAATTTCAACACATTACATTATTTTGGTTAGAAATGGAAAAAATGATAATTGTACTTAAAAATAAGTGGCCATAATCTTGTTTTAAGGTAATTACTTCAGTATACTTGTTTCCCAAAGAATAATATGAGCCCATTTTCCCTGTAGAAAGATTTAGCCAAAATAAATTGAAATCATTTTAAATTGGTTTTGTAAAAAGTCAAATGTAATTATGGTCAATACTACAACATTTGGTGTAAGCTTTGATCACTAACTGATAGTTTTACAAATGAATGTCAAATGAGATCTGAACTTCTCAAGTAACAATCAAAAGTATCAAAAGGAAACATAAAAGGCATAAATGGGATATTTTATCATATTTTCAAAATGTATCCTTAGGAATAGAGGATAAATTATCTGCCTGGAGAATTTCATGGACAGAGGAGCCTGGCGGGCTATAGTGCATGGAGTTGCAAAGAGTCAGACATAACTGAGAAACTAATACTCACTTTTTTCAACCTCAGAAATGTATTTTCTATTCTCAATTTATGGGTGTATATGCTTTTTAAAAAAATTTCCTACTTCATTCTTTTGCATGGACACAGAAATTAGAGTTGACTGTTCAACTGTGTTAAGGGGAAGAAATGCATAATGTAATTTTTTAAGCAACTTTGAAAATTGGCCTACAGTAACTAAATATTTATCAATAATGCATTTAATAATCTATCATATTCTACAATAATCATATGTAATGTGTGCAAATATACAACTATACATACATGTGAATTGTTGCAATTTTATTTCTTATTAAAAATATAAATAAATCTGCAAATATTAGAAAACTATTTCTAATAATAGAAACATACAACTATTAGAAACAAATTTACAAGCCACACAAGAAAGAAACTCAATGACAATTTCAGTATGTAAGGAAACATATTCTTATATTGTAAACTCATATCATTCTTTTTCAATAATGGAAATTCCAAGACTTTGTTAGTCTTCAATTGTTAGTTTATGTCCACACCAGAGTTGCTAAACAAGAAATTGAAGATCAGATAATCAATTGCGACTGCTTTAAGTGAATACCCATTTTTAAATTTTCTAGCATGGACTACTAAAGTGAACAAGATAATTTCAACACATTACATTATTTTGGTTATGAAAAACCATATGAAACATGGAAATGAAACAGTTTGGAACACTGAGGTTTAATTGCTGCACGTAAAACATGTCATTTACTGTTCCAAAGAAAATCTTTATAAAATCTTTTACTTACTTTGGTTTTTATTTTGTCACTTGTAACATTTTCTCCTTAATTTGGGGGTATGTGCTTGGTGTGTTGTTTTACTTTATGTTTCCAAAAATTTGACTTCATTTTCAGTTCACTGTATTCTTTACACTGTCTTTTTACTCTCTCTCTCTCTTTCTTACAGTGTCTTTTTTTTTAATTTTGGCCTCTCATTGTTTTTTTATTTATTTATTTTCATCCATCTTTATTCTTTGGCCTGTGTGGGCCTCCCATTGCAGTGGCCTCTCTGTTGCAGAGCACCAGTTCTGGGCGCATGCGCTCCAGAGTGTTGGCTGTCCAGCTGCTGCACTGCACGTGGGATCTTCCTGAGCTAGGGATCCAATCGATGCCCCCTGCACTTCAAGGTGGACTCTCCACCCACTAGACCACCAGGGAAACCTTTACATTGTCCTTTTGTATTGTCTTCTTACATTTTCTCTCTCTCTCTGTCTCTCTCTCTATATTTATATATACTCAGAGAGAGAGACAGAGAGAGAGAAAGATTCTTCACTGCTGAGCCACCTGTGAAGATGCTATATAAATATAAGGGTTTTCCTGGTGACTCTGACAGTAAAGAATCTGCCCAAAACTCAGGAGTGGCATGTTCAATTCGAGTTGGAATGATCCCCTGAAGAAGGGAATGACTAATTTTATTGTAAAAACATTTACATATTATCATTGGAATATATGGTCTATTTATACTACTGTTTGAATTTTATCTCCAAATCTAAAATATTTGTTTGAATGCTGCCTTAGTATTTTACCTATGTTTTAAAAATCTTTATCAAATTTGTTGCAATATTGCCTCTGTTTATTTTTTATGCTTCGATATTTTGGCCAGGAGGAATGCGGGATCTCAGCTTCCTGCATCCCTTATGATGGAAGGTGAAGTTTTAACCACTGGATCACCAGGGAAGCCCTTTCACTGCTTTTTTTTTTTCTTTTTTTGAAATCTCTTGTTTTATCTATGTTTTGATGTTTTGTTTTTTTTTTTAGGAATGTATATTTTCTGTTGATTTATAAAATAGGAATGATAGCTGTTTCTTCTGGTGATTCCTTTTATACTTTCAAAAACTGTACTTAAAATACAGTATATTAATTCTTTAAATCTCACTTAATTTGAATTATTCTTGGTAACCTGTTCATTCACTAAAGATGTTTATTGATACCAAATATATGCAAAAAGATTTATGCAAATGTTGTGACTGTATTCTGTCTAAACCTTCAGAGTATGGTTGAAGTTTGATGAATTCCAGTTATCAATACTTTATACAAATATCATGATGTTAAAATGGAAAAAGATACTGATCCAATGACAGATATAGTTCTTATCTAAAAGGCTTCTTCTTTTGCAATTACATCATATTAAGACATCTGGAGGATGGGTCCTTGTCCTCTCTGAGAGAGAACTGAGTACTCCTAAGGAAGGTGACACAGCTTTACCTTTGCTAGTGGAAGGACACAAAATAGAATAGGAAATTGCAAAATCACAAGCTGTAAATGTCAGTGAATATGGTGGAGGAAAGAGCAAACAGCACCAGAAAAGATGAAAAAGAAAGAAAGAAGAAAAAAAGAAAGAAGGAAAGACAGAAGAGATAAACTGATTTAGCAAAATCGTAGCGATGTTTCATTTATAAGATCATTTGTCTTCCTCTTTGAACTTTCTCCAGATCTCCTCCAAAGTTTTGCTTAGTTTCATTTCTACATACTCCTGTACTACTCCAAGAATTTGCTCTAGCACATGAAAGCTCTTTGAAAAGCACTCTTTTCATTGTTAATACATAAAAATAAAACAGGGATGTAGGTAGAAAAATGAATATGTAACAACCTTATATCCATGATAAGTTCAGTATTTAAACAAGGTTAATTATCCTTCCAAGATGAACTGAAAGTTTATTCTAAGAGGGAAAAAAAACCCTTAAAATGTACTATGAATGCAGACAAGCAGGTGTGATGCAATCCAAGGACTTGACATCATAAAAATGAGAAGGTGGATCCAATATTCATATTTAAGTGCAACACTTACAAGTGTCCTTCTAGTACTCAGTATCAAGAGCAAAGAAAGCCAGTCATATATTTCTCCAGGGTACAGATTGGTAGATTATTTTCTGGAAGACATGTAAGTCCCTCAGAAAAAACTCCATTGGTAAACAGGAATGTTAACAATGAAACAAAGGAAACCTTACAGGAGCACACAAAGTAGATCCTTGCAAGAAATTAGACTCACTCAACACTTAGAATTTCAAATCATTTTTTAAAGACTGTTAAGTGTGAACTAATAGTCAAAGAATGCATGTCATTAGAGGAATAATTCCAATATTAAGATTAAAAGCATTTTAAGTCATAAAACAAACTATTAAAATTTAGAGGCAATTAAAATAACATGTACAACAGAATAGGTATATTTGTATAAATATATATCTTCTTTATCATTCTTCATTATAAGTATAATGCAATATATTCACTTGGGTTAAGATGAATATATTTACCAGATCTATACTCACATCATTGTTTTGTACATATTACTATTTCGACAAAACATTTTTAAAACATTTTATATTTTGATAATATATCTTGAATATGTATATTATTGAAAGCAAACAAATAATAAGTAGCAAACCTTTCAGAGAAACAATCTTGAAATCTATTTTAGTTTTTAGATTAAAATGAATAATTTAATAAATTTGACAGATACATACTCATCTGATTTTAGCAATTTAATTGTCCAAATATTTGCCTCAAACTAATTTTTTAACATTAGCTCTATATGACTATAGAGTGCTCCAAGAATCAAAACTCAGGCAATAGAGGAAAGTTACTGAAAGCCAGAATCAATTGTTTTTAAACAATGGTAAAATTCCCAAGTAACATTTCCTTCCGATGTTACTTATTTTGGGACAGATCATTAGCAATTTTTAACAAAAGATTCCCCAGTAAAACATGTATGCAAAAATTACTTCATACATTTCAAAAATTTCAACCTTATATCCGATAAGTTCAGTATTTAAACAAGGTTAATTATCCTTCCAAGATGAACTGAAAGTTTATTCTAAGAGGAAAAAACCCTTAGAATGTACTATGCATGCAGACAAGGAGGTGTGATGCAATCCAAGGACTTGACATCATAAAAATGAGAAGGTGGATCCAATATTCATATTTAAGTGCAACACTTACAAGTGTCCTTCTAGTACTCAGTATCAAGAGCAAAGAAAGCCAGTCATATATTTCTCCAGGGTACAGATTGGTAGATTATTTTCTGGAAGACATGTAAGTCCCTCAGAAAAAACTCCATTGGTAAACAGGAATGTTAACAATGAAACAAAGGAAACCTTACAGGAGCACACAAAGTAGATCCTTGCAAGAAATTAGACTCACTCAACACTTAGAATTTCAAATCATTTTTTAAAGACTGTTAAGTGTGAACTAATAGTCAAAGAATGCATGTCATTAGAGGAATAATTCCAATATTAAGATTAAAAGCATTTTAAGTCATAAAAACAAACTATTAAAATTTAGAGGCAATTAAAATAACATGTACAACAGAATAGGTATATTTGTATAAATATATATCTTCTTTATCATTCTTCATTATAAGTATAATGCAATATATTCACTTGGGTTAAGATGAATATATTTACCAGATCTATACTCACATCATTGTTTTGTACATATTACTATTTCGACAAAACATTTTTAAAACATTTTATATTTTGATAATATATCTTGAATATGTATATTATTGAAAGCAAACAAATAATAAGTAGCAAACCTTTCAGAGAAACAATCTTGAAATCTATTTTAGTTTTTAGATTAAAATGAATAATTTAATAAATTTGACAGATACATACTCATCTGATTTTAGCAATTTAATTGTCCAAATATTTGCCTCAAACTAATTTTTTAACATTAGCTCTATATGACTATAGAGTGCTCCAAGAATCAAAACTCAGGCAATAGAGGAAAGTTACTGAAAGCCAGAATCAATTGTTTTTAAACAATGGTAAAATTCCCAAGTAACATTTCCTTCCGATGTTACTTATTTTGGGACAGATCATTAGCAATTTTTAACAAAAGATTCCCCAGTAAAACATGTATGCAAAAATTACTTCATACATTTCAATTAAAATTAAAGTATCCACATGATTATTTAACAGAATCTCAAATTCTTGAAAACAGAGCTATTTTGCATATCATATACTCTAATTTGTTACCTAAATGGATACTTGCAAGAAAATATCTATATTCATCACAAGCTATATGTCTCTAATAATCCAACACTTACAGCAAAACCAATTCAAGATCCAGTCTGTGATATCTGAGTGTTTCCATCTTGTCCAAACTTATATGATTTCCAAGTTGAAGATAACCAAGGTCCTCACTTTCTCTAAAGTTCTCTTCCTCAATGAGGAGAATATGGAAAAGATATGAACTGAATTATAATCTGAAATTGAGATTTTGATTAAATGAATTAACAGATAATATACCACAAGGGTTTCTGGTTGACTAGAATTATTCATAAATATTAGTGTTGGAATGAGTATTTAAAAAATACAATGATCTCCAGCACTGCTATCTACAGTATCATGGACATGGGTAAAGTTTCACTTTTTAAAAACTGCCAGAGAAATTATTAAGGAAAGTAACAATGAATATTTTTTTCTCTTAGGGAAGCATGTTCCAGAATTTCAGCAACTACAACAGTTCAATGTTCCAGGTCTCTGAGTTCATTCTGATGGGATTCCCAGGCATTCACACTTGGCAACACTGGCTCTCCCTGCCCCTCACTCTGCTCTACCTCTTAGCTCTCTGTGCCAACATCCTTATTCTGATCCTCATCAATCAGGAGGCAACACTGCACCAGCCTATGTACCAATTCCTGGGCATCCTGGCCATGGTTGACATGGCACTGGCTACCAACATCATGCCTAAGATTTTGGCCATCTTGTGGTTCAGAGCTGAAACCATCAGTCTCCTGAGTGCTTTCTGCAGATGTATGCCATCCATTGTTTTATGGGCATGGAATCAGGCATTTTTGTCTGCATGGCTATAGATAGGTACATAGCCATTTGTCGACCACTTCACACGCATCCATAATTACTGACTCTTTTGTGATTAAAGCAACTGTGTCATGGACTCAGAAGCGGCCTTCTTACCATCCCGGTACCTGTGTTGGCATTGCAATTTTAACAAGATTCCCCATAAACATGTATGCAAAAATTACTTCATACATTTCAATTAAAATTAAAGTATCCACATGATTATTTAACAGAATCTCAAATTCTTGAAAACAGAGCTATTTTGCATATCATATACTCTAATTTGTTACCTAAATGGATACTTGCAAGAAAATATCTATATTCATCACAAGCTATATGTCTCTAATAATCCAACACTTACAGCAAAACCAATTCAAGATCCAGTCTGTGATATCTGAGTGTTTCCATCTTGTCCAAACTTATATGATTTCCAAGTTGAAGATAACCAAGGTCCTCACTTTCTCTAAAGTTCTCTTCCTCAATGAGGAGAATATGGAAAAGATATGAACTGAATTATAATCTGAAATTGAGATTTTGATTAAATGAATTAACAGATAATATACCACAAGGGTTTCTGGTTGACTAGAATTATTCATAAATATTAGTGTTGGAATGAGTATTTAAAAAATACAATGATCTCCAGCACTGCTATCTACAGTATCATGGACATGGGTAAAGTTTCACTTTTTAAAAACTGCCAGAGAAATTATTAAGGAAAGTAACAATGAATATTTTTTTCTCTTAGGGAAGCATGTTCCAGAATTTCAGCAACTACAACAGTTCAATGTTCCAGGTCTCTGAGTTCATTCTGATGGGATTCCCAGGCATTCACACTTGGCAACACTGGCTCTCCCTGCCCCTCACTCTGCTCTACCTCTTAGCTCTCTGTGCCAACATCCTTATTCTGATCCTCATCAATCAGGAGGCAACACTGCACCAGCCTATGTACCAATTCCTGGGCATCCTGGCCATGGTTGACATGGCACTGGCTACCAACATCATGCCTAAGATTTTGGCCATCTTGTGGTTCAGAGCTGAAACCATCAGTCTCCCTGAGTGCTTTCTGCAGATGTATGCCATCCATTGTTTTATGGGCATGGAATCAGGCATTTTTGTCTGCATGGCTATAGATAGGTACATAGCCATTTGTCGACCACTTCACTACGCATCCATAATTACTGACTCTTTTGTGATTAAAGCAACTGTGTTCATGGCACTCAGAAGCGGCCTTCTTACCATCCCGGTACCTGTGTTGGCTGCTCAGAGACACTATTGCTCAAAAAAGCAAATAGAGCACTGTCTGTGCACTACTCTTGGAGTCACTAGTCTAGCCTGTGATGACAGGACAATCAACAGCGTCTACCAACTATTTCTTGCCTGGACATTCATGGGAAGTGACTTGGGTTTGATTGTTACATCCTATATTTTGATACTTCACTCTGTACTGAAGTTGAACTCAGCAGAAGCTTCATCCAAGGCCCTAAGTACCTGTACTTCCCACCTCATCCTTATCTTTTTTTTCTACACAGTCATTGTTGTCCTTTCTATTACCCATAGTACAGCAAAAACATTTCCCCTCATCCCAGTTCTACTCAATGTACTTGAAAATGTTATTCCTCCTGCCCTCAACCCCATGGTCTATGCACTCAAGAACAAGGAGCTCAGACTGGGTTTATATAAAATTCTCAAGCTGGACTACAAGGTCACTAACTGCGGACACCCATCTTTGTAATTTCCCCACATATACTTGGTTCGCCAAAAGTTTGTTTGGTTTTTTTCAACATAGTATGGAAAAATTGGAATGAGCTTTTCGGTCTACACAGTACACAATACATCCTCAAAGGATTGTAAACGGCAGAAAAACTAAGATGTACTAATTGCTTTCAGTTAGTCTAAGGATCAATGGCAATTACTGAAATTTTTAAAATGGGCTGAATCTATATTATAACTATATTTTTAAAGAAATTCTTCGTTAAAAAAAAGTAACACAGTAATGCTGATTATCTCAAGAAATCCATGGAAAGACAAGCAGAATGCAAATTTTGTTTTTTTTATTCAGTTACTCTATATAGAACTTCCAGAAAATGTTAATAGATGTGGTTAGAAGAGATATCTGCCATTTTCTTCTTCTGGTTCAGAGCTGAAACCATCAGTCTCCCTGAGTGCTTTCTGCAGATGTATGCCATCCATTGTTTTATGGGCATGGAATCAGGCATTTTTGTCTGCATGGCTATAGATAGGTACATAGCCATTTGTCGACCACTTCACTACGCATCCATAATTACTGACTCTTTTGTGATTAAAGCAACTGTGTTCATGGCACTCAGAAGCGGCCTTCTTACCATCCCGGTACCTGTGTTGGCTGCTCAGAGACACTATTGCTCAAAAAAGCAAATAGAGCACTGTCTGTGCACTACTCTTGGAGTCACTAGTCTAGCCTGTGATGACAGGACAATCAACAGCGTCTACCAACTATTTCTTGCCTGGACATTCATGGGAAGTGACTTGGGTTTGATTGTTACATCCTATATTTTGATACTTCACTCTGTACTGAAGTTGAACTCAGCAGAAGCTGCATCCAAGGCCCTAAGTACCTGTACTTCCCACCTCATCCTTATCTTTTTTTTCTACACAGTCATTGTTGTCCTTTCTATTACCCATAGTACAGCAAAACATTCCCCTCATCCCAGTTCTACTCAATGTACTTGAAAATGTTATTCCTCCTGCCCTCAACCCCATGGTCTATGCACTCAAGAACAAGGAGCTCAGACTGGGTTTATATAAAATTCTCAAGCTGGACTACAAGGTCACTAACTGCAGACACCCATCTTTGTAATTTCCCCACATATACTTGGTTCGCCAAAAGTTTGTTTGGTTTTTTTCAACATAGTATGGAAAAATTGGAATGAGCTTTTCGGTCTACACAGTACACAATACATCCTCAAAGGATTGTAAACGGCAGAAAAACTAAGATGTACTAATTGCTTTCAGTTAGTCTAAGGATCAATGGCAATTACTGAAATTTTTAAAATGGGCTGAATCTATATTATAACTATATTTTTAAAGAAATTCTTCGTTAAAAAAAAGTAACACAGTAATGCTGATTATCTCAAGAAATCCATGGAAAGACAAGCAGAATGCAAATTTTGTTTTTTTTATTCAGTTACTCTATATAGAACTTCCAGAAAATGTTAATAGATGTGGTTAGAAGAGATATCTGCCATTTTCTTCTTCTGAATGAGAGTCTTTAATTCATGTGCATTTGATTTGCTTATTGATGGCATACATCTTGCTCCAGGCATTTGTGTATATGCTTCCTAATGTGTTTTATATAACCCACAAACACATGAAAAGATTTCAACATCAGTAATTTCAAACCCAAACCATAGTAAGATAATAATACACACTCCACATATATATGGAAAATAGTCAAAATCATTTGAACTATTTATCATATAATGTAGAATGGTAGAATTTATGTTTCAGTATGATATAATCATCAGACCAGTTAATCCTAAAGGAAATCAACCTTTATTACTGATTGGAAGGACTATTGCTGAAGGTGAATCGCCAATAGTTTGCTAATGTGGGGAGAGATTGAAAGCAAAAGTAGAAGAGGTTGGCAGAGAATGAGACGAAAAGATAGCATCACCACCTGAATGGACCTGAATCTGAGCAAACTCTGGGAGTGAGGGGAGAATAGAGTAGCCTGGTGCTCTGCAGTCCACTGGGTTGCAAAGAACCTGAGACAATTTAGCAACTGAATGACAGTAAAGATTTTTCTCATAAATACAAATAGCAATTGTATACTCAGAGAAGTATGAGCAGTTACTTCTACATTATAGAAAATAAAGGATCTGATTTATCTACTTCTACATTAGTTTCTTTCCAATTAAAAAATAGAGGCTCTAATTTCAATATATAGTTAATAGATAAAAACTAGAGCCAATCATGTTTTATTATTTACGGTGCTTTCATTGTCATTATTATCTTAACACTCTGACATCAAAATATTCCAGGCATAATAAGCCTAAACTATTGAAGTTCTGCAATGCTGAAATATTCATCATCTTCACTTGAAAGAAAGTAATAAATGACTGAAAGGAAATAGAGGGACTTCCCCACTGGTCCCATGGCTGAGTTCCCACGCCCAATACAGTGATTCAGAGTTCAATATCTGGTCAGGACACTGGATCCCACATGCTCCAATTCCCAGCATAGCCAAATAAATAAAAATAATGATAATAAAATAAAATATTTTTAAAAATACATAGAAATATGTGTGTGATCAAAATCTGAACATCACTAAAAGGAAAGAAACAAACTCTTTAATAAATATTAAACTCTCTAATATTTATTAAAGTTACATTGTGCTGATTCTTATTCTTCCACATATATTACTCATATGCAAGCACACAGATGAGATACATGCAGATAATTTATTCTCTGAGTTATCTTGTAGGCAGTGAGAATGGTAGCTTCCACTCTTCCTTCTCTTAAAGGAATTAGCATAATTCCCATACCAACACCTGTATCCCGAGTGTTATGCAATATTCCCTAGGATACATAACACATTTAAAAAATATTTATCTCAATAGTGTGAACATCAAGGGATTTAGCATTTGAAGGCTTTGGATGCACATATATTGTAGATTCATGAGGGTTTTTTTTGACCAATATTCTGAACACCTGGATGAGATTGCATTCAGTTGGTAGCTTTGCTATCCAGAAACTAAGGTATTAAAGGACATATAAGACCTGGTTAGAAGGAGGATTTTTCTTTTATTCAATAGGTAGTGAAATATGTGAAGAGAGTTTTTAATATTGTTAATTTACTATTAAATCTGCACAATTTCAGGTCTGATTCCAATTTGCCACCTGAAGGTAAAAGTGTTAAAAAAGACTGGATTTTCATGGAAACATGTTAATTTGTTTCTTTACTCAAATTGTAGAACATTGCAACTTTCCATGATTATTTATGAATATTTCAGTATTTATGTAAGCAAATAAGAATATTTAAATCTGATTTGATAAAAATCAAGAATCACCCCTATGATTAGAAGAATGGAAAAATAGCAAGTGAATTTTTCTTAATCATGGTCATAATACTCTTGCCATTCACCTACCCTCCACTGCTTTCAAAATAAGAATCTAATTTACTTGGTTTCATTTCTGGCACTTTGAAAGGAAATATCATCATCTTCACTTGAAAGAAAGTAATAAATGACTGAAAGGAAATAGAGGGACTTCCCCACTGGTCCCATGGCTGAGTTCCCACGCCCAATACAGTGATTCAGAGTTCAATATCTGGTCAGGACACTGGATCCCACATGCTCCAATTCCCAGCATAGCCAAATAAATAAAAATAATGATAATAAAATAAAATATTTTTAAAAATACATAGAAATATGTGTGTGATCAAAATCTGAACATCACTAAAAGGAAAGAAACAAACTCTTTAATAAATATTAAACTCTCTAATATTTATTAAAGTTACATTGTGCTGATTCTTATTCTTCCACATATATTACTCATATGCAAGCACACAGATGAGATACATGCAGATAATTTATTCTCTGAGTTATCTTGTAGGCAGTGAGAATGGTAGCTTCCACTCTTCCTTCTCTTAAAGGAATTAGCATAATTCCCATACCAACACCTGTATCCCGAGTGTTATGCAATATTCCCTAGGATACATAACACATTTAAAAAATATTTATCTCAATAGTGTGAACATCAAGGGATTTAGCATTTGAAGGCTTTGGAGGCACATATATTGTAGATTCATGAGGGGTTTTTTTGACCAATATTCTGAACACCTGGATGAGATTGCATTCAGTTGGTAGCTTTGCTATCCAGAAACTAAGGTATTAAAGGACATATAAGACCTGGTTAGAAGGAGGATTTTTCTTTTATTCAATAGGTAGTGAAATATGTGAAGAGAGTTTTTAATATTGTTAATTTACTATTAAATCTGCACAATTTCAGGTCTGATTCCAATTTGCCACCTGAAGGTAAAAGTGTTAAAAAAGACTGGATTTTCATGGAAACATGTTAATTTGTTTCTTTACTCAAATTGTAGAACATTGCAACTTTCCATGATTATTTATGAATATTTCAGTATTTATGTAAGCAAATAAGAATATTTAAATCTGATTTGATAAAAATCAAGAATCACTCCTATGATTAGAAGAATGGAAAAATAGCAAGTGAATTTTTCTTAATCATGGTCATAATACTCTTGCCATTCACCTACCCTCCACTGCTTTCAAAATAAGAATCTAATTTACTTGGTTTCATTTCTGGAAACACTTATTTTGACTGCATTTCATGGCTTAGGTGATGAATAAACAAACCTTCACTTCAGCAAATGTTGGTCACTCAGTTCTGTCTGGCTCTTTGTGACCCCATGAACTATATATAGCCTGTCAGGATTCTCCATTGAATTCTTGAGGCAAGGGTACTGGAGTGGGTTGCCATGCCCTTCTCCAGGGAAGTCTTCCTGACTCTTGGATTGAACCTGGGTCTCCCACATTGAAAGTGGTCTCTTCACTGTCTATGCCACCAGGGAAGTCCAGTAAGGAGCAAACATATTGGATGGACTTTAGAGACGGAAATAAACAATAGGTGATATGATAATTGCACATTTATATATAAGTGCCTATATTCTTGTGTTAATGCAATGACTTCACTATACTTGTCTCTCAGAGATTACTGTGAACCCAATTTTCTTGCAAAAAAAAATTAGTTCTAAAGTATTGAAATTATTTTAAATTAGTTTTTGGAATAGTCTAACTTAATTATGGTCAATACTACCATACTTGATGTGAATTTGAATTATTAACTGATAGTTTTATAAATGAATTGCAAATGAGACTTAAACTTCTCATGTAGCAATGAAATTAGTTTTAATAATCAATGCTAGAACTATCAAAATGAAACATGAAGGACATAAATAAGATATTCATTTCATATTCAGGAATTGTAGTCTTAAGAACAGAGTGCAAGTAACTTCAGAAATGCATTTGCTAGTCTCAGTTTATAGGTATCTACGGGCTTCCCTGGTGGCTCAGTAGTAAAGAATCCACCTGCCACTTCAGGAGATGAGGGTTCTATCCCTGGGTCAGGAAGAAATTTTGCACACACTGATTAGGTAAAAGTGTTAAAAAGACTGGATTTTCATGGAAACATGTTAATTTGTTTCTTTACTCAAATTGTAGAACATTGCAACTTTCCATGATTATTTATGAATATTTCAGTATTTATGTAAGCAAATAAGAATATTTAAATCTGATTTGATAAAAATCAAGAATCACCCCTATGATTAGAAGAATGGAAAAATAGCAAGTGAATTTTTCTTAATCATGGTCATAATACTCTTGCCATTCACCTACCCTCCACTGCTTTCAAAATAAGAATCTAATTTACTTGGTTTCATTTCTGGAAACACTTATTTTGACTGCATTTCATGGCTTAGGTGATGAATAAACAAACCTTCACTTCAGCAAATGTTGGTCACTCAGTTCTGTCTGGCTCTTTGTGACCCCATGAACTATATATAGCCTGTCAGGATTCTCCATTGAATTCTTGAGGCAAGGGTACTGGAGTGGGTTGCCATGCCCTTCTCCAGGGAAGTCTTCCTGACTCTTGGATTGAACCTGGGTCTCCCACATTGAAAGTGGTCTCTTCACTGTCTATGCCACCAGGGAAGTCCAGTAAGGAGCAAACATATTGGATGGACTTTAGAGATGGAAATAAACAATAGGTGATATGATAATTGCACATTTATATATAAGTGCCTATATTCTTGTGTTAATGCAATGACTTCACTATACTTGTCTCTCAGAGATTACTGTGAACCCAATTTTCTTGCAAAAAAAATTAGTTCTAAAGTATTGAAATTATTTTAAATTAGTTTTTGGAATAGTCTAACTTAATTATGGTCAATACTACCATACTTGATGTGAATTTGAATTATTAACTGATAGTTTTATAAATGAATTGCAAATGAGACTTAAACTTCTCATGTAGCAATGAAATTAGTTTTAATAATCAATGCTAGAACTATCAAAATGAAACATGAAGGACATAAATAAGATATTCATTTCATATTCAGGAATTGTAGTCTTAAGAACAGAGTGCAAGTAACTTCAGAAATGCATTTGCTAGTCTCAGTTTATAGGTATCTACGGGCTTCCCTGGTGGCTCAGTAGTAAAGAATCCACCTGCCACTTCAGGAGATGAGGGTTCTATCCCTGGGTCAGGAAGACCCCTTGGAGAGGGAAATGGCAACCCACTCCAATATTCTTGCCTGAAAAATCTCATGAAAAGAGAAGCCTTGTGGGCTAACAAGAGTTGGACACGACTTAGTGACTAAACAACAATAATGCTTTTTCTAACTTCCCTACTTCCTTCTGCTGCATGAACTCAGACATGACCTGACTTTTCAAATGCATTGAGAGGAAGACATGTATAATGATATTTTTCAATAAAACTTTGAAAATCTGTGTACTCTACTCAAATATTTATCAATAATATTTGAAGTCTATCTTAGTCTGCAATGATCAGTTATAAAGTGTGTAAATATGCATATGACTATGGTCATGGTCATGAGGTCGTGTCCAACCCTTGCAATCTCACAGACTGAGGCCCACCAGACTTCTCTCCATGGGATTTCCAAGACAGTACTTAAGTGGTTTGCCATATCCTTCTCCAAGTATGAAACTATATATATATATATACACACACACACACATATATATATATAATTGGTAAAGTTTTGTTTCTTATTAAAATATTTAGAAGAAATATGAAAAGTATGTGGGCATCCTCAGGCATGTCTGACTCTTTGTGACTCCATGGACTGTTGCCCACAAAGCTCCTTTGTCTGTGGGCTTTCCCAGGCAGGAGTACTGGAATGGGTTGCCATTTCTTCTTCCAGGGGAAACTTCCGAACCCAGGAATCGAACCCATGTCTCTTATGTCTCCTTCATTTGCAGGCAGATTCTTTTACCACTGGTGCCACATAGGAATCTGTAAAAATTATAATGGCATACAAAACTTTTAGGAACAAATTTACAAGCCTCACAAGAAGAAACCTGATTACTATTTTGCTATGTAAGTAGACAAATTCTTACACTGTAAACTTATACTGTGTCAATAATGAAAATGCAAGGTAGTTTAGTCAGTCTTATGATTTTTTAGCTTAAATATCCACCAGTGTTTCTAAACAGGAAATTTGGGATCGGTTAATAAGTTGTGACGGCCTTAAGTGAATCTCACACTTTACAATTTTCTACGATGTACTAATAAATTGAAAAAGATGATTTCAGTGCATTCTACTATTTTATTTGTGAACAACCATGAAAAAATTTGATGCACTGTGATTTAACTTCTGCATATAAAACACAGCAACTATTTTTCTATGAAGTTGATCTTGATCCACTATTTATATGTTTAGGTTTCTATTTGTCCTTTGTAATATTTCCTCCTTAATTTGGGTATATATGTTTGGTATACTGTTTTACTTTTTGTTTCCAAAATATTTGTGTGTTCTTCGTTCACTGTCTTATTTGAACTCTCTTTTTTACTATTCATATACTCACATATGTAAATGCATAAATATTGGCATATTATCAATAATATTTGAAGTCTATCTTAGTCTGCAATGATCAGTTATAAAGTGTGTAAATATGCATATGACTATGGTCATGGTCATGAGGTCGTGTCCAACCCTTGCAATCTCACAGACTGAGGCCCACCAGACTTCTCTCCATGGGATTTCCAAGACAGTACTGAAGTGGTTTGCCATATCCTTCTCCAAGTATGAAACTATATATATATATATATATATACACACACACACACACATATATATATATATAATTGGTAAAGTTTTGTTTCTTATTAAAATATTTAGAAGAAATATGAAAAGTATGTGGGCATCCTCAGGCATGTCTGACTCTTTGTGACTCCATGGACTGTTGCCCACAAAGCTCCTTTTTCTGTGGGCTTTCCCAGGCAGGAGTACTGGAATGGGTTGCCATTTCTTCTTCCAGGGAATCTTCCGAACCCAGGAATCGAACCCATGTCTCTTATGTCTCCTTCATTTGCAGGCAGATTCTTTTACCACTGGTGCCACATAGGAATCTGTAAAAATTATAATGGCATACAAAACTTTTAGGAACAAATTTACAAGCCTCACAAGAAGAAACCTGATTACTATTTTGCTATGTAAGTAGAAAAATTCTTACACTGTAAACTTATACTGTGTCAATAATGAAAATGCAAGGTAGTTTAGTCAGTCTTATGATTTTTTAGCTTAAATATCCACCAGTGTTTCTAAACAGGAAATTTGGGATCGGTTAATAAGTTGTGACGGCCTTAAGTGAATCTCACACTTTACAATTTTCTACGATGTACTAATAAATTGAAAAAGATGATTTCAGTGCATTCTACTATTTTATTTGTGAACAACCATATAAAACATGGAAATGAAAAAATTTGATGCACTGTGATTTAACTTCTGCATATAAAACACAGCAACTATTTTTCTATGAAGTTGATCTTGATCCACTATTTATATGTTTAGGTTTCTATTTGTCCTTTGTAATATTTCCTCCTTAATTTGGGTATATATGTTTGGTATACTGTTTTACTTTTTGTTTCCAAAATATTTGTGTGTTCTTCGTTCACTGTCTTATTTGAACTCTCTTTTTTACTATTCATATACTCACATATGTAAATGCATAAATATTGGCATATTATCAATGTAAAATATGGTCTATTTGTAGTACTCTTTAACTGAATGAACTTCACTTCCAAATAGAAAATATTTGTGTTGATTGCTGCTTTATTTTTCTTATTTTTTTTTGGAATTAATTTTATCCATCTTGTGGCAGGGAATTTTTGGTTTTTTGAGGGATTTAGGTTTTCTGCTAATTTATGAAGTAAAAGCTGTAGTTATATTTTTTTTGGTGGTTCTTTTTAAATGTATTCATTTTAATTGAAGGATAATTGCCTTACAATACTATGTTGGTTGCTGCCATGCATCAACATGCATTGCCCAAGTACACAAATGTCCCCGTCTTTAACCTCTCACTCCAACCCCTACTCCAGGTGGTCACAGAGTGCTGGTTTGAGTTCCTTGAATTATACAGCAAATTCCCACTGGCTCTCTATTTTATATACAGTAGTGTATGTATTTCCATGCTACTCCCTCCATTTTTTTCCTCCCTCTCCTACCCACTGTGTCCACAAGTCTGTTCTCTATATCTGCATCTCCATTATTGTCCTGCAAATAGGTTCATCAGTATCATCTTTCTGGATCCCATATATATATATGCATTAATATACCATATTTGTTTTTCTGACTTAGTTCACTCTATGTAATAGGCTCTAGGTTCATCCACCTCATTAATACTGACTCAAATGTGTTTCTTTTCATGGCTGAGTAATATTGCTTTTTATATATGTACCAGGACTTCTTTATTCATTTCATCTATTGGTGGATGTCTAGGTTGCTGCCATGTCCTAGCTATTGTAAACAGTGAACATTGGGGTACATGTGTCTTTTCTTAAATTATAGTTTCCTCAAGATATATGCCCAGTAGTGGAATTGTTGGATCGAGAGCTAATTCTATGGGCTTCCCAAGGTAGCACTAGTGGTAAAGAAGCCACCTGCCAATGTAGGAGAAATAAGAGACACAGTTTCCATCACTGAGTTAGAAAGATTGCCTGGAGAAGGGCTTAGTAACTCACTCCATTGTTCTTACCTGGGGAAATCACAAAGACAGAGGAGCTTGGAGGGCTATAGTCCATTGGGTCAGAAGCAGTTGGACACAAATGAAGTGACAGCATTGACACATGCACATATGGTAAATGTATTCCTAGTTTTTTAAGGAATCTCCATACTGTCTTCAACAGTATGGCATAATCAATGTACTTTGCCACCAGCAGTGCAAGAGGGTTCCCTTTACTCTACACCCTCAACATTCTTTTATTGTTTGTAGAGTTTTTGATGATGGCCATTTTGACCAGTAGAAAGTGATATCTCATTGTACTTTTGAGTTAAATTTCTCTAGTAAAGAGCCATGTTGAGCATCTTTTCATGTGTTTGTTAGATATCCCTTTGTCTTCTTTGAAGAAATGTCTGTTTAGGTCTTCTGCCCACTTTATAATTAGGTTGTTTGTTTTTCTGGTATTGAGTTCCCTGAGCTTCTTGTATATTTTGGAAATTAATCTTGTCTGTTGTTTCATTTGCTTTCATATTCCCCCATTTTGAGGTTTTGTCTTTTCTTTGTGGTTTTTTACTTCCAAAAATAATGTTTAAAATACAGTGTAGGACTCCCCTGGTTGTTCAGTGGGTAAGGACACTGCCATGCAGTGCAAGGGGCACCGGTTCAATCTGTGGCCTGGGAAGATCCCATGGGCCGTGGAGCAGCTGGACTGATGTGTCTAACTACTGAACCAGAGCTCTGGAGCACATATGCCCAGAGCTGGTGCTCTGCAAGGAGAGAGGTCACCGCGATGGGAGGCCCATACAGGTCAAAGAACAAAGATGAACAAGTGAAAGAAAGCTAGGGGAAAAAAATACAGCGTAATGATTCTTAAAGTCTTGTAAAATTTGATATAGTTATTAACTTGTTCATTCATTTAAAATATATTTATGGATATCAAATATGTGCATATTAACTTTCTAGATACTGCAAATATAAACACAAATACATTGTATCCAAATATTAAGAGTTTGGTTAAATTCTGGTGAATTTGCATTATCAATACTTTTTATAATACCATGATTTTAAAATAGAAAGGTTATTGATTGACTGACAGATATATTTCTTACCTAGAAAGCCTACCTCTTTTGCAACTACATCATATCAAGTTGTTTGGGGTTGTTTATAATATCTTAAGGAAAAATATGAATGATTTTTGGCAACCCAATATTAAGAAAATTCAAAGGCGGGCTCCTTTTCCTTTATGAGGGAGAGCTGAGTATTACTAAAAAAGTTCATCCTTGAAGTTAGATTTGATGGTTGGAGGGAACAAAAGAAAGCATGGAAGGAAGGAAGAAAAAACTGACCTAGCAAAATCCCCAGCATGCCTCAGATAAAACCATTTCTCTTTTCTTCTTTGAATATTCCCACAATCTCCTCCAAAGTTTTGCTTAGTTTCCTTACCACCTACTTCTGTATGACTTTAAGATTTTATTGTGGCACAAGGAAGGTCTTTGAAGAGCACTCTCATTAAGTAGTGCATTTAGTGATACTTTGCTATTTCCAGACAAGTGATTTGTTGCAGTATCTAAGCTGTCACCCTTCCTTGTGTATGCCTGTAGACAAAATAGGGAAGCATGTAGAAAAATTGATATGTTATAACTTTTTATCCTGATTTCTTCGCTATTATAAACAAAATTAACAACTCTCTTATGATGACTGAAAATGTATCCTGGGGGGAAAACATTCACATGCACCCATGAAAGCAAATATATCAGGTGTGATGAAGTCTAAGAATGAGACATCATAAGAAAATAAAAGGTGAATCAAATACTCATATTTAAGTGTGAGACAGGCAGTGTTCATCTACTATTCAATATCAGGAACACTGAAAGCCAGTCACATATTTATCCAGGATGCAAACTGGTAGATTTTTTTCCTGGAAAAATTGATAGTTTGTGAGGAAAGAAAAACACCTGCAAAACACTGGTAATTAGGCTGGTCAACAGTGAAGCAAAGAGGATCTTACAGGGTCACACAAAGTGAATTGTACCAAATAATAAGACTCACTCATAGCCTGTAGTTTCAAAACAGCTTTTTCTGAAGTGTGAGTTAATAGTCAAAAGGTATGGCATTTGATAAATAGTTCTAAGATTAAAGATAAAAACAATGCAGACTATATAAAATATTGATATTTGAGACTTATTAAAATAATATATAAGAGGTAGAATAGGACTATTTGTATAAATGTATAATTGGGGCTCCTTTTCCTTTATGAGGAGAGCTGAGTTTTTTACTAAAAAGATTCATCCTTGAAGTGATTTTGGCAACCCAATATTAAGAAAATTCAAAGGCGGGCTCCTTTTCCTTTATGAGGGAGAGCTGAGTATTACTAAAAAAGTTCATCCTTGAAGTTAGATTTGATGGTTGGAGGGAACAAAAGAAAGCATGGAAGGAAGGAAGAAAAAACTGACCTAGCAAAATCCCCAGCATGCCTCAGATAAAACCATTTCTCTTTTCTTCTTTGAATATTCCCACAATCTTCTCCAAAGTTTTTCTTAGTTTCCTTACCACCTACTTCTGTATGACTTTAAGATTTTATTGTGGCACAAGGAAGGTCTTTGAAGAGCACTCTCATTAAGTAGTGCATTTAGTGATACTTTGCTATTTCCAGACAAGTGATTTGTTGCAGTATCTAAGCTGTCACCCTTCCTTGTGTATGCCTGTAGACAAAATAGGGAAGCATGTAGAAAAATTGATATGTTATAACTTTTTATCCTGATTTCTTCGCTATTATAAACAAAATTAACAACTCTCTTATGATGACTGAAAATGTATCCTGGGGGGAAAACATTCACATGCACCCATGAAAGCAAATATATCAGGTGTGATGAAGTCTAAGAATGAGACATCATAAGAAAATAAAAAGGTGAATCAAATACTCATATTTAAGTGTGAGACAGGCAGTGTTCATCTACTATTCAATATCAGGAACACTGAAAGCCAGTCACATATTTATCCAGGATGCAAACTGGTAGATTTTTTTCCTGGAAAAATTGATAGTTTGTGAGGAAAGAAAAACACCTGCAAAACACTGGTAATTAGGCTGGTCAACAGTGAAGCAAAGAGGATCTTACAGGGTCACACAAAGTGAATTGTACCAAATAATAAGACTCACTCATAGCCTGTAGTTTCAAAACAGCTTTTTCTGAAGTGTGAGTTAATAGTCAAAAAGGTATGGCATTTGATAAATAGTTCTAAGATTAAAGATAAAAACAATGCAGACTATATAAAATATTGATATTTGAGACTTATTAAAATAATATATAAGAAGTAGAATAGGACTATTTGTATAAATATATAATTAAAACAGATGTATAATAAATTAACTCATACATTTCAATTAAAATTAAATAATTCACATGATTATTTCACAAATTCTCAAGTGCTTAAAAACAGTTATTTTCAATATCATATATTCTAAACTGCTACTTAAATATCTCCATGTATAAAAATCTCTATTTCATTGCACACATTGTCTCTAATAATCCAATACTTTGCTAATGGTTCTGTGGTAAAGAATTCTCCTCCCAAGCAGGAGACTTGGGTTTGAGGTCCAGGCTTGGGAAGATTCTCTTGGAGAAGGAAATGACAGCCCACTATAGTATTCTGGCCTGGGAAATTCCATGGACAGAGGATGCCAGGCCACAGTACATGGGGTCTCAGAAGAACCAGAAATGATTTAGCAAATAGACCACATAATCTAACATTAGCAAAGTCCAATTCAGGAGTTCAGACTATGATATCACAGGGCTTTCATCTCATCAAGTTTCCATGACTCTCAGGCTAATGATAACAATCAAGGTCCTTATTTTCTCTAAAGTTCTATTCCTCAATAATGAGAAGTTGAAAGTAATGTGAACTGCCTATGGATTCCTGTTACAGTATGGATTAACTGAATTAACCCATAATGTATTGCTGTAGTTCCTTTTTCACTAGAAATATGTGATAAATTTTGGTGATACAATGAGAATTTTAAAAATATAAGAAATGCTATCAAAATCTACAGTATCATGGGTCTGGGTAAATCCTATTCAAACAAGCAGAAAAATTATTAAAAATGGTTTAATAATGAAATGTTCCAGTCACATATTTATCCAGGAACACTGAAAGCCAGTCACATATTTATCCAGGATGCAAACTGGTAGATTTTTTTCCTGGAAAAATTGATAGTTTGTGAGGAAAGAAAAACACCTGCAAAACACTGGTAATTAGGCTGGTCAACAGTGAAGCAAAGAGGATCTTACAGGGTCACACAAAGTGAATTCTACCAAATAATAAGACTCACTCATAGCCTGTAGTTTCAAAACAGCTTTTTCTGAAGTGTGAGTTAATAGTCAAAAAGGTATGGCATTTGATAAATAGTTCTAAGATTAAAGATAAAAACAATGCAGACTATATAAAATATTGATATTTGAGACTTATTAAAATAATATATAAGAAGTAGAATAGGACTATTTGTATAAATATATAATTAAAACAGATGTATAATAAATTAACTCATACATTTCAATTAAAATTAAATAATTCACATGATTATTTCACAAATTCTCAAGTGCTTAAAAACAGTTATTTTCAATATCATATATTCTAAACTGCTACTTAAATATCTCCATGTATAAAAATCTCTATTTCATTGCACACATTGTCTCTAATAATCCAATACTTTGCTAATGGTTCTGTGGTAAAGAATTCTCCTCCCAAGCAGGAGACTTGGGTTTGAGGTCCAGGCTTGGGAAGATTCTCTTGGAGAAGGAAATGACAGCCCACTATAGTATTCTGGCCTGGGAAATTCCATGGACAGAGGATGCCAGGCCACAGTACATGGGGTCTCAGAAGAACCAGAAATGATTTAGCAAATAGACCACATAATCTAACATTAGCAAAGTCCAATTCAGGAGTTCAGACTATGATATCACAGGGCTTTCATCTCATCAAGTTTCCATGACTCTCAGGCTAATGATAACAATCAAGGTCCTTATTTTCTCTAAAGTTCTATTCCTCAATAATGAGAAGTTGAAAGTAATGTGAACTGCCTATGGATTCCTGTTACAGTATGGATTAACTGAATTAACCCATAATGTATTGCTGTAGTTCCTTTTTCACTAGAAATATGTGATAAATTTTGGTGATACAATGAGAATTTTAAAAATATAAGAAATGCTATCAAAATCTACAGTATCATGGGTCTGGGTAAATCCTATTCAAACAGGCAGAAAAATTATTAAAAATGGTAATAATGAATATTTGTTCCTCTTACTGAAGGATGCTCCAGGATTTCAGAGACTCCAACAGCTCAAACTTCCAGGTCTCAGAGTTCATTCTGATGGGATTCCCAGGCATTCACACTTGGCAACACTGGCTCTCCCTGCCCCTCACTCTGCTCTACCTCTTAGCTCTCTGTGCCAACATCCTTATTCTGATCCTCATCAATCAGGAGGCAACACTGCACCAGCCTATGTACCAATTCCTGGGCATCCTGGCCATGGTTGACATGGCACTGGCTACCAACATCATGCCTAAGATTTTGGCCATCTTGTGGTTCAGAGCTGAAACCATCAGTCTCCCTGAGTGCTTTCTGCAGATGTATGCCATCCATTGTTTTATGGGCATGGAATCAGGCATTTTTGTCTGCATGGCTATAGATAGGTACATAGCCATTTGTCGACCACTTCACTACGCATCCATAATTACTGACTCTTTTGTGATTAAAGCAACTGTGTTCATGGCACTCAGAAGCGGCCTTCTTACCATCCCGGTACCTGTGTTGGCTGCTCAGAGACACTATTGCTCAAAAAAGCAAATAGAGCACTGTCTGTGCACTACTCTTGGAGTCACTAGTCTAGCCTGTGATGACAGGACAATCAACAGCGTCTACCAACTATTTCTTGCCTGGACATTCATGGGAAGTGACTTGGGTTTGATTGTTACATCCTATATTTTGATACTTCACTCTGTACTGAAGTTGAACTCAGCAGAAGCTGCATCCAAGGCCCTAAGTACCTGTACTTCCCACCTCATCCTTATCAGTTTGTTCTATACAGTCATCATTGTCCTTTCTATCACCCATAGTACAGCAAAAACATTTCCTCTCATCCCAGTTCTACTCAATGTACTTGAAAATGTTATTCCTCCTGCCCTCAACCCCATGGTCTATGCACTCAAGAACAAGGAGCTCAGACAGAGTTTATATAAAGTTCTTAAGATGGATGCCAAAAGAAACTAACTTGGTGTGTATGCTTACCCTTGTAATCCCTACATATATATAGGTATGTATGTATATATATATACATATACATATACAAATATATATATGTAATGTATAGGATCTCCAAGGATTATAGACAGGACTAAGAAACACTGACATTTTCAATTAATAAAAGTAAAATTAGTATAAGCAATTGGTTGCAACTAATGAAACTTCAAAAAAAAGTAAAGCCATATTTTAACCATGTTTTTAAAGAAAATCTTCATCAAAAATAATAACACAATGATGAATGCTTCAAGAATTCCAAGGGAATGAAAAGCTATAAAAAACACTTCATTTTCTTACCTATTTGTCCTGGTTAGACATTCTGAAAAGCATTCATTAGCAATGGTTAGCACAGATATCTGCTGTTCTCTTCTCTTTAATGGGGGCAATTTAACCCATGTACTGCTGATATAATTACTGATAGGATAACACTTGCTCCTGCCACTTGTGTATTGACCTTATGCTGTGTCATTATCAGTTTTGTAAAGACTAAGGACTTGAATGTACATCTCTCTAAAAAAGACGTGCAATGGCAAACAAGCACATGAATAAATCTCCAATATCCTTTATCATCAAGAACACAAATAAAAACCTCAATAAAATACCCTAATCTCCAATGATTTTATCGGACTGTTGTGCACTATTGCTCAAAAAAGCAAATAGAGCACTGTCTGTGCACTACTCTTGGAGTCACTAGTCTAGCCTGTGATGACAGGACAATCAACAGCGTCTACCAACTATTTCTTGCCTGGACATTCATGGGAAGTGACTTGGGTTTGATTGTTACATCCTATATTTTGATACTTCACTCTGTACTGAAGTTGAACTCAGCAGAAGCTGCATCCAAGGCCCTAAGTACCTGTACTTCCCACCTCATCCTTATCAGTTTGTTCTATACAGTCATCATTGTCCTTTCTATCACCCATAGTACAGCAAAAACATTTCCTCTCATCCCAGTTCTACTCAATGTACTTGAAAATGTTATTCCTCCTGCCCTCAACCCCATGGTCTATGCACTCAAGAACAAGGAGCTCAGACAGAGTTTATATAAAGTTCTTAAGATGGATGCCAAAAGAAACTAACTTGGTGTGTATGCTTACCCTTGTAATCCCTACATATATATAGGTATGTATGTATATATATATACATATACATATACAAATATATATATATGTAATGTATATGATCTCCAAGGATTATAGACAGGACTAAGAAACACTGACATTTTCAATTAATAAAAGTAAAATTAGTATAAGCAATTGGTTGCAACTAATGAAACTTCAAAAAAAAGTAAAGCCATATTTTAACCATGTTTTTAAAGAAAATCTTCATCAAAAATAATAACACAATGATGAATGCTTCAAGAATTCCAAGGGAATGAAAAGCTATAAAAAACACTTCATTTTCTTACCTATTTGTCCTGGTTAGACATTCTGAAAAGCATTCATTAGCAATGGTTAGCACAGATATCTGCTGTTCTCTTCTCTTTAATGGGGGCAATTTAACCCATGTACTGCTGATATAATTACTGATAGGATAACACTTGCTCCTGCCACTTGTGTATTGACCTTATGCTGTGTCATTATCTTTTTTGTAAAGACCAAGGACTTGAATGTACATCTCTCTAAAAAAGACGTGCAATGGCAAACAAGCACATGAATAAATCTCCAATATCCTTTATCATCAAGAACACAAATAAAAACCTCAATAAAATACCCTATATTCTCTTTTTTTTTTAACATTTATTGTATTTATTTATCCTTTTGGGGGGAGGGGATTGAGGTGGGGAGGGATGGGGATGGGCGGGCCACTTCTATTGGTCTTTCATTTCTCTATTTTCATCCGTCTTTGTTCTTCGGCTCCTGTGGGCCTCCCATCATGGTGGCGTCTGTCGTCACAGAGCATCGGCTCTGGGCGCATGTGCCCCAGAGCTCTGGCTAGGTAATTAGACACATCGGTCCAGCCACTTCGTGGCACGTGGGATCTTCCCAGGCCAGGGATCAAACCGGCGCCCCTTGCACTACAAGGCGGTGTCCTTACCCACTGGACCACCAGGGGAAGCCCCCTATATTCTCTTAAGTGGCTATAATTTTTAAATGATATTGATAAGTTTTGGCACTTTTGTAGATACACTGGAATCCTTTCATATTGATGGGAATCTAAAATCACACTATAGATTTGAAAAGGTAAAATCATACCATAAACAAGGAAAACAGTGTGATGGCCAGTCCAAAAGTTAAGCACAATTACTCAGAAATTTAATTCCTAGATTTATACCTAAAATATTCAAAACAAACCTTAAGGGAAAGTATGTATGCTAACGTTCATAGCAGCAGCATCTGCCAAAACAATAGGAAGTATCCAAATGTGCATCACTTACTGAATTTATGAACATAATCATAAAAGAGATCATTATTCATTCATTACAAGGACAAACTAAGGATACATGTTGTTGCACTGATGAAATAATTCTACTAAGTGAAGAAAAAACTGCTACAAATTGGTTAGTCCTGGTTAGACATTCTGAAAAGCATTCATTAGCAATGGTTAGCACAGATATCTGCTGTTCTCTTCTCTTTATTGGGGGCAATTTAACCCATGTACTGCTGATATAATTACTGATAGGATAACACTTGCTCCTGCCACTTGTGTATTGACCTTATGCTGTGTCATTATCTTTTTTGTAAAGACCAAGGACTTGAATGTACATCTCTCTAAAAAAGACGTGCAATGGCAAACAAGCACATGAATAAATCTCCAATATCCTTTATCATCAAGAACACAAATAAAAACCTCAATAAAATACCCTATATTCTCTTTTTTTTTTAACATTTATTGTTTTTATTTATCCTTTTGGGGGGGGGGGTTTGGGGGGGGGGGGGGTGGGGGAGGGGCGGGCCACTTCTATTGGTCTTTCATTTCTCTATTTTCATCCGTCTTTGTTCTTCGGCTCCTGTGGGCCTCCCATCACGGTGGCGTCTGTCGTCACAGAGCATCGGCTCTGGGCGCATGTGCCCCAGAGCTCTGGCTAGGTAATTAGACACATCGGTCCAGCCACTTCGTGGCACGTGGGATCTTCCCAGGCCAGGGATCAAACCGGCGCCCCTTGCACTACAAGGCGGTGTCCTTACCCACTGGACCACCAGGGGAAGCCCCCTATATTCTCTTAAGTGGCTATAATTTTTAAATGATATTGATAAGTTTTGGCACTTTTGTAGATACACTGGAATCCTTTCATATTGATGGGAATCTAAAATCACACTATAGATTTGAAAAGGTAAAATCATACCATAAACAAGGAAAACAGTGTGATGGCCAGTCCAAAAGTTAAGCACAATTACTCAGAAATTTAATTCCTAGATTTATACCTAAAATATTCAAAACAAACCTTAAGGGAAAGTATGTATGCTAACGTTCATAGCAGCAGCATCTGCCAAAACAATAGGAAGTATCCAAATGTGCATCACTTACTGAATTTATGAACATAATCATAAAAGAGATCATTATTCATTCATTACAAGGACAAACTAAGGATACATGTTGTTGCACTGATGAAATAATTCTACTAAGTGAAGAAAAAACTGCTACAAATTGTATAATGTTATTGCATCTAGTGTCCATAACAAGTGTATCTATTGAATAAAAAAGGAAATTAATTGTTTCCAGGGTCTGGGGGGACTGTTTCATTTGGAGTCCCTGAGGAATAGTTATGGATTTACTTTTGAGGAATTGGAGATGTTCTAGAGTTACATAGTGTTGAACGTTGCAACAGCATTGTCAATATATGAAAAAGCACTGACTTGTACATCTTTAAATCATATAAATGGGTATTTTGTATGTAATTTTCACTTCAATAAAAAAGATAAAATGGAAAAAATAGTATAAAATTAATTTTCAACGCATTATTTGCACCATTTTCTATAAATTAAAGAAACATACATGTCTAATAATGGAAAAATGTTAAATATATTGCTTAAAAACACATGATTCACTTTAATTATAGTATTGATTAATAATTCTGTTTTAAAAGAGATTATTCCATAAAGTCAATTGAAAATGCCATCATTATGTGGGTTGTTTTTTTTTTTTTTTGCCACTTCTACTGATCTTTCATTTATTTATCTTTATTCTTTGGCCTGTGTGGGCCTCCCATCGCAGTGGCCTCTCTCGCTGCAGAGCACTGGCTCTGGGTGCAGGCGCTCCAGAGCTCCGGCTTGGTAGTTGGATACATCGGTCCAGCCGCTCCACGTCACGTGGGATCTTCCCAGATTAGGGATCTAACCAGTGCTCCTTGCACTGCAAGGCAGTGTCCTTACCCACTGGACCACCAGGGAAGCCCCCATCATTACGTTTTAATATGATATTTTTCAAGAATTATTTTCAAAATTATATGTAGGAAAGACATATTAAAAATGTATTAGAACATGCACCCCACTGTTTATAGCAACACTATTTACAAGAGCCAAGACATGAAAGCAATATGTGCCCATCAACAGATGAATGAATAAAGAAGATGTGATATGTGTGTGCACATGCTCAATTGTGTCCAACTCTGTGCAATCTGATGGACTGCAGCCCACCTGGCTCCTCTGTCCATGTGATTTTCCAGGCAAGAACACCAGAGTGGGTTGCCATGTCCTCCTCCAGGGGATCTTCCCAACTCAGCTATCACATCTTCTACATTGGCAGGAAGATAGTTTACACTATAGAATTTAAGGTTTTGATTTCTCTACTTCCAAGGCTGTTTTTATTCTTTTAATCCATAAAAATGTAGATGCATTTCTTCTGTTAGCCAATCAAAGGATATAAAATTAGACTCAATTGTGTTTTATTATTGTTTCTGACATCAACATCATCATCATTATTGTCTCAAAACTCGGTCATCTAAATTTCCCTAATTTAACATCTTAATATTAAATAATAATAAGCATAATGATGCTTAATAAACATAATAATAAGCATAATAAGCTTGAACATATGATGAAGTTTTAAAGTGTTATAATATTTATCATTATCCTCACTTGAAAGCAAGAGAGATATATAAAGGAACACATGAATGAATGTGCATGCGAGTGATTAAAACTTTCTAAACCATTGCAAATGTTTTCATTTGGTGTCCTTAGAGATCTGACACAGAAATAAATAAAAACTAAATATTAAAATTTTTACATGAAAATCGTCTCTTACTTGTGTGTCACTTTATAAGCTGTGAGAATGGAAGGCTGCCACACTTTTCCTTCTCTAATAGACATTAGCCTAATTTCCACACCAGTACTCGGATCTCCAGTGTTTTGCACTTATTCTCAGGATATATAACACTCATCTTAATCTTTAAATATTCCATTCAATAGAATAAATATCAAGGGATTCAAAAGTTGGGAAAGTAATGTACACATATTATGAATCTGTGCTTTTTTGGCTTGCTAATATCTTGAATAGCTGGGCCGGATTGCATTCAGCTCACTATTTTGCTCTACGGAAACTAAAATCTTAAAGGACATACAAAAGTGAGATTAACAGCAGGGTATGTGCTGTTGTTGGTGGTTCTAGGATAAAATAGAGAGAGATCTTGAATGTGCATGAATTCATTATTGTAGCCTCAGAAACCTTGGTTTGGTTCCATCCCACGTTTAAAGGCAGAAGTGTTGTAAAAGATGGAATTTTCCTGAAAATGTTTTTGCCCTATGTCTCATACTGCAATTTAGTGTGACTTTCCATGGAGATTATGCAGTGCAAAAGCAAATAGGATCTAAAAGCAACAAGATTCTTTGGTACTGATATGGTGGTTTTCAGGTATTAATCAAACCGCATGAGTACAAGAAATGAGGAAAGCCAAGAGAATAGTTCTTCATCACGGTCACTGGGGTTGCATTTCTTCTGTTATCCAATCAAAGGATATAAAATTAGACTCAATTGTGTTTTATTATTGTTTCTGACATCAACATCATCATCATTATTGTCTCAAAACTCGGTCATCTAAATTTGCCTAATTTAACATCTTAATATTAAATAATAATAAGCATAATGATGCTTAATAAACATAATAATAAGCATAATAAGCTTGAACATATGATGAAGTTTTAAAGTGTTATAATATTTATCATTATCCTCACTTGAAAGCAAGAGAGATATATAAAGGAACACATGAATGAATGTGCATGCGAGTGATTAAAACTTTCTAAACCATTGCAAATGTTTTCATTTGGTGTCCTTAGAGATCTGACACAGAAATAAATAAAAACTAAATATTAAACTTTTTGCATGAAAATCGTCTCTTACTTGTGTGTCACTTTATAAGCTGTGAGAATGGAAGGCTGCCACACTTTTCCTTCTCTAATAGACATTAGCCTAATTTCCACACCAGTACTCGGATCTCCAGTGTTTTGCACTTATTCTCAGGATATATAACACTCATCTTAATCTTTAAATATTCCATTCAATAGAATAAATATCAAGGGATTCAAAAGTTGGGAAAGTAATGTACACATATTATGAATCTGTGCTTTTTTGACTTGCTAATATCTTGAATAGCTGGGCCGGATTGCATTCAGCTCACTATTTTGCTCTCGGAAACTAAAATCTTAAAGGACATACAAAAGTAAGATTAACAGCAGGGTATGTGCTGTTGTTGGTGGTTCTAGGATAAAATAGAGAGAGATCTTGAATGTGCATGAATTCATTATTGTAGCCTCAGAAACCTTGGTTTGGTTCCATCCCACGTTTAAAGGCAGAAGTGTTGTAAAAGATGGAATTTTCCTGAAAATGTTTTTGCCCTATGTCTCATACTGCAATTTAGTGTGACTTTCCATGGAGATTATGCAGTGCAAAAGCAAATAGGATCTAAAAGCAACAAGATTCTTTGGTACTGATATGGTGGTTTTCAGGTATTAATCAAACCGCATGAGTACAAGAAATGAGGAAAGCCAAGAGAATAGTTCTTCATCACGGTCACTGGGGTTGCTCTCCACTTAGCTGCTCATTGTTCTCAGGATAAGAATCTAATTTAATTGTGTCGTTTCTAGAAGGATTTATTTGTGACTGCATTTCATCCATTTTTGATAAGAAAAACTACTTGGAGAAACAAACCATGGTATTAGGGAAAGACATGCAATCTAAAACTGAGGACTGACGAGAAAGGAAGCAAACATTTTCTATGGAATTCAGAAATGTAAAGAGGCAGTAGGTGGTATGATAATTGTACTTATAAATAAGTGGCCATCAAAGCAATCCTGAGGAAGAAGAATGGAGCTGGAGGGATCAGCCTCCTCAACTTCAGCCTCTACTACAAAGCAACAGTCATCAAGACAGTATGGTACTGGCACAAAAACAGAATTATTGACCAATGGAACAAGATCAAGAACCCAGAGATAAGCCCATCCACCTATGGGTACCTTATTTTTGACAAAGGAGGAGAAACTATAAAATGGGACAAAGACGGCCTCTTCAACAAATGGTGCTGGGAAAATTGGACAGTTACATGCAAAAAATTGAAGTTGGAACATACCCTGACACCATACACAAAGATCAACTCAAAATGGATTAAAGACCTAAATATAAGACCAGAAACCATCAAACTCTTAGTGGAGAATATAGGCAAAACCCTCAAGGACATAAATCAAAGCAAGATCTTCTCTGACCCACCTACTAGAATAGTGGAACTGAAAAGAAATAATTCATTATTGTAGCCTTTCCCAACTAAAATCTTAAAGGACATACAAGTGAGATTAACAGCAGGGTATGGTTTGGGGTTCCTTGAATGTGCATGAATTCATTATTGTAGCCTCAGAAACCTTGGTTTGGTTCCATCCACGTTTAAAGGCAGAAGTGTTGTAAAAGATGGAATTTTCCTGAAAATGTTTTGCCCTATGTCTCATACTGCAATTTAGTGTGACTTTCCATGGAGATTATGCAGTGCAAAAGCAAATAGGATCTAAAAGCAACAAGATTCTTTGGTACTGATATGGTGGTTTTCAGGTATTAATCAAACCGCATGAGTACAAGAAATGAGGAAAGCCAAGAGAATAGTTCTTCATCACGGTCACTGGGGTTGCTCTCCACTTAGCTGCTCATTGTTCTCAGGATAAGAATCTAATTTAATTGTGTCGTTTCTAGAAGGATTTATTTGTGACTGCATTTCATCCATTTTTGATAAGAAAAACTACTTGGAGAAACAAACCATGGTATTAGGGAAAGACATGCAATCTAAAACTGAGGACTGACGAGAAAGGAAGCAAACATTTTCTATGGAATTCAGAAATGTAAAGAGGCAGTAGGTGGTATGATAATTGTACTTATAAATAAGTGGCCATCAAAGCAATCCTGAGGAAGAAGAATGGAGCTGGAGGGATCAGCCTCCTCAACTTCAGCCTCTACTACAAAGCAACAGTCATCAAGACAGTATGGTACTGGCACAAAAACAGAATTATTGACCAATGGAACAAGATCAAGAACCCAGAGATAAGCCCATCCACCTATGGGTACCTTATTTTTGACAAAGGAGGAGAAACTATAAAATGGGACAAAGACGGCCTCTTCAACAAATGGTGCTGGGAAAATTGGACAGTTACATGCAAAAAATTGAAGTTGGAACATACCCTGACACCATACACAAAGATCAACTCAAAATGGATTAAAGACCTAAATATAAGACCAGAAACCATCAAACTCTTAGTGGAGAATATAGGCAAAACCCTCAAGGACATAAATCAAAGCAAGATCTTCTCTGACCCACCTACTAGAATAGTGGAACTGAAAAGAAAAATGAACATGTGGGACCTCATGAAACTTAAAAGCTTTTGTACAGCTAAAGAAATTACAAAAAAGCTGAACAGACAGTCCACAGAGTGGGAGAAAATCATAGCAAATGAAACAACAGACAAAGAATTAATCTCCAAAATCTACAAGGAACTCAGACAACTCAGCACTGGAAAAACGAACAACCCAATCAAAAAATGGGAAAAGGAACTAAACAGACACCTCTCCAACGAGGACATGCAGATGGCCCAAAAGCACATGAAACGATGCTCAACTTCACTAATAATTAGAGAAATGCAAATCAAAACTACAATGAGATATCACCTCACACCCGTCAGAAAGGCCATCATCCACAAATCGACAAATAATAAATGCTGGAGAGGCTGCGGAGAAAAGGGAACACTCCTGCATTGCTGGTGGGAGTGTCAATTGATACAACCTCTATGGAAGACAGTATGGAGAGTTCTTAAAAAACTAAAAATAGAAGCACCGTATGACCCAGCAATCCCACTCTTAGGCTTATACCCTGATGAAATCAAAAATGAAAGAGACACCTGTACCCCAATGTTCATTGCAGCTCTCTATACAATAGCTAGAACATGGAAGGAATCTAGATGCCCATCGATGAACGAATGGATCCAAAAGCTCTAGTACATATATACAATGGAATACTACACAGCTGTAAAGACAAATGCAGAAGAATCAGCCCTAATGAGGTGGCTGGATCTAGAACGTATCATCAAAAGTGAAGTCAGTCAGAGAGAGAAGGACAAATACAGTATATTAACACATATATATGGAATCTAGTAGGATGGTGATGATGACACACGCAATGAAGCAACAGAAAGACAGACATGGACAGTGGACATATGGACATTGTGGGGAAGGAACAGAAGGTGGCAGGCGTAAAGGAAGTAGCATGAAGGCCTGTACTATCAAAAGTGAAGAAAATAGCTCTAGTCATTGCTCTGGGAGAAAAGGGGATCCTTCAGGGGTGCTGTGTGATGGTTGGTAGGGGTGGGAAGGGGGGATATGCATATGACTAATCTTGGAACATACATATCTGTAAACAACAAAACTCTGTAAAAGTTAAAAGCAAAATAAAGGTAAAAAAATTTTAAAAATAAATAAATAAGTGGCCATTAATATAATAGCGGCCAAGAGTTAACATAACAGCTTCAGTATACTTGTTTCCCAGAGAATAATGTGAGCCCATTTTCCTCACACAAAAATTAAACTCTAATGTATTGAAATCATTGAAACCATGTCTAATGTAATTATGGTCAGTACTCCAGTATTTGGTATAACCCTGGTATAATCATTAACTAAGAGTTTTGCAAATGAATAGCAAATGGAAACTAAACTTCTTAGTCAATAATAAATCCAGTTTTAATAATCAACATGAGAACTATTAAAAGGAACAATGAAGGATACAAATAGGATATTTATCTCATATTTAGGAGCTGCACTCTTAGAAATAGAGCACAAGTAAACTTAGAGATAGGGCTTCCCTAGTGGCTCAGTAGTGAGCAATCTGCCTGCCAATGCAAGAGAAATAGGTTTGATCCCCAGTGGGGAAGATCCCCTGGAGAAAGAAATCCATTCCAGTGTTCTTGTCTAGGAAATCCCATGGACAGAGGAGTGTGACAGAATACAGTCCTCCTATTTGATTGAAAAGAGTTGGGCACAACTTAAAGACCAAGCAACAACAAAACTCTGAGATATATTTGCTATTCTCAATTTATGGATATCGATAATCCCTGTACTTACTTCTGTCACATTAACAGATAAAATAAAAATTGACTATTCAAAGATATTGAAAGGAAGAAATGAGTAATGATTGCTTTTTTTCAGGTTATTTACCACTAGCACTAACTGGGAAGCCCATATGTAGCTATACATACATAGGAATTGTTACAGTCATGCTTCTTAATGACAATTTTCAAAGAACTGTGGGAAGTATAATGGTATACAAACAATATGAAAAAAATTTAAAAGCCTAACAAGATTTTGTAAAAAGTCCACAAAGAGAGATATGTAAGGAAATACATTCTTATATTGTAAACTCACATGATTCTTTGTCAATAAAGCAAATTGTGAGACATTTGTCAGCCTTGCAACTGTTAGCTTCAGTCCACACCAGTGTTGCTGAACAAGAAACTGAGGGTCAGTTAATAGGTTGTGATTGCTTTAAGTGAATTCCTACCTTTTAATTTTCTATTGTGTACTAATAAAAGGAACAACATTTCAATGTATCTTATTTTGCTTCTGGACAACCATATGGAACATGGAAATGAAAAAAATTTTATGAACTGAGGCATAGCTGTTGTGTGTAAAACATACCACCTAGTTTGATGAAGGTGAGTGACATGGATTTACATGTTTGGTTTCTATTTTTATTTCTAAGCTTTCCTTCCAAATATAGGAGTTTGGGTTCTTAGTATAATTTTTGCTTATAATAATCTTATGCATTTTCAGTTCACTGTTTTCTTTGCACTTTCTTTTTTATAATTCATATAGATGCATATATATAATTGCATAAACATTTACATATAATCTATGTATAGTATGGCAAATTTGTAGTATGGTTTGCAAGTGCAATGGAAACTAAACTTCTTAGTCAATAATAAATCCAGTTTTAATAATCAACATGAGAACTATTAAAAGGAACAATGAAGGATACAAATAGGATATTTATCTCATGTTTAGGAGCTGCACTCTTAGAAATAGAGCACAAGTAAACTTAGAGATAGGGCTTCCCTAGTGGCTCAGTAGTGAGCAATCTGCCTGCCAATGCAAGAGAAATAGGTTTGATCCCCAGTGGGGAAGATCCCCTGGAGAAAGAAATCCATTCCAGTGTTCTTGTCTAGGAAATCCCATGGACAGAGGAGTGTGACAGAATACAGTCCTCCTATTTGATTGAAAAGAGTTGGGCACAACTTAAAGACCAAGCAACAACAAAACTCTGAGATATATTTGCTATTCTCAATTTATGGATATTGATAATCCCTGTACTTACTTCTGTCACATTAACAGATAAAATAAAAATTGACTATTCAAAGATATTGAAAGGAAGAAATGAGTAATGATTGCTTTTTTTCAGGTTATTTACCACTAGCACTAACTGGGAAGCCCATATGTAGCTATACATACATAGGAATTGTTACAGTCATGCTTCTTAATGACAATTTTCAAAGAACTGTGGGAAGTATAATGGTATACAAACAATATGAAAAAATTTAAAAGCCTAACAAGATTTTATAAAAAGTCCACAAAGAGAGATATGTAAGGAAATACATTCTTATATTGTAAACTCACATGATTCTTTGTCAATAAAGCAAATTGTGAGACATTTGTCAGCCTTGCAACTGTTAGCTTCAGTCCACACCAGTGTTGCTGAACAAGAAACTGAGGGTCAGTTAATAGGTTGTGATTGCTTTAAGTGAATTCCTACCTTTTAATTTTCTATTGTGTACTAATAAAAGGAACAACATTTCAATGTATCTTATTTTGCTTCTGGACAACCATATGGAACATGGAAATGAAAAAATTTGATGAACTGAGGCATAGCTGTTGTGTGTAAAACATACCACCTAGTTTGATGAAGGTGAGTGACATGGATTTACATGTTTGGTTTCTATTTTTATTTCTAAGCTTTCCTTCCAAATATAGGAGTTTGGGTTCTTAGTATAATTTTTGCTTATAATAATCTTATGCATTTTCAGTTCACTGTTTTCTTTGCACTTTCTTTTTTATAATTCATATAGATGCATATATATAATTGCATAAACATTTACATATAATCTATGTATAGTATGGCAAATTTGTAGTATGGTTCAACTGACTCAATTTTAATTTTGACTGCTCCCTAATTCTCCCCTCAACTTTTTTATGATATTTGCTTTATTCATTTATGGCAGGGAAAATTTTTCTTTTAGGAATTTAAGCTTTCTCTTGATTTATTAAGTAAAAATTACAGTTCTGTTTTTCCAACTGTCCAAAAATAATATTTGAAACAGAGTGTAAATACTCTCAAAGTCTTACAAAATTTAAATCCTTTATTCATTAGCCTGTTCATTCACTCTAAAACATTTATTGATATCAAATTGGAACAGTGTCTTGTTAGGCAATGCCAATGTCTGCATGGCTATAGATAGTTATGTAGTCATTTGCCAACCACAGCGTTATGCATTACTGATTCTTTTGTGTAAAAGATTCTTTTGTGTAAAGTAGCTGTGTTCAAATGCTCAGAGACACTATTGCTGAAAAAACTAAACCGAGCACTGTCTGTGCTCTATCTTGAAGTGACTAGTCTATCCTATGATGACTGGAAAACCAACAGCGTCTGTCAGCTACTTCTTGCCTGGACACTCAAAGGCAGTGACTTGGGTTGGATTTTTATATCCTGTGCTTTGATATTTCACTATGTGCTAAAGATGAACTCAGCAGAAGCTGTATCCAAGGCCCTAAGTACCTGCACTTGTCACTTCATCCTAAGCTTTCTTTCTGCACAATCTTTGCTGCACATTCTGTCACCTGTAGTGTAGCCAGCAGTGACAGGGCCCCTTATCCTAGTTCTTCTCAGTGTCCTCGAAAATATTATTCCTTCTGCTCTCAATTCCATGGTCTATGCAGTCAAGAAGAGGGAGTCAAGACAGGGCTTGCATAAGGTTCTTAAGTTATCCAACAACAGCTACTAAAGTGGAGAAGGTACTCATTCTTATATTTTCCAAATATATATATCTATAACATTTTCAAATATTTGGAAATGGTGAGAAAACTAAGGATATGACCACTGTGGAAGGTTTTCGTTTGGTATATTAATTTGTCAAGAAATATCTTCATTTAACAAGAATAGCATATTGATGCTCATTGTATCAAAGCAACCAAGGTAAGGGCAAGTGGAATACGTAATACAATTTCTTACCTATTTCACTTCTAGTATGTCCACACAAAGAGGCTAGACAAGATTCGAGCAGATATCTGACAGTCTCTTCTTTTAATTACAGAATTTATACCAAGCACATTTGATGCAGTTACTCATATCACAGAACTTCAGCCATTTGTGTACTGCTTCCTAATGTGTCTTCATATCTATTTAAATGGACCAATTACTTTAGAGAACAGGAATTCCTCTAAAGAAGATGTATCATGGCCAAACAAGCATGTGAAAAGATGGTTAATGTTGTTATTCATAAAACAAATTCTCAAACCAAAATCAAAATCAAAACAACAAGCCACTGTATTCCAAAAAAGTGCTAATTTATAATAAGGTTAAATTAGAAAATGTTGGTAATTTTCATAATAGAGTCCTCCTATATTACTTTAGGACATAAATTATGCAAGAGCTGTGGAAAACAGTTCTGAAAATCAAACAGAAAGTTAGACACATTTACCATACAAGTCAGGAATTCAGTTTCTAGGTATATACCCAGAATATTGGAAACTTTTGTGAAACAAAAAACTTATATATTAATATTCATAGTAACATGACTAGATTAAAACATATAACACAAAAGTCTTTCAACTGTTGAAAAGAAACACAAAATTGTATATATTTATACAAAGAATTTCTTATCAGCTATATAGAAAATCTAGCATACTATATCCTGTTAGGTAAATGCTGGAAATGATGTGGAGAAAAAGGAACCCTCCTACAGCATGGATGGGAATGTAAGTTAATACTGTTACTACGGGAAAGAGTATGGAGGTTTCTCTGAAAACAAACAATGAATCACCCTATGATCCAGAAATTCCATCCCTAGGTATATACCATTACAAAACTATAATTCATAAAGAAACATGCACCCTTATGTTCATAGCAGCACTATTTCCAATATCTAAGACATGGAAACAACCTAAATGTTCATCTATAGAGAAATGAATTAAGAAGATGTTTTGCATACATATAATGGAATACTACTCAGCCATAAAAGTAGAACTAAATACTGCTATTTGCAGCAACATGAATGTACCTAAAGATTGTCATATTGAATAAAGTAAGTCAGATAAAGAATTACAAATATCACATGATGCTGCTTATATGTGCAATCTAAAATAAATGGCCAAAATGAACTTATTTCCAAAACAGAAATAGAGTCACAGATGTAGAAGACAAAGCTATATTTACCAGGGTAGGAATTGGTGGAAAGATAGAGTGGGAGGGTTGAGCTTAGCAGATATAAACTGTCTTATATGTGCAATCTAAAGAAGATGTATCATGGCCAAACAAGCATGTGAAAAGATGGTTAATGTTGTTATTCATAAAACAAATTCTCAAACCAAAATCAAAATCAAAACAACAAGCCACTGTATTCCAAAAAAGTGCTAATTTATAATAAGGTTAAATTAGAAAATGTTGGTAATTTTCATAATAGAGTCCTCCTATATTACTTTAGGACATAAATTATGCAAGAGCTGTGGAAAACAGTTCTGAAAATCAAACAGAAAGTTAGACACATTTACCATACAAGTCAGGAATTCAGTTTCTAGGTATATACCCAGAATATTGGAAACTTTTGTGAAACAAAAAACTTATATATTAATATTCATAGTAACATGACTAGATTAAAACATATAACACAAAAGTCTTTCAACTGTTGAAAAGAAACACAAAATTGTATATATTTATACAAAGAATTTCTTATCAGCTATATAGAAAATCTAGCATACTATATCCTGTTAGGTAAATGCTGGAAATGATGTGGAGAAAAAGGAACCCTCCTACAGCATGGATGGGAATGTAAGTTAATACTGTTACTACGGGAAAGAGTATGGAGGTTTCTCTGAAAACAAACAATGAATCACCCTATGATCCAGAAATTCCATCCCTAGGTATATACCATTACAAAACTATAATTCATAAAGAAACATGCACCCTTATGTTCATAGCAGCACTATTTCCAATATCTAAGACATGGAAACAACCTAAATGTTCATCTATAGAGAAATGAATTAAGAAGATGTTTTGCATACATATAATGGAATACTACTCAGCCATAAAAGTAGAACTAAATACTGCTATTTGCAGCAACATGAATGTACCTAAAGATTGTCATATTGAATAAAGTAAGTCAGATAAAGAATTACAAATATCACATGATGCTGCTTATATGTGCAATCTAAAAATAAATGGCCAAAATGAACTTATTTCCAAAACAGAAATAGAGTCACAGATGTAGAAGACAAAGCTATATTTACCAGGGGTAGGGAATTGGTGGAAAGATAGAGTGGGAGGGTTGAGCTTAGCAGATATAAACTGTCATATATGGAATGAGTAAGCAACAAGGTCCTCCTATATAGCACAGAGAACTATATACAGTGCCTTATGATAAACCATATTTCAAAAGAACATTTTAAAAAGAATACATGTACATATATATACATTATATGTATAACTGAACCACATTGCTGTATAGCAGAATTTAACAGGAACATTGTAAATCAACTATACTTCACAAAAATAAAATACAGACTTTTATAGAGATGAAATTTAAAAGCATCATGGTAAGTGAAAAAGGCAGACATAAAAGATTCCATTTAGGGGATATCCAGAAAAGGCAATCCCTGGCAGCCCAGTCAGTAAAGAATCTTCCTGCAGTGTAGGAGATATGGGCTTGATCCATAGGTTAGGAAGATCCCTTGGAGTAGCAAATGGCAACCCACTCCAGTATTCTTGCCTGGAATTTCCATGAACAGAGAAGCCTGGTGGGCTACAGTCTGTGGCTGCAAAGAGTCAGACACAACTGAGCAAGTAACATTTTCCCTTTATTTCAGAATAGGCAAGCTGATTGAATCAGAAAGCAAATTATTTATTGCCTGATGCTAGAAAAATAAGGCAATGAGCAATTCTTAATTTTTATGGCGTTTCCTTTTGAGGTAACAGAAATGTTCTGGAATATATAGTGCTAATGTTTAACACAATCCTCAATTTTCATTTCTAAGAGTAAATTAGTTAATGCAATGGTATGTGAGTTTGCTTCAATAAGAAATGATTCAGTAAAAAAACTGAACTAAGTTATCTCTCTATATATATACTTGTATCAGTATCACGTTCTACAAAATAAGTCATGCATACTGAAAAATAAGTAAACATTAAAAACATTGTATAAACAGATGAGATGCACTTTTATTTCATCATAACATTACTGAATAGCCCTATTATGAGTGTTGATGTAAAATCACAGAATTTATGTTTGTATTTGACACCAGCATTTTTTTGTCAAAAATACATTCGCCAAATACATGTTGAAAAAGTATCTGTAATCTGTACCTTTTTAAATTAAGGGCTTAAATGGTCTCTTTCAAAAATCATTCTTATTTCCCTAATCAATACAAATATTCATGCATTTCTTTTATCATCCAACTCAAGGATATAAAACTGGAACCAGTTATCTGTTTTATTATTAATATTATTGAAATGTTCAACCTTATCATTATTAATCTTAATCTTTCAGCACCTAAGTATTTCTCACTTAATACATATATATACATTATATGTATAACTGAACCACATTGCTGTATAGCAGAATTTAACAGGAACATTGTAAATCAACTATACTTCACAAAAATAAAATACAGACTTTTATAGAGATGAAATTTAAAAGCATCATGGTAAGTGAAAAAGGCAGACATAAAAGATTCCATTTAGGGGATATCCAGAAAAGGCAATCCCTGGCAGCCCAGTCAGTAAAGAATCTTCCTGCAGTGTAGGAGATATGGGCTTGATCCATAGGTTAGGAAGATCCCTTGGAGTAGCAAATGGCAACCCACTCCAGTATTCTTGCCTGGAATTTCCATGAACAGAGAAGCCTGGTGGGCTACAGTCTGTGGCTGCAAAGAGTCAGACACAACTGAGCAAGTAACATTTTCCCTTTATTTCAGAATAGGCAAGCTGATTGAATCAGAAAGCAAATTATTTATTGCCTGATGCTAGAAAAATAAGGCAATGAGCAATTCTTAATTTTTATGGCGTTTCCTTTTGAGGTAACAGAAATGTTCTGGAATATATAGTGCTAATGTTTAACACAATCCTCAATTTTCATTTCTAAGAGTAAATTAGTTAATGCAATGGTATGTGAGTTTGCTTCAATAAGAAATGATTCAGTAAAAAAACTGAACTAAGTTATCTCTCTATATATATACTTGTATCAGTATCACGTTCTACAAAATAAGTCATGCATACTGAAAAATAAGTAAACATTAAAAACATTGTATAAACAGATGAGATGCACTTTTATTTCATCATAACATTACTGAATAGCCCTATTATGAGTGTTGATGTAAAATCACAGAATTTATGTTTGTATTTGACACCAGCATTTTTTTGTCAAAAATACATTCGCCAAATACATGTTGAAAAAGTATCTGTAATCTGTACCTTTTTAAATTAAGGGCTTAAATGGTCTCTTTCAAAAATCATTCTTATTTCCCTAATCAATACAAATATTCATGCATTTCTTTTATCATCCAACTCAAGGATATAAAACTGGAACCAGTTATCTGTTTTATTATTAATATTATTGAAATGTTCAACCTTATCATTATTAATCTTAATCTTTCAGCACCTAAGTATTTCTCACTTAATACATACGTTTAATAAATATAACCTTCTAGTGAAGTTCTGCATTGTCAGAATGCTCATTATTAGTGTCACCTAAAAGAGAAATAGCATATCGAGGCAGACATATGATATGATCCTCTTATTTAGGTTTTGTCTTATAGGTGGCAAGAATGTAAACCTTCCACTCATTTTCTTCCTCAGATAGGGGTTATCTTGATTCCCATAGTGCCTCTGTATTGTTAATGTTGTGCATACGCCCTGGAGATATGTGACTCACATTTTCCTTTAAATGCTACTTTCGATATCACAATTAACAAAGGATGAGGAAGTTAAGAATTGTGCATATACATATATTGGAGAATCATGTCTTCTGATAAATAGCTGGAGCACCTGGACCAGATTGCATTCAGCTCTCTGTTTTGCTCTCCAAAAACTAAGATATTGAAGGACATACTAAAACAGGGCTTTTCGTTTATTCTTTAAGCAGTAAAATAAAGTAGGGTTTTAGATGCGTATTAGTTGATAATTATATTCACACAACTTCAGATTTGGTCCCATCCACCCATTTTGAAAAATAGATAATAACTGGCATGCTTCTGGTAGAAACAGATAATAAAAATAAGTCTTTGGCTTTCAAATTAAAGCATTAATATACAGTTAAGTTAATTGTATCTTAGATACAGTGAAAATGATTTTAGTGGGGCTTCTGTCAAAATATCTTAATATTTTAATTAACACTATCAAATGTTCCTTGTTTCATGATTTGATGGGTTTTTTTGTTTTTTTGTTTTTTTGTTTTTTTTTGCCACTTCTATTGATCTTTCATTCATTTATTTCCATCCATCTTTGTTCTTTGGCCTGTGTGGCCTCCCATCGCAGTGGCCTCTCTCCTTGCAGAGCACTGGCTCTGGGCATACATGTTCCGGAGCTCCGACTCGGTAGTTGGACACATGAGTCCAGCCTTTCCGTGGCAGATCGGATCTTCCCAGGCCAGGGATGGAACCAGCACCCCTTGCACTGCAAGGTGGTGTCCTTACCCACTGGACCGCCAGGGAAGCCCTTGATGTCTTCTTTACTGACCATTATGTGACTATCTCAATTACTGCTCCAAGAGAACAAAAGTGTGTCCAAGCTGGAGAAATTTACTCAAAGGAACAACTGGACTCAAATATACTGATATTTCTCAACTCATTTTTTCTTGTTAGCAGTAGCTTAAATTTACACAGCTCATTTGCATTTTTTGGACATCAGTTTCCTCACTAAAAAAGGTATCCTAACTTACCTTCTATTTTTATGAAAATTAAAAAATATTCATGAGTATTGTCAAATTCTCACCTACTTTAATTAAAAAAGAACAGCTTGCTTATATTGTATAATCTGTTACAGAAATGTCTCTATGCAAATAAATAAATAAATAAAAAACAGCTCTGACTATATTCATTTGGTCTGTAAAGCAAACAGTCTTTTAGCAAAACTGAAATAAAAATTACAGGCTGTGATAGCCTATTGCTTTCCTTGTCTAGCTTAGTGACTTATAAGATGGAAGAGAATAACCAAGGCCCTTCTTATCTCTAGCATTCTAATTTTCAAACATGAGATGGTACAAATAATGGAGCATCTCTTCTGGAGTTTTGATGATAATTAGCTCAGATAACACAAAGAATATACTATCACAGCTTCTGTTTCACTAAATGTATCCAATAAATGTTAGTGGTCTAATGAGAGTTATAAAGAAGATAAATCCTCCTCTTTAAGATTGTGAATCAAATAATATCAAAGGAATTATTTAGAATAGTTGAAGCCTATGTAACGTTTAAACCTCTAATATGTTTCAGCCTCTGAGGAGAATCTGGGACAAATGCCTTTGCTAATTTCCTCATGATCCCTGGGTGAAGCACTGAGGGGAGGATATCATAAAGAACATTTCACACGCGAAATGTTTCCCAAAACAATAAGACTGATGAAATGCTGTAAGCTGCTGTCCTCGTGACCGGAGTCCTGAGGGAATATCTGGGAAATAGCTTAGGACATAAAGAAGACTGTTTAGAGCCAGAAGGGCTAAACTGTAACAGAACATGAAAAGAACACTGAGGTTTGTGCATTGCATATTGTTGATTGTAAATTGTAGACTTGTCTAAATTCTACTTTATACAATATAAATCATTCTTATATGCTATTACAGAGACACCTTGAAGTCTAGATGTTCAAAAAACTACATCTGCTACAAAGATCTAATTTGCTGGAAGTGGCAACTGATTGGAGGGTCTGTGGTAGATCTATGTTAATGTTCATATGTTTGTTTATCTGTTTTACATAGTCTGAGAAAAACTCACTACAAGAGTCTCCAAAGGATAGCAACAATTAGCCACTATAGCCTTGTCATCTATGATTAATCAAAATACTAATTAACAAAACTAAAAAGTGGGATATGAGACTTCCTGGTGATCCAGTGGGCAAGGAATCCACCTTGCAGTGTGCAAGGGGCACAGGTTTGATCCCTGGCACAGGAAGATCCCACATGCCTCGGAGCTGCTAGACTGGTGTGTCCAGTTGTGAGCCAGCACTCTGGAGCACATGTGCCCAGAGCTCATGCTCTGCAACAAGAGAGGCCACTGCGATGGGTGGCTCACATAGGCCAAAGAGTTAAGATGGACAAACATAAATAAATGAAGGACTAATAAAAGAGGCCAAAATTTTTTAAAAGTGGAATGTGTAGGATATGCAGTGCAGACATTGGAATGAAGACTTCAAAATGAAGTCTGAAAGAACAAGACAATGACTTTCTCATGAACCTGAGGCAACAGGCTGGCAACAAAGAAAATATTGAACACCTTGAATGCAAGGTGTTTACATGTCCATGTTTCTGGTGCAGTACCATCAGTGCTTGTTCTCAGGACCAGAGTCTTGGAGATATGAGTGGGAAAAGATGTTGCTAGGTTCAGAGAGATAAAGTTCCTGGAATCTAAGAATAAACAAAGCCTTTGCAGTCCATAGGAAATAAACAGGAATGAAACATGAAAGGAACATGGAAATCTACACATTGTATATGTCTATCACCATTTTGGGAATTATAAGAAACAGATGTCTTGTGTATGTGTACTTTCAGGTACAAGAAAGCAACAAGAAACAATAATTATCATGAGCGGAATCAGTATTGGGCTTTTGCCTATGAGAGGCACTAGTCTCCTGATCTCCATTTTATTTTTGAGTCTTGTTTTTCCTTAATCTTCTGTGGCACCACACCCTTGGGTTTGTTATTGTCAAGCCAGACACAACAAATAGTAACCTTGAATAATTTTCCTTTTGGTAAAGGATGATCCAGGATCTCAGAGACTCCAACAGCTCAAGCTTCCAGGTTTCTGAGTTTATTCTCATGGGATTCCCAGGCATTCACAGCTGGCAGCACTGGCTCTCCCTGCCCTTAGCTCTGCTCTACCTCTTAGCTCTCAGCGCCAACATCCTTATCCTGATCATCATCCATCAGGAGGTATCACTGCAGCAATCCATATACCATTTTCTGGGCATCCTGGCCGTGGTAGACATGGGCCTGGCTACCACCATCATGCCCAAGATTTTGGCCATCTTGTGGTTTAACAGTAAGTTTATCAGTCTGCCTGAGTGCTTTCTGCAGATGTATGTCATCCATTGTTTTGTGGGCATGGAATCAGGGATCTTTGTCTGCATGGCTATAGATAGATATGTAGCCATTTGTCAACCACTACGCTATTCATCATTAATCACAGACTCTTTTGTGGTCAAAGCAACTCTGCTAATGGCTTTCAGAAATAGCCTGTCTACCATCCCCGTGCCTGTGTTGGCTGCTCAAAGAAACTACTGTTCAAAAAAACAAATTGAGCACTCTCTGTGCTCTAATCTTGGAGTCACCATGCTAGCGTGTGATGACAGGACAGTCAACAGCATCTATCAGCTACTTCTTGCCTGGACACTCATGGGCAGTGACTTGGGCTTGATTACTATATCCTATGCTTTGATACTTCACTCTGTGCTGAAGATGAACTCAGCAGAAGCTGTGTCCAAGGCCCTAAGTACCTGCACTTCCCACCTCATCCTAATCCTTTTCTTCTATACAATCATCATCGTCATTTCTGTCACCCATAGTGCTGCAATGACAGTTCCCCTCATCCCAGTTCTACTCAATGTACTCCACAATGTCATTCCTCCTGCCCTCAACCCCATGGTCTATGCATTCAAGAACAAGGAGCTCAGACAGGGTTTATATAATGTTCTTAAACTTAATACCAAGAACAGTTAACACATAGAGGATGCTAACTTTTCTACTTTCTCAAAATTGCTACTCAATTTAAGATTCAAGGACAGTTTAGCCACAAAAGAAACAAGGAAAGGGGGCACTGTGCTGATTTTAGTTATTATGATGAATCAGTTGCAACAATGCAAAGAAAAGTGGCAGTGGTATTTGGAATGGTTGATTTCAATAATAAATCTTAATCAAAAAGAGTAATATTATAATGTTTACTGTTTCATGGGATACAAAGAAAATGTAAGTAAAATATGCCATCTGAATTTCTCCAGACTTCTCTCTTTACTTCATTGATCTATCCTGGGTCTTTTCTGCATTCTCTGTCCTTTCTGCAAATACCTTTCTCGATTTGTCAGTTTACAAAGGAGAACATACTGATTGTAAAGAACTGATTATTTTCATTAGTTCAAAACATTTTAGAAGGGCATCCTGGCCTTGGTAGACATGGGCCTGGCTACCACCATCATGCCCAAGATTTTGGCCATCTTGTGGTTTAACAATAAGTTTATCAGTCTGCCTGAGTGCTTTCTGCAGATGTATGTCATCCATTGTTTTGTGGGCATGGAATCAGGGATCTTTGTCTGCATGGCTATAGATAGATATGTAGCCATTTGTCAACCACTACGCTATTCATCATTAATCACAGACTCTTTTGTGGTCAAAGCAACTCTGCTAATGGCTTTCAGAAATAGCCTGTCTACCATCCCCGTGCCTGTGTTGGCTGCTCAAAGAAACTACTGTTCAAAAAAACAAATTGAGCACTCTCTGTGCTCTAATCTTGGAGTCACCATGCTAGCGTGTGATGACAGGACAGTCAACAGCATCTATCAGCTACTTCTTGCCTGGACACTCATGGGCAGTGACTTGGGCTTGATTACTATATCCTATGCTTTGATACTTCACTCTGTGCTGAAGATGAACTCAGCAGAAGCTGTGTCCAAGGCCCTAAGTACCTGCACTTCCCACCTCATCCTAATCCTTTTCTTCTATACAATCATCATCGTCATTTCTGTCACCCATAGTGCTGCAATGACAGTTCCCCTCATCCCAGTTCTACTCAATGTACTCCACAATGTCATTCCTCCTGCCCTCAACCCCATGGTCTATGCATTCAAGAACAAGGAGCTCAGACAGGGTTTATATAATGTTCTTAAACTTAATACCAAGAACAGTTAACACATAGAGGATGCTAACTTTTCTACTTTCTCAAAATTGCTACTCAATTTAAGATTCAAGGACAGTTTAGCCACAAAAGAAACAAGGAAAGGGGGCACTGTGCTGATTTTAGTTATTATGATGAATCAGTTGCAACAATGCAAAGAAAAGTGGCAGTGGTATTTGGAATGGTTGATTTCAATAATAAATCTTAATAAAAAAGAGTAATATTATAATGTTTACTGTTTCATGGGATACAAAGAAAATGTAAGTAAAATATGCCATCTGAATTTCTCCAGACTTCTCTCTTTACTTCATTGATCTATCCTGGGTCTTTTCTGCATTCTCTGTCCTTTCTGCAAATACCTTTCTCCATTTGTCAGTTTACAAAGGAGAACATACTGATTGTAAAGAACTGATTATTTTCATTAGTTCAAAACATTTTAGAAGCATGTGGAATAAATGTTTTCTTATTACAAGTGCCCAGCAAAAGACTTTCCTTGTTTGGTTTCAGGGATACTACCTGAGATAATTAACCATTATTCAGAAACCTTGTCCTTCATGTATCACTCAATCAGGAGCCAAATAATGTCCTTAGATGCTAGAAAAACAGTAATTAAAAGCAGTGAAACTAGTACAGTTTTGATAAACAATTCAAATATTACAGTTTGAATGTCTAGAAAAAGACTATTAATATCAACCTAAACAAAAGTCTTCATAACTTTTAAAAGTTTTAAAGAATATATGATTAGAGATGGCTCATACTTCCTTATTCTGAACTCACACCTTCTAGAATGATTAAGCTACTTTAGGGCTTCTATACTTCTATGGTGACTCCCACAGGTTCCATGTTGAGAAATTGCGAGGGGATTAAGGGGCAGTTACTAGGTACAAGATTAATACTGCTGGGCACAATGAACTCCGAGGAAACAAAACAAAGATTCAATGTAATTTATATTGCGTGGGAGTATATTCTCATAATTTTAATGTGTATAAAATGTATAGCAAGCATTATGAATGAAGCATACCAACTTTTTTCATATTGCCAATATCATGGTTATACAAGTCTTTACAGTTTTTCAAGAATTATAACCAAAATCCCATGGTAATGCTCAAAAAATTGGGGGTCATTTTTAAGCCTCTTAGCTTCTATCTTAGAGTGCTGATTTTCTTTCAAGGGAGCTTCATCTACTTACAGGCATCATCCGTATTCAATCAATAGGTATGTGGAAACTTCTCTAAGACATCTTAAATTAATCCTCAATCTGTTAATTATGTACTCTGATTTTTAATTAACAATGCAAAGAAAAGTGGCAGTGGTATTTGGAATGGTTGATTTCAATAATAAATCTTAATCAAAAAGAGTAATATTATAATGTTTACTGTTTCATGGGGTACAAAGAAAATGTAAGTAAAATATGCCATCTGAATTTCTCCAGACTTCTCTCTTTACTTCATTGATCTATCCTGGGTCTTTTCTGCATTCTCTGTCCTTTCTGCAAATACCTTTCTCCATTTGTCAGTTTACAAAGGAGAACATACTGATTGTAAAGAACTGATTATTTTCATTAGTTCAAAACATTTTAGAAGCATGTGGAATAAATGTTTTCTTATTACAAGTGCCCAGCAAAAGACTTTCCTTGTTTGGTTTCAGGGATACTACCTGAGATAATTAACCATTGTTCAGAAACCTTGTCCTTCATGTATCACTCAATCAGGAGCCAAATAATGTCCTTAGATGCTAGAAAAACAGTAATTAAAAGCAGTGAAACTAGTACAGTTTTGATAAACAATTCAAATATTACAGTTTGAATGTCTAGAAAAGACTATTAATATCAACCTAAACAAAAGTCTTCATAACTTTTAAAAGTTTTAAAGAATATATGATTAGAGATGGCTCATACTTCCTTATTCTGAACTCACACCTTCTAGAATGATTAAGCTACTTTAGGGCTTCTATACTTCTATGGTGACTCCCCCAGGTTCCATGTTGAGAAATTGCGAGGGATTAAGGGGCAGTTACTAGGTACAAGATTAATACTGCTGGGCACAATGAACTCCGAGGAAACAAAACAAAGATTCAATGTAATTTATATTGCGTGGAGTATATTCTCATAATTTTAATGTGTATAAAATGTATAGCAAGCATTATGAATGAAGCATACCAACTTTTTTCATATTGCCAATATCATGGTTATACAAGTCTTTACAGTTTTTCAAGAATTATAACCAAAATCCCATGGTAATGCTCAAAAAATTGGGGGTCATTTTTAAGCCTCTTAGCTTCTATCTTAGAGTGCTGATTTTCTTTCAAGGGAGCTTCATCTACTTACAGGCATCATCCGTATTCAATCAATAGGTATGTGGAAACTTCTCTAAGACATCTTAAATTAATCCTCAATCTGTTAATTATGTACTCTGATTTTTAATTAACTTATTCTACCACTCATTTAACTGTTGAATTGGATAAATTTCAGAAATACAGGTGATAAAATAGGGGAAAAAGTAGAAATTGGAAAAAATTGAGCAAGCTAAATATGAACAAGGAAGCATAGTTATAAAACTCTGAAACAGGGCTTCCCCTGGTGGCCCAGTGGATAAGGACACCGCATTGCAGTGCAAGGGGCGCCGGTTCGATCCCTGGCCTGGGAAGATCCCACGTGCCGTGGAGCGGACGGATGTTTCCAATCGAGCCGGAGCTCTGGAGTGCACGCGCCCAGAGCCAGCGCTCTGCAGTGACAGATGCCACCGCGATGGGAGGCCCACAGGAGCCAAAGAACAAAGACGGATGAAAATAGAGAAACGAAAGACCAGTAGAAGTGGCCCTCCCCAACCCGACCCCCGACCCCAAAATCAATTTTCATGGCTATAGATAGTTTACCTTGTACCACTGCTTCTTTTGCGTGGTAAGCAATGAGTTTAGAAATAGTTACCATTTTTCCCAAAACTATGCCAATCTTGAATTTTCCCTCAGCTTTTCCCATTAGGGATCTATCCGGGGGGGGGGGGGGGGCGGGGGGGGGGGGGGGGGGGGGGTTTTTTTTTTTTTTTTTTTTTTTTTTTTTTTTTTTTTTTTTTTTTTTTTTTTTTTTTTTTTTTTTTTCTTTTCAGGGAAAAATTTGCTCTGATTTCCGCTTTTTTTTTGCAAAAATACCTTTCTCCATTTGTCAGTTTACAAAGGAGAACATACTGATTGTAAAGAACTGATTATTTTCATTAGTTCAAAACATTTTAGAAGCATGTGGAATAAATGTTTTCTTATTACAAGTGCCCAGCAAAAGACTTTCCTTGTTTGGTTTCAGGGATACTACCTGAGATAATTAACCATTGTTCAGAAACCTTGTCCTTCATGTATCACTCAATCAGGAGCCAAATAATGTCCTTAGATGCTAGAAAAACAGTAATTAAAAGCAGTGAAACTAGTACAGTTTTGATAAACAATTCAAATATTACAGTTTGAATGTCTAGAAAAGACTATTAATATCAACCTAAACAAAAGTCTTCATAACTTTTAAAAGTTTTAAAGAATATATGATTAGAGATGGCTCATACTTCCTTATTCTGAACTCACACCTTCTAGAATGATTAAGCTACTTTAGGGCTTCTATACTTCTATGGTGACTCCACAGGTTCCATGTTGAGAAATTGTGAGGGGATTAAGGGGCAGTTACTAGGTACAAGATTAATACTGCTGGGCACAATGAACTCCGAGGAAACAAAACAAAGATTCAATGTAATTTATATTGCGTGGGAGTATATTCTCATAATTTTAATGTGTATAAAATGTATAGCAAGCATTATGAATGAAGCATACCAACTTTTTTCATATTGCCAATATCATGGTTATACAAGTCTTTACAGTTTTTCAAGAATTATAACCAAAATCCCATGGTAATGCTCAAAAAATTGGGGGTCATTTTTAAGCCTCTTAGCTTCTATCTTAGAGTGCTGATTTTCTTTCAAGGGAGCTTCATCTACTTACAGGCATCATCCGTATTCAATCAATAGGTATGTGGAAACTTCTCTAAGACATCTTAAATTAATCCTCAATCTGTTAATTATGTACTCTGATTTTTAATTAACTTATTCTACCACTCATTTAACTGTTGAATTGGATAAATTTCAGAAATACAGGTGATAAAATAGGGGAAAAAGTAGAAATTGGAAAAAATTGAGCAAGCTAAATATGAACAAGGAGACATAGTTATAAAACTCTGAAACAGGGCTTCCCCTGGTGGCCCAGTGGATAAGGACACCGCATTGCAGTGCAAGGGGCGCCGGTTCGATCCCTGGCCTGGGAAGATCCCACGTGCCGTGGAGCGGACGGATGTTTCCAATCGAGCCGGAGCTCTGGAGTGCACGCGCCCAGAGCCAGCGCTCTGCAGTGACAGATGCCACCGCGATGGGAGGCCCACAGGAGCCAAAGAACAAAGACGGATGAAAATAGAGAAACGAAAGACCAGTAGAAGTGGCCCTCCCCAACCCGACCCCCGACCCCAAAAATAAAATAAATAAATAAATAAATAAAGCTTTCTCGAAATAAATAAATAAATAAATAAAACTCTGAAACAGAAATTCATGCAAAGCATCTTAAAATCTGTTACAACTAGCATTCAAATGTTCTTTCAACCACTTTGGCTACATAAGAAGGAATTCTAAATTATAAGTTTATAAAACCTTGAAAAAATCCAATTGTTCTGGAAAGGCTCAAGATTTCTGATAATGAGTTGGGAGAGGTGTTCTCTTTCATGAGTCTTATAATAACAAATTGTTATGATTTATGGCATACCCAATAGCATCTTCTTTAATAAAAATAATTGATTTTCATATTGTTTTGTATACTGTGTCTCATAGAATGAAGGATATTATAAGAAATGAAGTTTCAGTGAAAACAATTTTAAAAGGATACAACATTGACATCATTGTGATCCTGGTCGAAAGTTATCTATTATTCTTCCTCTTTAAAGTTGAAAATATGCAGAAGAATTCAATGGTTGGGGTAGTCAATCCCTTGTTACTATTACTTCTATCTGGACTTTCATATATATATATATATACACACACACACACACACAGAGGAAACTGTGTAGTTAATCAAAGAATAATTTATATTGTTTGTTAATCAACTAGTTAAATGATAGATGCAAGCTTGACCTGAAATAAGTCAAAGGATTTCTCAGTTGCATAATCAGATAACCTTACTAATTCTCATCACAAAACATCAGTTCATATCTCAGCATCTGTGTCAGTTATACATTTTCCTGGACCTTTGGACCAAATATCCCTTGCAAATATTAATGGCCTTCATTTCTCTATCAAATTGCATTTTAGCATATTGCCAAATATGTAGTGTGAGTTCTAAAGGAATACTTTTGAGCAAGTTGATCTTCTTCACTTTAAATTTTAAAAGCTATTGATGTATAATTTATATTTCAATTATCAAAATATGATCCCATTGTGAGGTTTTAGGTATGTAGCTTCTTCAGGTATTATGAGTATTGAGGAAAAATTTTGAGACTTGCAGGAGTATATCTAAGAGATCCATTGAACCTCACGTGACCATCTGGGTACTTTTGGTCTGATTCACAGAGAGCTATAGAATTGTGTTTAACCCGAGTGAGAGAGATGGATTACAAACAGCAAGGGTAAATATCAAATAAGTCAAGACTATAGGTTGCTATTAGCAAAGCAATGTGTTTATATGCTATAGAACTCAGAATGGAGGACACAAAAGAAAAAAAGGTTTCAATGTTAAATCCCTCAACAGAGGACAAAGGTATATCTTAGAATGTAACTGACTAAAATCAACTTCTGAAGCTTAAGGTGATAAATACAGATATGATAAATGTCATCTTTATAATGTAAACATAAAGCATACCTATTCAATTCAGGCAAGTTCTTGATTAATAGAATTAATTATATTTGAGCACTTGTTAAAGCTTTGAGTTCATTTAGTACATTTCTTTTATATATATGTAGTATCATATTATATATAATGTGTATATAATCTATCAAATATGTATAGCATGTACTATATATATTATTTATATACATCAATTATAATATACATAATATACTGTAATATAATATAAATCACAGTACATTAAATACAATATGTATATATATATATATTTATATACATATATGTGACAGTATGCATATATGTATATATATATATATATATATATATATATATATATATATATACTGTGTATGCATATCATATATAATGCAATATTATACATATTATATATAATAGTTTACACTACATTAGACAGCAAATTTTATATTATATAATAGGATAAGTGTAATATACTATACATAATTTATATGTATACTATATTATATAGGTTATTGCATATGATATTATATTATATATTTATTATGTATCATATATACTAATATGCTGCATATATCATGTGTTTATATGTACACCTTATAAACATATTAACGTAATATGTAATATAATATCATATTTTACATAATAAATTACTTTATTGCCTATCACATATAATATATGTAATATGTAAAATATACCCTACTATCTATAAAATACTATATGATATATGATAGATATACTTATTTGAATGTATATCTCATATACATATTACATATATTATCAAAATATGATCCCATTGTGAGGTTTTAGGTATGTAGCTTCTTCAGGTATTATGAGTATTGAGGAAAAATTTTGAGACTTGCAGGAGTATATCTAAGAGATCCATTGAACCTCACGTGACCATCTGGGTACTTTTGGTCTGATTCACAGAGAGCTATAGAATTGTGTTTAACCCGAGTGAGAGAGATGGATTACAAACAGCAAGGGTAAATATCAAATAAGTCAAGACTATAGGTTGCTATTAGCAAAGCAATGTGTTTATATGCTATAGAACTCAGAATGGAGGACACAAAAGAAAAAAAGGTTTCAATGTTAAATCCCTCAACAGAGGACAAAGGTATATCTTAGAATGTAACTGACTAAAATCAACTTCTGAAGCTTAAGGTGATAAATACAGATATGATAAATGTCATCTTTATAATGTAAACATAAAGCATACCTATTCAATTCAGGCAAGTTCTTGATTAATAGAATTAATTATATTTGAGCACTTGTTAAGCTTTGAGTTCATTTAGTACATTTCTTTTATATATATGTAGTATCATATTATATATAATGTGTATATAATCTATCAAATATGTATAGCATGTACTATATATATTATTTATATACATCAATTATAATATACATAATATACTGTAATATAATATAAATCACAGTACATTAAATACAATATGTATATATATATATATTTATATACATATATGTGACAGTATGCATATATATGTGTGTATATATATATATATATATATACTGTGTATGCATATCATATATAATGCAATATTATACATATTATATATAATAGTTTACACTACATTAGACAGCAAATTTGATATTATATAATAGGATAAGTGTAATATACTATACATAATTTATATGTATACTATATTATATAGGTTATTGCATATGATATTATATTATATATTCATTATGTATCATATATACTATTATGCTGCATATATCATGTGTTTATATGTACACCTTATAAACATATTAATGTAATATGTAATATAATATCATATTTTATATAATATATTAATATATTGCCTATGACATATAATATATGTAACATGTAATATATTCCATACTATATATAAAATACTATATGATATATGATATATATACTTATTTGAATGTATATCTCATATACATATTACATATATTATATACATGTAATATAATGTATCATACATTCTATATCAGATGCACTATATGCATATGATTTATAATTGATGTTTATTTGATATATGTATCAAAAATATATATGATATGTATTGTATATGTGATATGTGTAATATATGTGCTATATTATGGTATATATGATATGTAAATGCATTTGTATATCATATAGCATATACATATATATAAATGAACGAATATGATATGTGACATGATGATATATGATATATATAATACATACATATGTATATCATGTATGTCCTCTGCATATGACATACATGAGCTATTGTATATCAAATAAATATTGCATGTATCATATATGAAATATGTTATATATTATATGAAATATGATCTATTTTATTTATCATATATTAAATACAATGTGTAACATGTAATTATTACTGACTATAAAATTTTATATTCTAGAATTGTATGTCCTATATATCATATAAATAAAATTTAATGATATATGGTGTTATATATATATGTTCCATATGCTTATATATAATGTAATAGAATATAATATATAATATTCAATGTATATTATATCATACTTATTGTATATATATAACATGATAATAAGTTCTATGTAATATGTAGCTCTATATTGTCTAATATATAATTACATACCATATTTTATACATAACATATGATATATACATATTACATATACATTATATGCAACATATGTGATATAATATATCTACAGTATACCTATAATATACAATATTCACATTTATATAGAATATAATGTATATGTGTATTAATACAATATATAACTTGTATATACACAGATATATATTGTGTGCATATAAATAACATAATATATACTACATATAATATGTAATATGATATACAGTATATAGTGTATAATATATACTATATACTATGTAATATATAATATAGAATATAGAAAGTAAATAATGTTTGCAATATATAGTATTACATATCATATAAGTATTTTATATGTGCAATATATGATATAAATATATAATACAAGTAATATTTAACACTGCATACAATTATATGATATATATGTTCTATATTCTTATATATATTATATACATGTAGTAAATATATAATATACATATAATGTATCATATACATATATATATATGCACACACAGAGACACACACACACACACATATATATATATATAATGTTATATTAAATTGTTAATCAACTGGTTAAATGATAGATGCAGGCTTGGCTTGAAATAAGCCAAACGTTTTCTTAGTTCCATAATCAGATAACCTTTCTAATTCTCATCACAGTACATCAGTTCATATCTTAGTGTACATGTCAATTATAAATATATATATTACATAATATAATATACAATATATAATACATATGCAACATCAAACATTATACATTACATATAATATTGATGGGATATATGTGATATAATGTATATATTATATATCATATATATCATAATATATTTCTCATATAGTATCTATATGATCATATACTGTAGAATGCCATATGTATCATTTGTATATATATTTGCTTATGTAATATATGTTTGATATTATACATTTTGTGTTATATATTATATATGATGCATATATGACATATATATTATACAGTATATATTATAGGATATATGTCATGCATATAACATATATATAACATAATCATATATCATAATTTATGTCATAATATATATATATTATATTATATTCAATGTCAAACATTATACATTACATATAATATTGATGGGATATATGTTATATAATGTATATATTATATATCATATATATCATAATATATTTCTCATATAGTATCTATATGATCATATACTGTAGAATGCCATATGTATCATTTGTATATATATTTGCTTATGTAATATATGTTTGATATTATACATTTTGTGTTATATATTATATATGATGCATATATGACATATATATTATACAGTATATATTATAGGATATATGTCATGCATATAACATATATATAACATAATCATATATCATAATTTATGTCATAATATATATATATTATATTATATTCAATGTCAAATATACACATGTACATATGTACACATATGATATATATGATACTGTAAGCTATATGATCATATATACTATATAAAGTCATATATATCATATATATAATGTATATGGTCAAATATATATGATATAGTATATATCTGAAATAAATATATGTGTAACTGACATGTATGCTTAGATATGCACTTTTCTATTCTGATGACAATTAGGAAGATTATCTGATTATGCAACTGAGAAATCTTTTGGCTTATTTCAGGCCAAGCCTGCATCATTCATTTAACTAAGAGATTAACAAGCAATATATTATAACATTATATGTATATATATATATATGTACATTATATATATTATAGTTTATATAGAATATATTGCATCATTATATATTATAGAATATGCATAATCACAATATATATTATACATATATTTTACACTATGCAATCATATAAAATATAATCATATATAATGAATGTTGTATATATAATATGTATAATATGTATCATACTATATATCTTATATCATGTCTTATATGTCATATATATCATGTTGCATATATAACATGATATACACACATTGTATAATATATATATATATATAATATATGTGTAACTCATATATTTCATGACATATATATGATTGCATAGTATATGGTATATATATCATATTGATAATATTCTGTATATAATACTATACAAAATATATAACACATATGTCATGTCTTAATATGCTAGTCATTATTGAATATTGATATACTAAGTAGTATTAAATCAACATAATAATCATTAATATATTAATAAATATAATCCTTGACATGGTATCAAATTGCATAAATTATTTAATATTTAATACATATAATATATGGCATTATGTATATGATATGTATAAGATATAATAATTACATATAATATATATGATGTGTTTAATAGAAATATATAATAGCAACTATATAATATAGCAACTATATAATATATAGTGTGTATGATATAAATATATAATATATATCCTTTATAATGTATAGTGTAAAATAAATAACATTATAGTCTATATATAATATAGTATATTATATAGTATTATCTGCATATGTATTGTTACCTATATTATTATCTTTGGGGTCCAATGGAAATACACTAAGTTGTAGAAAATATTATATACCTGGGTCTTGGTGTTCTTTTCATAGGTATATCTAAAATTTTTGCACTGTACTTCATAGTATATACCTGAATTTCAAGAAGAATTATAAAAATGGAATATCTCATGGAGAAAGCTAATATTAGAGCAAAATTTATTTTCAATATATTGCATCATGATTCTCATAACTGTTGGTCCTACTATTCAATTTATCCTATTAAAGTTTTCTGAAATACTAAACAGCTTTTTATTCTATAGCTTTGTCTATAAATATTGATTGTTCATAAATAAAATATGATTTTTATGTGCTTAACTTAAAATACCAATAATAGATCTATGTTAGCATAAAACACATAATTTATGAAAATAAGAATATTTCTCAAAAACTAAGTCATATTATTTTATATTTCAAAAATATTCCTGACATAAGAGACAACAGCTAGATTCTATCTGCTTCTGCAGACAGTTTGTTGAAATGAGCTGTTTTGTTTCAGTTCAGTTCAGTCACTGGTTTGTGTCCGACTCTTTGAGACCCCATGGAGTGTTGCATGCCAGGCTTCCCTGTCCTTCACCATCTTCCAGAGCTTGCTCAAGCTCATATCCATTGACTCAGTGATGCCATCCAACTGTCTCATCCTTTGCCATCCCATTCTCCTTTTATCTTCTATTTTTCCCAACACCAGGGGCTTTGCCAATGAGTCATCTCTTCGCATCAGGTGGCTAAAAGATTAGAGCTTCAGCTTCAGCATCAGTCCTTCTAATGAATACTCATGGCTGATTTCCTTTAAGATTGACTGGTTTGATTTCCTTGCAAGTCAAGGGACTCTTGAGAGCCTTCTCTAACACCACAGTTGAAAGACATCAATTCTTTGGCATTCAACCTTCTTTATGGTCCAGTTCTCACATCCATGACATAACTATTGGGAAAACCATCACTTTGACTATACTGACTTTTGTCAGCAAAGTCATGTGTCTGCTTTTGAATACTCTGTATAGATTTGTCATAGTTTTTCTTCCAAGGAGCAAGCATCTCTTAATTTCATGCAGTCACCATCTGCAGTGATTTTGGAGTGCAGGAAAATAAAGTCTGTCACTGTTTCCATTATTGCCCATCTATTTGCTATTAACTGATCGGAAGTTTTGTTTAATATTTACAAAGAAAATATGACCTCATATAAATATGTAGTTGGAAGAAGGAGCAGTTGAATCTTTAATACCTTTTCAGTTTATTGTGTATATTCTTCTTTGATACCACATCCAAAATTAACAGATATTCTCCTAAAGATTATTTGTAAAATCTGAAATCATATCAATAAATTGATGGTACCCTTTTGCATTAAAATCTACTAGTCCAGGCTTCCCTGGTGGTCCAGCAGGTAAAGAGTCCACCTTTCAGTGTAAGGGGCACCAGTTCAATCCCTGGACTGGGAAGATGACAGTTGCCATGGAACGGCTGGACCAGTGTGTCTAATTATGAGCCAGCACTCTGGAGCACATGTGCCCAGAGTTGGTGTTCTGCAATGAGAGGCCAGGCAATGGGAGATCCACACAGGCTGAAGAATAAAGATGGATGAAAATAAATAAATAAATAAAAACAATAAAAATTGGCCAAAATTTTTAAAAATCCACTAGTTGAGACCCCATGGAGTGTTGCATGCCAGGCTTCCTGTCCTTCACCATCTTCCAGAGCTTGCTCAAGCTCATATCCATTGACTCAGTGATGCCATCCAACTGTCTCATCCTTTGCCATCCCATTCTCCTTTTATCTTCTATTTTTCCCAACACCAGGGGCTTTGCCAATGAGTCATCTCTTCGCATCAGGTGGCTAAAAGATTAGAGCTTCAGCTTCAGCATCAGTCCTTCTAATGAATACTCATGGCTGATTTCCTTTAAGATTGACTGGTTTGATTTCCTTGCAAGTCAAGGGACTCTTGAGAGCCTTCTCTAACACCACAGTTGAAAGACATCAATTCTTTGGCATTCAACCTTCTTTATGGTCCAGTTCTCACATCCATGACATAACTATTGGGAAAACCATCACTTTGACTATACTGACTTTTGTCAGCAAAGTCATGTGTCTGCTTTTGAATACTCTGTATAGATTTGTCATAGTTTTTCTTCCAAGGAGCAAGCATCTCTTAATTTCATGCAGTCACCATCTGCAGTGATTTTGGAGTGCAGGAAAATAAAGTCTGTCACTGTTTCCATTATTGCCCATCTATTTGCTATTAACTGATCGGAAGTTTTGTTTAATATTTACAAAGAAAATATGACCTCATATAAATATGTAGTTGGAAGAAGGAGCAGTTGAATCTTTAATACCTTTTCAGTTTATTGTGTATATTCTTCTTTGATACCACATCCAAAATTAACAGATATTCTCCTAAAGATTATTTGTAAAATCTGAAATCATATCAATAAATTGATGGTACCCTTTTGCATTAAAATCTACTAGTCCAGGTTTCCCCTGGTGGTCCAGCAGGTAAAGAGTCCACCTTTCAGTGTAAGGGGCACCAGTTCAATCCCTGGACTGGGAAGATGACAGTTGCCATGGAACGGCTGGACCAGTGTGTCTAATTATGAGCCAGCACTCTGGAGCGCATGTGCCCAGAGTTGGTGTTCTGCAATGAGAGGCCAGGCAATGGGAGATCCACACAGGCTGAAGAATAAAGATGGATGAAAATAAATAAATAAATAAAAACAATAAAAATTGGCCAAAATTTTTAAAAATCCACTAGTTCATCTAACAGTGAAATAAATCTTCATGTATCATTTTGTAGCATCAAAATTTTTCATTTGGAATTATTGAATCACTGTGTTATATAGATCTTCCATATATTGACATGGTTTAATTTACAATAATAATCTCATATCATATAGTCTTTGGAAAACACTTTCAGATGTTAGTAAGAGAATGAAACTGTAAAAAGCAAATAATGGCTTAATATTTATATGAAAATTTTCCCAAATGGTCTTGAGGTTCTCAAGGTTCCATGGACAATACCTCAATGTGTATTCCATTAGAAATTCCAGAGACAAAAGGTGAGAAACAAGATAAATTATCAGTGAACCAGGAAAAAGAAATTATTGAATTGAGAGATTACAGTGGAGAGATTATATCTAAGATGTTTTTACAGACCTGGTAGTTGTAAGCAACTTATACTTTATATAGTGTCCATTAGAATCATAAATAAGTCATTTTATTTAATAGAGAATAAACCTAATATGAGACAATAGAGGTGAAATAAATCAACATTCTGAAACAACATAGGCATTTTTAGTTGTATATTAAATTTATTATTTTAAACAGCTAACCTATATATTACACATATTCTTTATTTATTTATAGATTGGTCTGTGTGGCTTTTTATAATATGACATTTACTAGATTGCATTCTTTAAAAATCAATTACTGCTTTTTTTTTACTTTATTTGATACCACATCCAAAATTAACAGATATTCTCCTAAAGATTATTTGTAAAATCTGAAATCATATCAATAAATTGATGGTACCCTTTTGCATTAAAATCTACTAGTCCAGGCTTCCCTGGTGGTCCAGCAGGTAAAGAGTCCACCTTTCAGTGTAAGGGGCACCAGTTCAATCCCTGGACTGGGAAGATGACAGTTGCCATGGAACGGCTGGACCAGTGTGTCTAATTATGAGCCAGCACTCTGGAGCGCATGTGCCCAGAGTTGGTGTTCTGCAATGAGAGGCCAGGCAATGGGAGATCCACACAGGCTGAAGAATAAAGATGGATGAAAATAAATAAATAAATAAAAACAATAAAAATTGGCCAAAATTTTTAAAAAATCCACTGGTTCATCTAACATTGAAATAAATCTTCATGTATCATTTTGTAGCATCAAAATTTTTCATTTGGAATTATTGAATCACTGTGTTATATAGATCTTCCATATATTGACATGGTTTAATTTACAATAATAATCTCATATCATATAGTCTTTGGAAAACACTTTCAGATGTTAGTAAGAGAATGAAACTGTAAAAAGCAAATAATGGCTTAATATTTATATGAAAATTTTCCCAAATGGTCTTGAGGTTCTCAAGGTTCCATGGACAATACCTCAATGTGTATTCCATTAGAAATTCCAGAGACAAAAGGTGAGAAACAAGATAAATTATCAGTGAACCAGGAAAAAGAAATTATTGAATTGAGAGATTACAGTGGAGAGATTATATCTAAGATGTTTTTACAGACCTGGTAGTTGTAAGCAACTTATACTTTATATAGTGTCCATTAGAATCATAAATAAGTCATTTTATTTAATAGAGAATAAACCTAATATGAGTCAATAGAGGGGAAATAAATCAATATTCTGAAACAACATAGGCATTTTTAGTTGTATATTAAATTTATTATTTTAAACAGCTAACCTATATATTACACATATTCTTTATTTATTTATAGATTGGTCTGTGTGGCTTTTTATAATATGACATTTACTAGATTGCATTCTTTAAAAAATCAATTACTGCTATTTTTACCTTTATTTTATCAGCATAATTCATAAACTGAATTTTAGCTTCAAAGCCTGCCTACCCTGGAAAATGTCCTGAAAAGCCATTTCATTTCTTATCCACAAGAAAGAGTATAATCACAGACAAGACACCACTCTCAAAAGGTTAAGAAAATATCTTACATGAATTAAATAAGAGGAAAGTTGTGATGGATCAATATGAATGACTTGGTTCAAACTACTGACAGAAAACAATATAGTGAGTGACTGGAATATAAGCCCAGAATTATCTGTAAATTTTCCAACTATAGTTGAAAAAAACATAAGTCATGGAACGATATGATATCACACACGAGTTTCTTTGCTGTTTATGTCTTTCTTCTATCTAATTTCAGATGTCCTGAGTACTTGCATTTTTCTCACCCTGGAAGAGCTTTATGACACTGTCTCGAATCTGTTTTGTCTTTATCCCATAAACAATGGGGTTTAGAGTTGGAGGGAGCAAAAGATAAAGATTGGCCACAATGATGTGAAGAGAAGAGGGAATGGTGTGTCCTCCAAAACGATGTGTAAAGAAAGTAAAGAATGCTGGAACATAGGTGACAATAATGGCAGATATATGGGCAGTGCAGGTGCTGAAGGCTTTCTGTCGAGCATCTGCTGAGGAAAGGCTGACCACTGCCCGGAGGATCATAGTGTAAGACACAGATATACAGCAGATATCAAACACTCCAATCAGGAGGGCAACCATCAGACCATAGATGGCATTGACTCTGATACTGATACAGGATAACTTCACCACTGACATATGGTCACAATATGTATGGGAGATGATATTGCTTTGGCAGAAAGGCAAGCGCTTAACCAAAAATGGAAAAGGAATCATCAGCAAGGCACCCCTCAGTAAGGTGACAAGTCCGGCTTTGGCAATGACAGAGTTAGTGAGTATGGTAGCATAGCGCAGTGGGTAGCAAATGGCCACATAGCGGTCAAAAGCCATGAGCATGAGCACCCCAGACTCCACCCCTGTGAACCCATGGACAAAGAACATCTGGACTAAACAAGCATTGAAGTTAATTTCCTTGAGATTGAACCAGAAGATGCAGAGTGCATTGGGTACAGTAGTGGTGCAGGTAAACAAGTCCACAAGGGAGAGCATTGTGAGGAAAAAATACATTGGACGATGTAAAGGCTCCTCATGATGAATGAGATACACAAGGCCAAGGTTTCCCACAAGGGAGATGATATACATTGTGCAGAATGGGAGGGAGATCCATATTTGGACTCTTTCCAGACCAGGGATTCCATTAAGAACAAAATATTTAGGGGGCACATAGGAATTGTTGGAACCCAGCATAACTGACTTAATAGAGGAACTCTATTTTTTTCCATCCATATGTCTGTACTCTAGGAGAAGAAATACAAAAAAGTAGATATTTAGTTCAGATCATCCTTGAGAATGTAGACATAAATTTGGAATAAAATTACATTTATAATAGTACCAATAGTTTTGCTTTCTTCTATCTAATTTCAGATGTCCTGAGTACTTGCATTTTTCTCACCCTGGAAGAGCTTTATGACACTGTCTCGAATCTGTTTTGTCTTTATCCCATAAACAATGGGGTTTAGAGTTGGAGGGAGCAAAAGATAAAGATTGGCCACAACGATGTGAAGAGAAGAGGGAATGGTGTGTCCTCCAAAACGATGTGTAAAGAAAGTAAAGAATGCTGGAACATAGGTGACAATAATGGCAGATATATGGGCAGTGCAGGTGCTGAAGGCTTTCTGTCGAGCATCTGCTGAGGAAAGGCTGACCACTGCCCGGAGGATCATAGTGTAAGACACAGATATACAGCAGATATCAAACACTCCAATCAGGAGGGCAACCATCAGACCATAGATGGCATTGACTCTGATACTGATACAGGATAACTTCACCACTGACATATGGTCACAATATGTATGGGAGATGATATTGCTTTGGCAGAAAGGCAAGCGCTTAACCAAAAATGGAAAAGGAATCATCAGCAAGGCACCCCTCAGTAAGGTGACAAGTCCAGCTTTGGCAATGACAGAGTTAGTGAGTATGGTAGCATAGCGCAGTGGGTAGCAAATGGCCACATAGCGGTCAAAAGCCATGAGCATGAGCACCCCAGACTCCACCCCTGTGAACCCATGGACAAAGAACATCTGGACTAAACAAGCATTGAAGTTAATTTCCTTGAGATTGAACCAGAAGATGCAGAGTGCATTGGGTACAGTAGTGGTGCAGGTAAACAAGTCCACAAGGGAGAGCATTGTGGGGAAAAAAATACATTGGACGATGTAAAGGCTCCTCATGATGAATGAGATACACAAGGCCAAGGTTTCCCACAAGGGAGATGATATACATTGTGCAGAATGGGAGGGAGATCCATGTTTGGACTCTTTCCAGACCAGGGATTCCATTAAGAACAAAATATTTAGGGGGCACATAGGAATTGTTGGAACCCAGCATAACTGACTTAATAGAGGAACTCTATTTTTTTCCATCCATATGTCTGTACTCTAGGAGAAGAAATACAAAAAAGTAGATATTTAGTTCAGATCATCCTTGAGAATGTAGACATAAATTTGGAATAAAATTACATTTATAACAGTACCAATAGTTTTGAATAACAGTGACCATGAAAATATATAATTTATTGAATAAATAAATAGTAAAGGCAATATTTTTAAATTTTATAAAAAAAAAATAAATGTAATTTTAAAGCCATAACAAGAAAATTGTAGTTTTTGCTTTGTCATCAAATAAAAGAAGATACTGAGACACAAAAAGATTGAATAATGTTGACTATTACAAAACTAGATCCAGAAGTGATATTCATATATGACTCTAAAGTTCATGTAATGTCTTCACTGTGTATCCTGGTTTGACAGAGTACACAATTTATGATAGCCAGTTATAATTGCAGAAGAGTAGCCAAGGATTGATGGATGGCATCACCGACTCAATGGACATGAGTCAGAAATCACCAGGAGATGTTGAATGACAGGGAAGCCTGAATGACTGATGTCCATGGGATTGCAAAGAGTCATATATGACTGAGTGACTGAACAACCAAAAAGCCCAGGATTTATTGGTTACATTAATGTTTCATGGCAATTTCAAATGCAAAGGTATGGTCCCTTATATAAAATAAAATCTTACTTGGGACTTCCTTGGTAGTCCAGTGGTTAAACCTCTGCCTTCCATTACAGGGACTCAGGCTTGATCCCTGGTTTAGGACCTAAGGTCATACATGCCGAGTTCAGCCAAATAAATAAATTAGATCTCATTCAAATATCAGCTCTTTCTACACCAATTGTGTGACTTCATTCTTAAAGCCTCAGTCATACATCTATGATGCAAGGTTAATGATTCCTACTTTAAAGACTTCTGAAAAATAATCAGTTTATTTTATTTCTAGGCTAGTGTCTGGTGGACTGAATATAATAAGTCAAAATGTAAATTTAGATTTATATATGGATGTGAGCTATAGGATAGATAGTGGTCATGAAGGTAAATATAAACTTGATTATTTCATAAGAAAAAACAACAACAACAAGAAATCTCCCTTTCTCAAATACCCTGTAGCATTCCAAGGTCATCTATTTTCTTTCTATTTTTACATAATTCTTAAGAAGCATATTGTCTATACTCTCTGCTTATTCTCTCTCTTTGGAATATTTCCACTCTCATAAATCTCAGGTATAACCAACAGAAGGTAGTTTTCAGACAATAAATTTATAAGAAAACGATGACACAATTCATCTCTCTCTCTAAATGCATAAAATTACATTTATAACAGTACCAATAGTTTTGAATAACAGTGACCATGAAAATATATAATTTATTGAATAAATAAATAGTAAAGGCAATATTTTTAAATTTTATTAAAAAAAAATAAATGTAATTTTAAAGCCATAACAAGAAAATTGTAGTTTTTGCTTTGTCATCAAATAAAAGAAGATACTGAGACACAAAAAAGATTGAATAATGTTGACTATTACAAAACTAGATCCAGAAGTGATATTCATATATGACTCTAAAGTTCATGTAATGTCTTCACTGTGTATCCTGGTTTGACAGAGTACACAATTTATGATAGCCAGTTATAATTGCAGAAGAGTAGCCAAGGATTGATGGATGGCATCACCGACTCAATGGACATGAGTCAGAAATCACCAGGAGATGTTGAATGACAGGGAAGCCTGAATGACTGATGTCCATGGGATTGCAAAGAGTCATACATGACTGAGTGACTGAACAACCAAAAAGCCCAGGATTTATTGGTTACATTAATGTTTCATGGCAATTTCAAATGCAAAGGTATGGTCCCTTATATAAAATAAAATCTTACTTGGGACTTCCTTGGTAGTCCAGTGGTTAAACCTCTGCCTTCCATTACAGGGACTCAGGCTTGATCCCTGGTTTAGGACCTAAGGTCATACATGCCGAGTTCAGCCAAATAAATAAATTAGATCTCATTCAAATATCAGCTCTTTCTACACCAATTGTGTGACTTCATTCTTAAAGCCTCAGTCATACATCTATGATGCAAGGTTAATGATTCCTACTTTAAAGACTTCTGAAAAATAATCAGTTTATTTTATTTCTAGGCTAGTGTCTGGTGGACTGAATATAATAAGTCAAAATGTAAATTTAGATTTATATATGGATGTGAGCTATAGGATAGATAGTGGTCATGAAGGTAAATATAAACTTGATTATTTCATAAGAAAAAACAACAACAACAAGAAATCTCCCTTTCTCAAATACCCTGTAGCATTCCAAGGTCATCTATTTTCTTTCTATTTTTACATAATTCTTAAGAAGCATATTGTCTATACTCTCTGCTTATTCTCTCTCTTTGGAATATTTCCACTCTCATAAATCTCAGGTATAACCAACAGAAGGTAGTTTTCAGACAATAAATTTATAAGAAAACGATGACACAATTCATCTCTCTCTTCTAAATGCATACTAGATATTTTCATCTTAAATTTCCACAAACATGTCCAAGAGTAACTCATTTCAACCTCTATCCCATGTCAAAATAAACTCCATTACTGAGTTCTGTTTCTTAAATAATGATGTGATCATCCAACACATGACCTGCCAACATCTGTGCAACCTCCTCAGGTGTGCCTCTACCTTATCTTGACATATATTTTCCTTATAGCTCAAAGTATCTTCGTTCTTACTCTGTCTAGTGAGCATCTCAGCATGTATACTATCTGTATTCTATCCTTAGACAAGGGAAAAAAACTGTAGCTTTAATCTAGAAATATTTTCAATATCAGTCCTTCCTCCCTATCATCACTCTTGTCTTATAAAGACCACCAGCTACATGGGGTCCCAGAGTGAGCCACAACTGAGAGACTGAGCACAGCTACATCCATTCATTTCTTTGCTTTGACTCTTGTACTTTTCAAATCAAATTTGTACTATAGCATAATTCTGAAGACATTTTAACCCTACTTGATAATTTTCAATGTCTTCTTATCAAATTGAATATACAGTTCAAATTCATTGGCATAACATTAAATCAAGTAAAGTTTATTCTTTATCTTCTCTTTCCCATGTTGCTTCTTTCTATTCCTTAAGCACCCCAAAATATCCTTGTTTAGATTATGTATTATGCGGTTACTGTAGCCGATAACCTAGCCTTTCATGCTTACATGTGGCTGACCATGTGCAAATTCCAAAATACAGCATATACCTCAAGTCTTTGTCGACTTTGTTCAATTTATTTCTCTTATTTGAAAACTTATCTGCCATATAATTATCTTGATGCATCTTCTTTGAACACTGAGATAGAATGTCAGTTCCTTTAAAAAGGATCAGCCATCCCAGAGTCCAGCATAAGTTATTGTGACTAAATTCTTTGACCCAGGGATAGCATGTTTAATTTGCTTGCCCAAAGATAGTTGTGATTAATTCAATGTGAAATCTAGGTTTTTCTGACTCAGACTTTACATCTGTTTCACTAAATCAAATCTTTACAAAAGCTAACAAGCTATGGATCTATGATTTATTTTTTCATTTATTTATTTTTGTGCTTGCTTGCTTGCTTGTTTCCTTTCTATGGAGCAATATGAGCCTCTGTGCTTCTAACTAGGGATCTCTAGGTCTCCTAGAGATTTTTAAAAATTTTTACATTTTTAAAAGTTTCTCCTTTTCCAGTACCCCAGCCATCTTCTATGCAAAGAATAAGAGGATTATGAGGAATGCTTCATTCTTTCTCTTTCGAAGGGGAAAGTAATTTGGTCACAAATACTATTCAGACTTACCCTGAGTTTCTTCCACTTCCTTATTTTTGCCTGTGATTCTGGGGAAAGTATGAAGGAGACAGAATATAGAAAAGTGTTGGAAGTATAATGACTAAATTACAGGAAGAGGAATTCACCTCAAAGCATATTTTTGATCATGCTTACATTGAACTTTTTTCAATGAAAGAGCCAATGCTGCACACTGCACTACAAAAAGCATACCACATTGTATTATGCTATACAATACCACCTCACCTTCCCTCCTTGGTGACAATACATTCCATCACCTAATCCAGAATTCTAAGCCTGATGGAAATGACAGGAGCTGATGGAAAGTAGAGTGACTAATGTTATTACTGCTGCTTCTATTGTTTCCTCATCCCACTCTAGGCAGCAATTTTTCAAAATTTCAAGGGTTTAAAAAAAACCTCACTTGTCATCCTAGATGAATCAGGGCTAACATCCATTCATTTCTTTGCTTTGACTCTTGTACTTTTCAAATCAAATTTGTACTATAGCATAATTCTGAAGACATTTTAACCCTACTTGATAATTTTCAATGTCTTCTTATCAAATTGAATATACAGTTCAAATTCATTGGCATAACATTAAATCAAGTAAAGTTTATTCTTTATCTTCTCTTTCCCATGTTGCTTCTTTCTATTCCTTAAGCACCCCAAAATATCCTTGTTTAGATTATGTATTATGCGGTTACTGTAGCCGATAACCTAGCCTTTCATGCTTACATGTGGCTGACCATGTGCAAATTCCAAAATACAGCATATACCTCAAGTCTTTGTCGACTTTGTTCAATTTATTTCTCTTATTTGAAAACTTATCTGCCATACAATTATCTTGATGCATCTTCTTTGAACACTGAGATAGAATGTCAGTTCCTTTAAAAAGGATCAGCCATCCCAGAGTCCAGCATAAGTTATTGTGACTAAATTCTTTGACCCAGGGATAGCATGTTTAATTTGCTTGCCCAAAGATAGTTGTGATTAATTCAATGTGAAATCTAGGTTTTTCTGACTCAGACTTTACATCTGTTTCACTAAATCAAATCTTTACAAAAGCTAACAAGCTATGGATCTATGATTTATTTTTTCATTTATTTATTTTTGTGCTTGCTTGCTTGCTTGTTTCCTTTCTATGGAGCAATATGAGCCTCTGTGCTTCTAACTAGGGATCTCTAGGTCTCCTAGAGATTTTTAAAAATTTTTACATTTTTAAAAGTTTCTCCTTTTCCAGTACCCCAGCCATCTTCTATGCAAAGAATAAGAGGATTATGAGGAATGCTTCATTCTTTCTCTTTCGAAGGGGAAAGTAATTTGGTCACAAATACTATTCAGACTTACCCTGAGTTTCTTCCACTTCCTTATTTTTGCCTGTGATTCTGGGGAAAGTATGAAGGAGACAGAATATAGAAAAGTGTTGGAAGTATAATGACTAAATTACAGGAAGAGGAATTCACCTCAAAGCATATTTTTGATCATGCTTACATTGAACTTTTTTCAATGAAAGAGCCAATGCTGCACACTGCACTACAAAAAGCATACCACATTGTATTATGCTATACAATACCACCTCACCTTCCCTCCTTGGTGACAATACATTCCATCACCTAATCCAGAATTCTAAGCCTGATGGAAAGGACAGGAGCTGATGGAAAGTAGAGTGACTAATGTTATTACTGCTGCTTCTATTGTTTCCTCATCCCACTCTAGGCAGCAATTTTTCAAAAATCGTGTGCAGCACCCACTGCTGCCTCTGGCTGTTTAAAATGGAATAAAAGGCACATTTACAATAACACTTGATCTCAGCCCCTCCCTCCCAATCAGGATGAATCAGGTAATGCTTAAGACCCAAGAAGGCACACTTCTTCACTTATTTTAGACTTTTATGCTATGTTTCTTTAGAGATGACCCCCGACAGCTTTTTTAGGAACTGAGATTGTGAGACACTGAATAAAATTCTGTCAGGCATATGAACAACACATTCCATGATCTCTTGGAGAGGAATGTCAGAAAAAAACTGGATTCAGAAAAAATAGTTCTAGATTCTCTAAAATAGTTTCATCTTTTTAAATTGTTTTTCTGAAATGCTTTTCCTGAAATATTAATTTTACTTTTTCCATGATATATAATGTTCTCATTGAGACTGAATATTTCAAGTGTATGAAATCTAAATTAAATTAAACAATTCCACTTGTTAAATTTAAAAAGAATAATTCCATTAAGCATCCACCAAGTACCAGGTAAGGCACCATTAGCATTTAGCATAAGGCTCTTCTGTGTCTCCTTTGGTTATTTTAGGTTTACCTTGTGCATAAATAGCCAACTTGCACACCAGCTCAAATATTTATCCACATGTCTTCAGAAACAAAGAGAAACAGTACCTTTTACTTACTTAAATATATTTACTTATTTGTTGTTTAAATTTATCTTTGAATTTAATTATATTTCTATAATGAGTATAATCATAGCCATTCTGTCTAATCTTAAGTTAATGAAATATGTTTAAAAAATTCTTAGTACCACCATTCGTATTAATGCTATAAAGTGTTGGAGTATAATGACTAAATTACAGGAAGAGGAATTCACCTCAAAGCATATTTTTGATCATGCTTACATTGAACTTTTTTCAATGAAAGAGCCAATGCTGCACACTGCACTACAAAAAGCATACCACATTGTATTATGCTATACAATACCACCTCACCTTCCCTCCTTGGTGACAATACATTCCATCACCTAATCCAGAATTCTAAGCCTGATGGAAATGACAGGAGCTGATGGAAAGTAGAGTGACTAATGTTATTACTGCTGCTTCTATTGTTTCCTCATCCCACTCTAGGCAGCAATTTTTCAAAAATCGTGTGCAGCACCCACTGCTGCCTCTGGCTGTTTAAAATGGAATAAAAGGCACATTTACAATAACACTTGATCTCAGCCCCTCCCTCCCAATCAGGATGAATCAGGTAATGCTTAAGACCCAAGAAGGCACACTTCTTCACTTATTTTAGACTTTTATGCTATGTTTCTTTAGAGATGACCCCCGACAGCTTTTTTAGGAACTGAGATTGTGAGACACTGAATAAAATTCTGTCAGGCATATGAACAACACATTCCATGATCTCTTGGAGAGGAATGTCAGAAAAAAACTGGATTCAGAAAAAATAGTTCTAGATTCTCTAAAATAGTTTCATCTTTTTAAATTGTTTTTCTGAAATGCTTTTCCTGAAATATTAATTTTACTTTTTCCATGATATATAATGTTCTCATTGAGACTGAATATTTCAAGTGTATGAAATCTAAATTAAATTAAACAATTCCACTTGTTAAATTTAAAAAGAATAATTCCATTAAGCATCCACCAAGTACCAGGTAAGGCACCATTAGCATTTAGCATAAGGCTCTTCTGTGTCTCCTTTGGTTATTTTAGGTTTACCTTGTGCATAAATAGCCAACTTGCACACCAGCTCAAATATTTATCCACATGTCTTCAGAAACAAAGAGAAACAGTACCTTTTACTTACTTAAATATATTTACTTATTTGTTGTTTAAATTTATCTTTGAATTTAATTATATTTCTATAATGAGTATAATCATAGCCATTCTGTCTAATCAAGATGAAATATGTTTAATAGCTTCCCAAATGATACAGAATGCAATGTTCTCTCCACTAAATACTGATGAAACACAGAGGTTTCTTTCTTAATTCAAAACAGATTATTTGCTTGAAAGTTACCTTTCTTTCTCTCTGATATACTCACATAACCCCTGTTTTTCAAGATGATGATAACCTGGATGCCTGTACCAGAAGTACTTGAGTATTTATCATATTCCTTTACTCACCTGTGAACTGTTTTAATACATGGGCTCAATCTGCTAAATATTTTACCTTTGAATGAGGATAGTACCTGGATTTAAAAAAAGAAGTAAAATGGAGTTGAACTGGATGACTGCAAGTTTTATGACCAAATTGAAGAAAGGAATAGTGATGGGGAAGCATGAGCTAGTGACTTCAAGTGAGAGGCATGCACCTATCTACCTTTCCTGATGTAAGTCATCTTAGAGCTATTATTGTCTAATTCTCTGTCTCTGCCAATATGCCACATATTTATATAAGTGAATAATATAAAAGAATTCTGTCTACTCTAAAAGAAAATTTGAGACCATTTAGTCTCATTCTTGCCCACACAAGAGTGCACATTCCTTGTTAATACTGTCCTTTGAAGGTGGATTTTGTTCTTCCTAAATTTTCTCAGGCCAAATCACCAAATAACCTACTCTGTACAGTAAAGCCCTCAATTCCTGTGATAATACAGGCAGACTGGAAAAAGACTATGCATTGTCATAAGCCTAGACTCCAAATGTCTGAAAGGTATTACCTTACCCACATGATAGAACCAGACAAAAAGGAATGTGAAAAGTGCTCATTCCGGGTAGAGGGCTCAGGAATGTATGTGATAGTAGCACCCTAGTTTCACTTTATAGACCTTAGATCTGAAGTGCTTAGTCTAGCAGACTTCTCACGGGAAACTGGCTTAATTTCACATCCTTAAGACTCCCAAGTCTCAATGTGAAACAGGGCTTACGAGCCTCCAAAGGTCATAGAACCCTAGGGGAAAGCATGGCACAAAGCTCAGATATTTGGAAAAAAACAGGCAACCAGCTGGTTCCAGAATGGCAGAAGTCCAGAAAGTAATTCCTATGGCACGCATATTCAACTTTTAGGATGAGAAGTTAGAAGTTCTTATCTAAGGGAATTAAAAAAAAAATCAAAATGTGTGTGTGTGTGTGTGTGTGTGTGTGTGTGTGTGTGTGTGATTTCATAATGTGTGTAGTTGACCTTATTCTGAATTCTAAAATATTATGCTTAGTTAAAAATAAGTAAAAGGCAGCAATGAAAACATTTTTAAATAACACATACTATCAACAGTAATACATGCCATTAGGATTTTATCTTCATACATATGTAATTTAAAAAAATCAAGGTCACAGGTATTTTTCAGTGATTGCTTCAATTTACACATACATACAACAGAATGCTTTTCAACCATGAGAAAGAAAGAAATCTTGTCATTTGTGACAACAAGAATGAATCTTAAAAGTCATGCTAGATGAAATTAGTCAGGTACAGAAATGAAAACAGTGTTTGGTATCACTTATATGTGACATCTGATAAAGTCAAATTAATAAAAACAAAGAATAGAATAGTGGTTACCAGAGTTAGTTACTGGGGACTTGTATAAATGTTGTTCTATAGTATGAACTTAGAACCAGTAGACAAATAAGTCTTGGAGATGTAATAACACATGTCATGCATTTTCAACTTGTAGAATGTTACATGTCACCTAACTCAGAAAAAAAAAAAAAATTTAAGGACAAATAAATTCTCAGTGATGTATACACTAACTTAAATAAGTTTACTCAAGGGCTTTCCTAGTGGTCCAGTGTGTAAGGACACCGCCTTGCAGTGCAAGAGGCGCCAGTTTGTTCCCTGGCATGGGAGGATCCCGCGTGCCATGGAGCAGCTGGACCAATGTGTCCAAGTGAGCCGGATCTCTGGAGCACGTGTCCCCAGCCAGTGCTCTGCAGCAACAGTGGCCACTGTGATGGGAGGCCCACACAAGCCAAAAGAACAAAGATGGATGAAAATAGGTAAATGAAAGACCAATAGAAGTAGCCCCCCACACGCACACACAAAATAAGCTCAAGCCACTTTCTTTAATTATTTATATGACATTATCCCTGTCAGGGCTTCCTAGGTGGTGCTATTGTAAAGAACCTGCCTGCCAATGCAGGAGACATAGCAGACGTGAGTTTGAAGCCTGCATGGGAAAGATCTCCTAGAGGAGGACATGGAAACCCATTCCAGTATTCTTGCCTCAAGAATCCCCTGGATGGAGGAGCCTCGTGGTCTACAGTCCATAGAATCACAAAGAGTCAGGCACGATTGTGATAAAAGTTTTGATTTTTGTTTCTTTATGATTATCTCAATTACATTGTTTGATGTGATTTGTATAAAAGTACATATTACTTGCACTAAATTTAGCATACTTCTGAGATAAAAAAAAGTATATATACTTCAGAAGCCATAAACAGCATAGGAGGCAAGGAAGAAAATGTTTCATACTTTAGGGAGAACAGTGAATGTACTCAAGACATATTGTTTCAAGCAAGTATTTTATTGAAGCATAATATGTATGCAACAAGGAGAATACATCATAAGTGTACAGTTTCATGAAAACTCACCAGGTGGAATATCTTGTAATCACCATTCAGATCAAGAGCTAAAGCATGAAGAGCACCTCAGAAGCATCCTGTATATCCTATCCAATCATTACTTGGACGCTTGTTCTCAAAGCTAGCCATCATCATGATATCTAATGCCATAAAATAGTTGTGCATGATAGTGAACTTTGTATAAATAAAATCATGAATATGTATCACTTTGTTTCTTTCACTTGACACTTTATTTGAGTAGACCACAATGATTTATTTATTCAGCTTGATGTTGATGGACATAGCTTCTACATAGCATAAGTATGCTGCATCTTACAACTTTACAAGTTTTCTTATGAGCATTTGTATCCATTGCTGGATATATAGCTATCAAATTCAGTAAAGAAAACAGCAGACAATGGCTTGGAAAATAAGAATAAATTCCAAATAGAGAATGCTGAGGTAAATAATAGCACAGGCATTGATGAATACACCATACATTTCCCAGGCACTTAAATTTTTTAAACGTTTAACTCCAGTCCTTATGATCCAACCACTGTAACTCAAAGTTTTGTGGATTTTCACTCAGGAGCAAAATGTCTGTCTATGAAAATTAGATAAGAAAACATTATCCCTGTCAGGGCTTCCTAGGTGGTGCTATTGTAAAGAACCTGCCTGCCAATGCAGGAGACATAGCAGACGTGAGTTTGAAGCCTGCATGGGAAAGATCTCCTAGAGGAGGACATGGAAACCCATTCCAGTATTCTTGCCTCAAGAATCCCCTGGATGGAGGAGCCTCGTGGTCTACAGTCCATAGAATCACAAAGAGTCAGGCACGATTGTGATAAAAGTTTTGATTTTTGTTTCTTTATGATTATCTCAATTACATTGTTTGATGTGATTTGTATAAAAGTACATATTACTTGCACTAAATTTAGCATACTTCTGAGATAAAAAAAAGTATATATACTTCAGAAGCCATAAACAGCATAGGAGGCAAGGAAGAAAGTGTTTCATACTTTAGGGAGAACAGTGAATGTACTCAAGACATATTGTTTCAAGCAAGTATTTTATTGAAGCATAATATGTATGCAACAAGGAGAATACATCATAAGTGTACAGTTTCATGAAAACTCACCAGGTGGAATATCTTGTAATCACCATTCAGATCAAGAGCTAAAGCATGAAGAGCACCTCAGAAGCATCCTGTATATCCTATCCAATCATTACTTGGACGCTTGTTCTCAAAGCTAGCCATCATCATGATATCTAATGCCATAAAATAGTTGTGCATGATAGTGAACTTTGTATAAATAAAATCATGAATATGTATCACTTTGTTTCTTTCACTTGACACTTTATTTGAGTAGACCACAATGATTTATTTATTCAGCTTGATGTTGATGGACATAGCTTCTACATAGCATAAGTATGCTGCATCTTACAACTTTTACAAGTTTTCTTATGAGCATTTGTATCCATTGCTGGATATATAGCTATCAAATTCAGTAAAGAAAACAGCAGACAATGGCTTGGAAAATAAGAATAAATTCCAAATAGAGAATGCTGAGGTAAATAATAGCACAGGCATTGATGAATACACCATACATTTCCCAGGCACTTAAATTTTTTAAACGTTTAACTCCAGTCCTTATGATCCAACCACTGTAACTCAAAGTTTTGTGGATTTTCACTCAGGAGCAAAATGTCTGTCTATGAAAATTAGATGAATTGAACTTTGAAGTCTCCTGTGAGTAAAAGTGACTGTATAACATGAATTTTTAGAAGAAAGGGTCTTTGCTTGCATGTATACAGTGGTACCCTTTTAAAAGACATAGAAAAATAAAAGTCACAATAAACGTTTCCTGTGGCCAAATACCTAGTTTCATTTGGAGGGCTTTCCACTGACTTCAGGATCTTGGACTAAAGGAACTTTCCAGAAAACTCTACTTAAATGTTATGAGAAGGATTGTCCTTTCCTTTAAGCAAGAATCTAGTGACACATATTCGTATCTGTTTGGTTTTTACCCCATACACAATAGGATTCATTGTGGGAGGCATGAGTAGATAGAGGTTAGCCATAATAATGTGTATATGTGGAGGAATGGAGTGTCCCCCAAAACGGTGTGTAAAGAAGGTGAAGAAGGCTGGGACATAGGTAATGACGATGGCACAGATGTGGGCAGTGCAGGTGCTGAAGGCCTTCTGCCGAGCATCTGCTGAGGAGAGGCTGACCACTGCACGGAGGATCATGGTGTATGAGATTGTGATGCACAAAATGTCAAAGCCTCCAATCAGGAGGGCAACCATCAGACCATAGATGGCATTGACCTTAACATTGCCACAGGATATCTTGGCCACAGACATGTGATCACAGTAGGTGTGTGGTATGACATTGCCCCTGCAATATGGCAGGCGCTTGGTGAGGAAAGTGAAAGGGATGACAAGCATTACACCCCTAATAAAAGTGAGGAGCCAAGCCTTGGCAATGACTGAATTAGTAAGAATTATAGCATAGCGCAGTGGGTAGCAGATGGCCACATAGCGGTCCAGGGCCATGAGCATGAGTACCCCAGACTCCATGCCTGTGAAGGTGTGCACAAAGAACATCTGGGCCAGGCATGCCTTAAACTCAATCTCCTTTAGACTGAACCACAATATGCAGAGGGTGTTGGGAAGAGTGCTGGTGCACATGAGCACATCTGTGAAGGAAAGAAGGGCTCCAGGCACTTAAATTTTTAAAAGTTTAACTCCAGTCCTTATGATCCAACCACTGTAACTCAAAGTTTTGTGGATTTTCACTCAGGAGCAAAATGTCTGTCTATGAAAATTAGATGAATTGAACTTTGAAGTCTCCTGTGAGTAAAAGTGACTGTATAACATGAATTTTTAGAAGAAAGGGTCTTTGCTTGCATGTATACAGTGGTACCCTTTTAAAAGACATAGAAAAATAAAAGTCACAATAAACGTTTCCTGTGGCCAAATACCTAGTTTCATTTGGAGGGCTTTCCACTGACTTCAGGATCTTGGACTAAAGGAACTTTCCAGAAAACTCTACTTAAATGTTATGAGAAGGATTGTCCTTTCCTTTAAGCAAGAATCTAGTGACACATATTCGTATCTGTTTGGTTTTTACCCCATACACAATAGGATTCATTGTGGGAGGCATGAGTAGATAGAGGTTAGCCATAATAATGTGTATATGTGGAGGAATGGAGTGTCCCCCAAAACGGTGTGTAAAGAAGGTGAAGAAGGCTGGGACATAGGTAATGACGATGGCACAGATGTGGGCAGTGCAGGTGCTGAAGGCCTTCTGCCGAGCATCTGCTGAGGAGAGGCTGACCACTGCACGGAGGATCATGGTGTATGAGATTGTGATGCACAAAATGTCAAAGCCTCCAATCAGGAGGGCAACCATCAGACCATAGATGGCATTGACCTTAACATTGCCACAGGATATCTTGGCTACAGACATGTGATCACAGTAGGTGTGTGGTATGACATTGCCCCTGCAATATGGCAGGCGCTTGGTGAGGAAAGTGAAAGGGATGACAAGCATTACACCCCTAATAAAAGTGAGGAGCCAAGCCTTGGCAATGACTGAATTAGTAAGAATTATAGCATAGCGCAGTGGGTAGCAGATGGCCACATAGCGGTCCAGGGCCATGAGCATGAGTACCCCAGACTCCATGCCTGTGAAGGTGTGCACAAAGAACATCTGGGCCAGGCATGCCTTAAACTCAATCTCCTTTAGACTGAACCACAATATGCAGAGGGTGTTGGGAAGAGTGCTGGTGCACATGAGCACATCTGTGAAGGAAAGAAGGGCTAGGAAGATGTACATTGGTCTGTGCAAGACCTCTTCAGAGTAGATGAGGTACATAAGGCCAAAGTTGCCTGTGATGGCAATGCTATACATGGTACAGAGAGGGAAGGAGACCCACAGATGCACTTCTTCCAATCCAGGGATGCCATTTAGGATGAATGAGACTGGAGTTAGGCTAGTGCCATTTATAAATAGCATACTGGCTGTTGGCAGTTCATGATACAGCAGTTATAGAATTGTTCTGTAGATAGAAAAAAGTAAGATCAGAGATCAACTGACAAATAGGATTTTCTTTCTCATAGTTGATAATTTGTATTTCTTATAAATCAATCATTGTATATGTTATCTTATGTTGGATATGTGACATTACACTCTCATGGGATCACGCTTTAAATGTTAGATACTGAAAAGATGAAGTTGCTGAATCTAGTTGACTTGCTGGATCTGGATGTGTCTTTTTCTAAAAAGGAAAAAAATCATATAGTTCATTCTCTGAGTTGACCTCTAACTAAACAATGGAATGATCAAGGATTGATTAAATATTTTCTGTGTTCCAGGTGTTCACTATCTTAGTCAAAGATGCACATTTCCATTCTGAAATCTTGCCAATCTTCAAAGGTTCTTCTGAGCTCAATTTTCAAAGTCATCCTGTCTTATCTAAGAGCACATATTGACAATGATATTAATCAGGTTTTAGTGCAAATCCCCTACTTTGGTTTGCAGGAAGCCTAGATGAAGAGAACTGTAATTCCTAGTGCTAAAAACTTTCCTTAAGCAAAAACATAGAAAGATCACAAAGGTAAAAAAATAGTAATAATCCTCCTTCTAATCATCAAAAGGCCACCTACTCATTTCTTCAGTCAATACCAGACGAAATAGATGGTGAAGAATCATTGGAAATGCAATAGCTTAAGGGAAATTAAAACTGTTTTTTAGGACTATAATCTCTTCTAATGGACTACAGAGTCTTATCCAATAAGAACAAAGGATTCATCACTTTAAACTAAAACAACTGACATTTCCTTTAGTACATAGTACTTTATTTTCTATCCTGATTATCACCTCAGAGAACACAAAATCTCTCAGTCTATGCTATCTCCAAAGCTAAATTTTCATAGTACAAAGGAATTCTCAATACATTTTTTTAAATCCATAAGAAATAAATAGTCTTGAAAAATAAGGACTGATAAAATACTTCTGAGTAATAAGAAGGAAAATATTTGTTGTGATAGTATATTCTATAGAAATAAGAACATAGTCATGGTCATAAAATGTATACAAATTTGATTCACAAGTCTGAAGAAGCAGATTATGTTGGACTAGAATGTGCTGATTTAGGGGGAAAAATGTACAAATATTTTGCTATTGAGGAAGTCTAAATGATGGAACCATTGGAGAAAAAAATCTATTTGAATAATAATTATAAATATTCAGATTTATAGTATTTCCTGGATTTATAAGAGGTAACTCATCTACCACTGCAGAGGCATCTCTCTTGAAAATTTAAGGCTGTGAAAAATTGGTTCTCCTTTCCTCATATGTGTTTTCTTATATAAAAATTCACACCCTTAGTTTTTAAAAGATAAAGTCTGAGTAGATGAAATATAGGGCCTCTTCTAATTGAGAAAAAATTCAAATACCATAAGCATGATGTAAAGTGGAGGCCCTGAAATGAAAATTAGATGAGAAACAGAGAAAATATGGAATAAGGTTGTCATTTCTCTCTTTCTTTCTCTCACAATGACGCAAAATTTTTTCTCAGAAATGCTGTTTTTAGTTTTCACAGTCAATCATATGTATCACTTCTCTAGAATACTCCTCACAAGGGATTATTCAGTACAAATCACAAGATTTCAGAATAAAAGCATATTTTATCCAAGATGAAAATGGAGCATACAAACCAGCATGCATAAGTAGCCTTATTATAATAAGGTCCTTCATGCTCTTTCAAAAGTTAGGAGAATAATCCTATTTGACAAATCTCTTCTTTTTCCTCTCCTCTTGCTATCATAACCAGTATCCACATCTTTAATAAGAACAAAGAATTCACACTTTAAACTAAAACAACTGACATTTCCTTTAGTACATAGTACTTTATTTTCTATCCTGATTATCACCTCAGAGAACACAAAATCTCTCAGTCTATGCTATCTCCAAAGCTAAATTTTCATAGTATAAAGGAATTCTCAATACATTTTTTTAAATCCATAAGAAATAAATAGTCTTGAAAAATAAGGACTGATAAAATACTTCTGAGTAATAAGAAGGAAAATATTTGTTGTGATAGTATATTCTATAGAAATAAGAACATAGTCATGGTCATAAAATGTATACAAATTTGATTCACAAGTCTGAAGAAGCAGATTATGTTGGACTAGAATGTGCTGATTTAGGGGAAAATGTACAAATATTTTGCTATTGAGGAAGTCTAAATGATGGAACCATTGGAGAAAAAAATCTATTTGAATAATAATTATAAATATTCAGATTTATAGTATTTCCTGGATTTATAAGAGGTAACTCATCTACCACTGCAGAGGCATCTCTCTTGAAAATTTAAGGCTGTGAAAAATTGGTTCTCCTTTCCTCATATGTGTTTTCTTATATAAAAATTCACACCCTTAGTTTTTAAAAGATAAAGTCTGAGTAGATGAAATATAGGGCCTCTTCTAATTGAGAAAAAATTCAAATACCATAAGCATGATGTAAAGTGGAGGCCCTGAAATGAAAATTAGATGAGAAACAGAGAAAATATGGAATAAGGTTGTCATTTCTCTCTTTCTTTCTCTCACAATGACGCAAAATTTTTTCTCAGAAATGCTGTTTTTAGTTTTCACAGTCAATCATATGTATCACTTCTCTAGAATACTCCTCACAAGGGATTATTCAGTACAAATCACAAGATTTCAGAATAAAAGCATATTTTATCCAAGATGAAAATGGAGCATACAAACCAGCATGCATAAGTAGCCTTATTATAATAAGGTCCTTCATGCTCTTTCAAAAGTTAGGAGAATAATCCTATTTGACAAATCTCTTCTTTTTCCTCTCCTCTTGCTATCATAACCAGTATCCACATCTTTAATAAGAAAAATGCACCCTCAATTCAGAAATCTTCTTACCCGGGAAGCTGCTGGAATTCTTCATGAAACTGAAGACGTATCTACAAATTAAGTCATATTCATGTCTATGTGATGCTCTGGACCTGCACGAAAAATATAAGGTCTGTATTTAGACCATGAGGAGGTAGGTGGAGAAGGGAACATTTTTATGCTCTCAGTCTGTATGTGTGTGGTATGTGTATATAATATTTTCTGAAATTGTAGAGCTGGAAAAACTTGTTACAATCTCATAATCTTAGAGGAAAAGTCATTTTCCGTGAATATGCATTTATATATATATATATATATTTTAAAAGCTTAGGAGTCTCTAAAGACCCTGGCTCAGCAATTGGGAATTGTTTTAGGGATTATTTTGTCTCAAATTATTATCTAGGACTCTTAGCATATTTTTTTGTAAGTACAACAGAGAATATGTAGCTCTGAGATCTTTTAAACTCAGAATTAAATTCTTCAGGGAGACAGACTGTCCTCCACAGTTTTAAAATCTCAGCACAAAATCATACTGAAAAATATTTTTAAGAATAATTAAATAAGTTTAGTATATTAACAATTGAATTTTATATGTGATTTTGTAGTTAGTGTCCCTGATAGGGGTATTTATTACATAATTTTGTATAGATTATTTTGAATTATCTAGATATACACTATCTCACTGTAGATGAAGAAAACTTTACTTCTCTCTCTGTTTTTTTTTTCTTTTTGGCCCTTTTTCACTGGCTAGGATATCCCTCCTGCACAATGTTTAACAGGAGTGATTTGGACATTTTTGTGTCATTATTGATAATAGAGTATAGGAAAACGCACTACAGGGAATGAAACCTCAGGCCACAGTTATACGAAAGATATGGACTTATACTCCATTGAAAAAGCACATCTCTGCAATAATAAAAGTTGTAACATAAAAACAGGTCACTGGTATAAAAATAAATTATGTTTGATTAACTGTTTATAGTAGCACATGTGCATGCTTAGTCAATTCAGTCACGTCTGACTCTTTGCAACACCATGGACAGATCCATGGGATTTCCCAAGGAAGAATACTACAGAGGGCTGCCATTTCCTTATCCAAGTAACACATATAAATTTGTAATAATATATGTGATCCCACAGACTGAAAAACCTCACTTTCTCTCTCAAATACTCCTCCCCACTGTATACCCTGACAGGACTATTTGAGATATTCAGAAAACTTTAATTTATTTCTGATAAAATAAAACTGGTCTATTTCACCCTTGAAAATGATAGTGATACCAAGGGAACATTTCATGCAAACATAGGCACAATAAAGAATAGAACAGCATGGACTTAAAAGAACCAGAAAATTCTAAACAAAAGATTCACAGAAGAACTATACAAAAAAAGATCTTAATGAGCCAGATGACCACAGTGGTGTGATTGCTCACCTAGAGCCAGACATCTTAGTCAAGTGGGCCCTAGGAAGCATTATTATGAACAAAGCTAGTTGAGGTGATGAAATTTCAGCTGAGATATCCCAAATCCATAAAGGTGCTGCTGTTAAAAGTACAACACTCAATATGCCAGTAAATATGGAAAGAACAGCAGTGGCCTGAAAATAGACATGTTTTTCAGGACTGAAAAAAGTTTTCATTCCAATCCGACAAAAGGGTAATGCCAAAAATATTTAAAATACTGTGCCATTGCATTCATTTTGCACGCTAGCAAAGGAATGCCTAAAATGCTCCACACTAGGCTTCAACAGCATGTGGACCATGAACTTCCAGATGCACAAGTTGTATTTAGAAAAGGTAAAGGAATCAGAGATCAAATTTCCAACATCTGTTGGATCATAGAAAGAGCAAGGAGATTCTAGCAAAACATCTACTGCTTCATTGACTATGCTAAGGCCTTTGACTGAGTGAATCAAAACAAACTGTGGAACTATCTGAAAGAGATGGGAATAACAGACCACCTTACCTGCCTCCTATGAAACCTGCATGTAGGTCAAGAAGCAACAATTAGAAGTGGCCAAGGAACAAAGGACTGGTTCAAAATTGGGAAAAGTGTATGTCAAGGCTATATATTGTCACCCTTCTAGTTTAACTTATACACAGAGTACATCATTCAGAATGCCAGTCTGGATGAAGCAGAAGCAAGAATCAAGATTACCAGGACAGGACTTCCCTGGTGGTCCAGTGGGTAGAGTTTGCCTTGTAGCGAAAGTGGTGCCGGTTCAATCCCTGACCTGGGAAGATTCCCACATGCCACAGGGCAGCTGGACTGGTGTGTCCAATTATGAGCCAGCATTCTGGAACGCATGCACCCAAAACCGGTGCTCTGAAACAAGAGAGGCCTCTGCAGTGGGAGGCCCACACAGGCCAAAGAACAAAGATGGATGAAAATAAATAAATAAAAGACCAACAAAAATAAGTGGTCAAAATTATTTAAAAAAAAAAAATTAAAACAGATTGCCAGGAGAAATATCAATAACATCAGGTATGCAGATGACCCCACCCTTATGGCAGAAAGTGAAGAGGAACTAAAAGCCTCTTGATAAAGGTGAAAGAAGAGAGTGAAAAAACTGGCCTAAAACTCAATATTAAAAAGGAAATATCATGGCATTCAGTCCCATCACTTCATGGCAAATAGATGGGAAAACAATGGAAACAGTGACAGACTTTATTTTCTTGGTCTCCAAAATCAATGCACATGGTGACTGCAACCATGAAATTAAAAGATACTTGCTCCTTGGAAGAAAAGCTATGACAAACCTTGACAGCATATTCAAAAGTAGAGACATCATTTTGGCAACAAAATCCATATAGTCAAAGCTATGATTTTCCTTATGGTCATATATGGATATGAGAGTTGGACTATAAGAAGGCTGTGTGCAGGAGAATTGGCACCTTTGAACAATGATGCTGGAGAAGGCTTTTGAGAGTTCCTTGGACTGCAAGGAGATCAAACTAGTCAATCTTAAAGAAAATCAACACTGACTATTAATTGGAAGCACTGATGCTGAAGCTGGAGCTCCAGTACTTTGGCCACCTGATGCGAAGAGATGACTCATTGGAAAAGACTCTGATGTTGGGAAAACAAAGTGATGTCATCACTGAGTCAATAGATCTGTGTTTGTCCCAAAAACACCTGCCTCCTATGAAACCTGCATGTAGGTCAAGAAGCAACAATTAGAAGTGGCCAAGGAACAAAGGACTGGTTCAAAATTGGGAAAAGTGTATGTCAAGGCTATATATTGTCACCCTTCTAGTTTAACTTATACACAGAGTACATCATTCAGAATGCCAGTCTGGATGAAGCAGAAGCAAGAATCAAGATTACCAGGACAGGACTTCCCTGGTGGTCCAGTGGGTAGAGTTTGCCTTGTAGCGAAAGTGGTGCCGGTTCAATCCCTGACCTGGGAAGATTCCCACATGCCACAGGGCAGCTGGACTGGTGTGTCCAATTATGAGCCAGCATTCTGGAACGCATGCACCCAAAACCGGTGCTCTGAAACAAGAGAGGCCTCTGCAGTGGGAGGCCCACACAGGCCAAAGAACAAAGATGGATGAAAATAAATAAATAAAAGACCAACAAAAATAAGTGGTCAAAATTATTTAAAAAAAAAAATTAAAACAGATTGCCAGGAGAAATATCAATAACATCAGGTATGCAGATGACCCCACCCTTATGGCAGAAAGTGAAGAGGAACTAAAAGCCTCTTGATAAAGGTGAAAGAAGAGAGTGAAAAAACTGGCCTAAAACTCAATATTAAAAAGGAAATATCATGGCATTCAGTCCCATCACTTCATGGCAAATAGATGGGAAAACAATGGAAACAGTGACAGACTTTATTTTCTTGGTCTCCAAAATCAATGCACATGGTGACTGCAACCATGAAATTAAAAGATACTTGCTCCTTGGAAGAAAAGCTATGACAAACCTTGACAGCATATTCAAAAGTAGAGACATCATTTTGGCAACAAAATCCATATAGTCAAAGCTATGATTTTCCTTATGGTCATATATGGATATGAGAGTTGGACTATAAGAAGGCTGTGTGCAGGAGAATTGGCACCTTTGAACAATGATGCTGGAGAAGGCTTTTGAGAGTTCCTTGGACTGCAAGGAGATCAAACTAGTCAATCTTAAAGAAAATCAACACTGACTATTAATTGGAAGCACTGATGCTGAAGCTGGAGCTCCAGTACTTTGGCCACCTGATGCGAAGAGATGACTCATTGGAAAAGACTCTGATGTTGGGAAAACAGGATGAGATGGTTGAATGTCATCACTGAGTCAATAGATCTGTGTTTGAACCATCTCCTGGAGATGGTGAAGGACAGAGAAGCCTGATGTGCTGCAGTCCATGGGGTCACAAAGAGTTGGTCACAACTGAGTGACTAACTAACTATAGATTTTTTAAAGACTTTTTTTTCTTAGTCTATTGTGTGCTTAGTCACTCAGTTGTGTCTGACTGTTTGTGACTCCATGGACTGCAGCCCGCCTCTATCCATGGGGATTCTCCAGGGAAGGATACTGAAGTGGGTAACCATGCTCTCCTCCAGGGGATCTTCCCAACCTGGGAATTGAATCCAGATCTCTCACATTGCAGGCAGATTCTTTACTATCTGAGCCACCAGGGAAGCTGGCGTTGGTAGCCTATCTCTTCTCCAGGGAAATCTTCCTGACCCAGGAATCAAACTAGTGTCTCCTGCATTGCCCATGGATTCTTTACCAGCTGAAATACAAAGTAAGCATTCAGATATAATGGACACATGATAGTGTATACAATTAAGGTGTACAGTGGAACAATTTGATGTATATAATGCAAAATGTTTATCACAATAACATTAGGTAATGCATGTTTCACCTCACATAATTTCCATATTGTATTTGTTAGTATATACTTCCCTAGTGATTCAGTAGTAAAGAATCCATCTGAAATGCAGGAGACTTGAAAGTGATGTGGATTTGATCCCTGGGTTAGGAATATTCCCTGGAGTAGGAAATGGAAACTCATTCCCATATTTTTGCCTAGGAAATCCCATGGAGAGAATCCCACGGAGGAGTTCATCAGGTTACAATCCATGAGGCTGCAGAGTCAAACACAACTGAGTAACTAAACAACAATTGCTACCACAATGAGAATATTATAGCACTACTCACACAGCCACCTTCAAATGTACAATACAGTAAAGTTAACCATTTTTACCATGCTACATATTAAATTCCTCAGAATTTATTCATCCCATCATTGCAAGTTTATACCCGTTATCCACCTGATGCAAAGAGCTGACTTATAGGAAAAGACCCTGATGCTAGAAAAGATTGAAGGTAAGAGGAGGCAACAGAGAATGAGATAGTTGTATGGCATCACTGACTCAGTAAACATTAGTTGCAACAAACTCAGGGAGATAGTGAAGGAAAGGGTAGCCTAGCATGCTGTAGTTTGTGAGGTCACAGTGAGTTGGACTTGATACAGCGACTGAACAGCATCAACCCTTTTTCCAATGTTTCTCAATTCTTCCACACCATTGAGTCTTTGGCAAACACCATTCTGCTCTCTATTTCTATGAGTTCTATGATTTTAGATTGCATATATAGCTGAAGTCATATAGTATGTATCCCACTTGTTGATTTTTGCTTTTTTCAATGACTTTGGTGTTATATCTCAAAAATTATGTCCAAGACTAGTGTCAAAGAGATTTCCTCTATGTTTTTTACTAGATGCTTATAGTTTCAGGTCTTGCAGTTAAGTCTTTAATTCATTTTTAATTAATTGCTGTGATTAGTGTAAGATATAACTCTAATTTCATTCTTTGGCATGTGGATATCCAGTTTTACCATCATTTATTGAAAAGACTCTCCTTTCCTCATTATTATATTCATCACTCCCTTATCAAATATTAATTAGACACATGAATGGATTTTTTTTCTAGACTATTAACTTCATTGATCTATGTGTCTGCTTATATGCCAGTACCATTTTGTTTCAATTACTATAACTTTATAATACAGTTTGAAATCAGGAACAATTATGTCTCCTTTGTTCTTTTTCGTGACTGCTTTAGTCATTTTCAGTCTTTTGTGGTAGATACTAACATACACTTCTCTTACTTTTTTGCAATCCTTGTAGTGATTTTACTCAATCTATGGAAGACTTTAGGCGGTATGAGCATTTTAACAGTAACTATTCCAATCCATGAACATTAGATATTTTTCCACTTCTTTATATTTTTTCAGATTCTTTCATCAAGCTTTGCCCTTAAAATTTTTTGTCTATAAGTTTTCACTTCCTTGGCTGGTTTTATTCCTAAGTATTTTATTGTTTTTGATGCTATTGTAGATAGAACTGTTTATGTCTTTTTAAGATATTTCATTGTCAGTGTATAGAAATGCAACTGATTCTTCTTTTTTTTGATTGTTATTTTCCACTGATGCTAAGAAAAGATTGAAAAGGTAAGAGGAGGCAACAGAGAATGAGATAGTTGTATGGCATCACTGACTCAGTAAACATTAGTTGCAACAAACTCAGGGAGATAGTGAAGGAAAGGGTAGCCTAGCATGCTGTAGTTTGTGAGGTCACAGTGAGTTGGACTTGATACAGCGACTGAACAGCATCAACCCTTTTTCCAATGTTTCTCAATTCTTCCACACCATTGAGTCTTTGGCAAACACCATTCTGCTCTCTATTTCTATGAGTTCTATGATTTTAGATTGCATATATAGCTGAAGTCATATAGTATGTATCCCACTTGTTGATTTTTGCTTTTTTCAATGACTTTGGTGTTATATCTCAAAAATTATGTCCAAGACTAGTGTCAAAGAGATTTCCTCTATGTTTTTTACTAGATGCTTATAGTTTCAGGTCTTGCAGTTAAGTCTTTAATTCATTTTTAATTAATTGCTGTGATTAGTGTAAGATATAACTCTAATTTCATTCTTTGGCATGTGGATATCCAGTTTTACCATCATTTATTGAAAAGACTCTCCTTTCCTCATTATTATATTCATCACTCCCTTATCAAATATTAATTAGACACATGAATGGATTTTTTTTCTAGACTATTAACTTCATTGATCTATGTGTCTGCTTATATGCCAGTACCATTTTGTTTCAATTACTATAACTTTATAATACAGTTTGAAATCAGGAACAATTATGTCTCCTTTGTTCTTTTTCGTGACTGCTTTAGTCATTTTCAGTCTTTTGTGGTAGATACTAACATACACTTCTCTTACTTTTTTGCAATCCTTGTAGTGATTTTACTCAATCTATGGAAGACTTTAGGCGGTATGAGCATTTTAACAGTAACTATTCCAATCCATGAACATTAGATATTTTTCCACTTCTTTATATTTTTTCAGATTCTTTCATCAAGCTTTGCCCTTAAAATTTTTTGTCTATAAGTTTTCACTTCCTTGGCTGGTTTTATTCCTAAGTATTTTATTGTTTTTGATGCTATTGTAGATAGAACTGTTTATGTCTTTTTAAGATATTTCATTGTCAGTGTATAGAAATGCAACTGATTCTTCTATTTTGATTGTGTATTTTGAAATGTTAATGAATTTGTTTATTGTGTCTATTTTTTGTTGGAATCTTTAGGATGTTCTTTATATTCAGCAAAATAGAGATGGGTTTAGTTCTTCCTTTTCAATTTGGATATCTTTAATTTTTTTTTTTTCCTGCTTAAGTCCTCTGGCTAGGAAGTTCAATACTTTGTCGATTAGGAGTGGTAAATATGAAGTTTTGTCTTGTTACTTCTATCAGAAGTTTGCTTTCCACCTTGTACTATTGAATATAAGGGACTGTAGGTTTTTCACATATGTGCTTTATTATATTGAGACATATTAATTCTATATTCAGCTTGTTAAGTGTTTTCATCACAAAAGGATACTGAATTCTGTTAAATTCTTCTTCATCTATTAAGATAATTATATGAGTATCATTTTTCATTTTATTAATGTGGTAAATCACATTTATTGATTTGTAAATATTGCAACATATTTACATCCCAGAAATGAATCACACTTGATCATATGCTATTGAGTTTGCTAGTACTTTATTGGGACTTTTTACTTCTATATTAATTAAGAATATTTTTCTGTAATTTATTTATTGTAATCTTTATATGACTTTGATATCTGTGTGATGTTGGCCTCACGAAATGTGTTTGGAAGTGTTCAAGTGATGGTGTTTAAGTTTAAAAATGTTCCTTTCTATTGTAGGATTTCTCAGATATTTTTTCTTATAATAAAAGTTGTATTATTATTAACTTATGTCTACTAGAGTGATCATGTGATTAGTCTCCATCTTACTGAACATATTCACTTATGATGATTGTTTTTTTGTTTTTGTATTAAAATATGGTTGATTTATAATATTATAATATTTTCCACAGAAAACAGAGTGTGCTCAGTTGCATCTGACTCTTTATGAGTCCATCAACTGTAGCATTCCAGACTCCTCTGTCCATGGGATTTCCCAGGCAAGAATACTGGAATGGGTTGTGCTTTCCTTGTCTGGGGGATCATCCTGACTCAAAGACTGAAACCACATCTCCTGCATTGACAGGTGGATTAATTACCACTGAACCACCTGAGAAGTCCATATTAGTTTCAGGTGTACAGCATACTGATCAAATATTTTTATAGAATATATTCAAAGTTATTAGAATGTTAGCTCTATTTCCTGTATAATATGGTACATCTTTGTGCATCATATGTTTATTCATAATAGTTTGGACATTTAATCACTATCCCTATTTTGCACCTCACCCCACCACTCTGCTCATGATAAGCAATAGTTTACTCTCTATATCTGTGAGTCTGTTTTGAAGTCCTCTGGCTAGGAAGTTCAATACTTTGTCGATTAGGAGTGGTAAATATGAAGTTTTGTCTTGTTACTTCTATCAGAAGTTTGCTTTCCACCTTGTACTATTGAATATAAGGGACTGTAGGTTTTTCACATATGTGCTTTATTATATTGAGACATATTAATTCTATATTCAGCTTGTTAAGTGTTTTCATCACAAAAGGATACTGAATTCTGTTAAATTCTTCTTCATCTATTAAGATAATTATATGAGTATCATTTTTCATTTTATTAATGTGGTAAATCACATTTATTGATTTGTAAATATTGCAACATATTTACATCCCAGAAATGAATCACACTTGATCATATGCTATTGAGTTTGCTAGTACTTTATTGGGACTTTTTACTTCTATATTAATTAAGAATATTTTTCTGTAATTTATTTATTGTAATCTTTATATGACTTTGATATCTGTGTGATGTTGGCCTCACGAAATGTGTTTGGAAGTGTTCAAGTGATGGTGTTTAAGTTTAAAAATGTTCCTTTCTATTGTAGGATTTCTCAGATATTTTTTCTTATAATAAAAGTTGTATTATTATTAACTTATGTCTACTAGAGTGATCATGTGATTAGTCTCCATCTTACTGAACATATTCACTTATGATGATTGTTTTTTTGTTTTTGTATTAAAATATGGTTGATTTATAATATTATAATATTTTCCACAGAAAACAGAGTGTGCTCAGTTGCATCTGACTCTTTATGAGTCCATCAACTGTAGCATTCCAGACTCCTCTGTCCATGGGATTTCCCAGGCAAGAATACTGGAATGGGTTGTGCTTTCCTTGTCTGGGGGATCATCCTGACTCAAAGACTGAAACCACATCTCCTGCATTGACAGGTGGATTAATTACCACTGAACCACCGAGAAGTCCATATTAGTTTCAGGTGTACAGCATACTGATCAAATATTTTTATAGAATATATTCAAAGTTATTAGAATGTTAGCTCTATTTCCTGTATAATATGGTACATCTTTGTGCATCATATGTTTATTCATAATAGTTTGGACATTTAATCACTATCCCTATTTTGCACCTCACCCCACCACTCTGCTCATGATAAGCAATAGTTTACTCTCTATATCTGTGAGTCTGTTTTTGCTATGTTATATTTGTTTTATTTTTTAGATTCTACATAAAAGTGATAACATATAGTATCTTATCTTTCTTTGTCTGACATTTTATTAAGTACAATACACTCCAAATCCATCCATGTTGTGGCTAAAAGCAAAAACTCCCAATTTTGATGGCTGAGAAATATTCTGTATACCTCACACCTCCTTTATACATTTATCTGTTGATGGACATTTGGTTATTCTACATACTTAAATATTTTATTATATATGTATGTGCATACATACATACATACATACATACATACATATTACATATACATATAATATACACACATGTATACAAAATAAACTTTTTAGGAGAATAAAGTTGCAACACTCCCATTTGTTTTTTCCTTGGCCACTTCTATTGGTCTTTCATTTCCATCTTTGTTCTTTGGCCTGTGTGGACCTCCCATCTCAATGGTCTCTGTTGTCGCAGAGCACTGGGTCTGGGCACATGTGCTCCAGAGCGCTGACTCCATAATTGGACACATCGGTTAGGCCGTTCCACCGCCATGGGATCTTCCCAGGCCAGGGATCAATCCGGTGCCCCTTGCACTGCAAGGCGGTGTCTACCCACTGGACCACCAGGGAAGTCCCCATACTCGTTTAATGAAGCCAGAGAGCTGCAATATTAAAAACCTTAACAAGACTTATTATAAGAAAGAAAATTCGTTTAATGAAGCCACTGCAATATTAAAAGCTCAGTTGCATCTGACTCTTTATGAGTCCATCAACTGTAGCATTCCAGACTCCTCTGTCCATGGGATTTCCCAGGCAAGAATACTGGAATGGGTTGTGCTTTCCTTATCTGGGGGATCATCCTGACTCAAAGACTGAAACCACATCTCCTGCATTGACAGGTGGATTAATTACCACTGAACCACCCGAGAAGTCCATATTAGTTTCAGGTGTACAGCATACTGATCAAATATTTTTATAGAATATATTCAAAGTTATTAGAATGTTAGCTCTATTTCCTGTATAATATGGTACATCTTTGTGCATCATATGTTTATTCATAATAGTTTGGACATTTAATCACTATCCCTATTTTGCACCTCACCCCACCACTCTGCTCATGATAAGCAATAGTTTACTCTCTATATCTGTGAGTCTGTTTTTGCTATGTTATATTTGTTTTATTTTTTAGATTCTACATAAAAGTGATAACATATAGTATCTTATCTTTCTTTGTCTGACATTTTATTAAGTACAATACACTCCAAATCCATCCATGTTGTGGCTAAAAGCAAAAACTCCCAATTTTGATGGCTGAGAAATATTCTGTATACCTCACACCTCCTTTATACATTTATCTGTTGATGGACATTTGGTTATTCTACATACTTAAATATTTTATTATATATGTATGTGCATACATACATACATACATACATACATACATACATATTACATATACATATAATATACACACATGTATACAAAATAAACTTTTTAGGAGAATAAAGTTGCAACACTCCCATTTGTTTTTTCCTTGGCCACTTCTATTGGTCTTTCATTTCCATCTTTGTTCTTTGGCCTGTGTGGACCTCCCATCTCAATGGTCTCTGTTGTCGCAGAGCACTGGGTCTGGGCACATGTGCTCCAGAGCGCTGACTCCATAATTGGACACATCGGTTAGGCCGTTCCACCGCCATGGGATCTTCCCAGGCCAGGGATCAATCCGGTGCCCCTTGCACTGCAAGGCGGTGTCTACCCACTGGACCACCAGGGAAGTCCCCATACTCGTTTAATGAAGCCAGAGAGCTGCAATATTAAAAACCTTAACAAGACTTATTATAAGAAAGAAAATTTAGAGACCAGTGTACCTAATGAATGCAGATATAAAAATCTCAATGAAATATTAATATTAAAAATTGAGCATCATAATACACAAAAGGGATAATTACATATAGCCCATTGGAGTTTATCTCAGAAATAAGAGACTTAATTAATGTTTGAACATTAATCAAAGTTGTTCTTAATATTTAATAGTAAAAGTAAAAACTCATTATCTTTAAATTGATTATAACTTGAAATACTACTTTGAAGTAGATGCTGTTCTTACAATAATATAGAGATTGAAATGGTTTGATACCAGCAGAACTTTTTAGAGGATTATGAAAACACAATTCATGCAGCCATTAAGTGAAATAGAAGGATTTAAGTTCAGGACTATCATTCACCAAAGACATATTCACAGTTGCATTGTGCTGATGTTTATACGTGAGCTTTCTGCCTGCTATTATGCCATAGCTAATATGACCCTTATTATCAATGCTAGAAGCAATTGCCTTATAAGTTTCATATATGACAGAACTTTTTGCTAACAGGATCTTAGGAGAGTCTCTCGGGAATTTGATGTTTGTCAGGCAGTAGGTAAGACTAAGCTTAACTCAAAGAGGCTACCTCAAAAGAAGAAGTAGGATGTTAACATAAACGTTTTACCTTTTCATATTCACTTAATCTCATTTATGTAATATTAAATCTTTTCAGTTATATGATGAGAAGAAACAAAATCTAATTTTCCCATCAATTGGAACTCTTGTCCATTTCTTTGTTTTATATCTACTCATGAACAGAGAAGTAACTCATTAAATCNTTTTNTTNTTTGGCCACTTCTATTGGTCTTTCATTTCCATCTGTGTTCTTTGGCCTGTGTGGACCTCCCATTTCATTGGTCTCTGTTGTCGAGAGCACTGGGTCTGGGCACATGTGCTCCAGAGCGCTGACTCCATAATTGGACACATCGGTTAGGCCGTTCCACCGCCATGGGATCTTCCCAGGCCAGGGATCAATCCGGTGCCCCTTGCACTGCAAGGCGGTGTCTACCCACTGGACCACCAGGGAAGTCCCCATACTCGTTTAATGAAGCCAGAGAGCTGCAATATTAAAAACCTTAACAAGACTTATTATAAGAAAGAAAATTTAGAGACCAGTGTACCTAATGAATGCAGATATAAAAATCTCAATGAAATATTAATATTAAAAATTGAGCATCATAATACACAAAAGGGATAATTACATATAGCCCATTGGAGTTTATCTCAGAAATAAGAGACTTAATTAATGTTTGAACATTAATCAAAGTTGTTCTTAATATTTAATAGTAAAAGTAAAAACTCATTATCTTTAAATTGATTATAACTTGAAATACTACTTTGAAGTAGATGCTGTTCTTACAATAATATAGAGATTGAAATGGTTTGATACCAGCAGAACTTTTTAGAGGATTATGAAAACACAATTCATGCAGCCATTAAGTGAAATAGAAAGATTTAAGTTCAGGACTATCATTCACCAAAGACATATTCACAGTTGCATTGTGCTGATGTTTATACGTGAGCTTTCTGCCTGCTATTATGCCATAGCTAATATGACCCTTATTATCAATGTTAGAAGCAATTGCCTTATAAGTTTCATATATGACAGAACTTTTTGCTAACAGGATCTTAGGAGAGTCTCTCGGGAATTTGATGTTTGTCAGGCAGTAGGTAAGACTAAGCTTAACTCAAAGAGGCTACCTCAAAAGAAGAAGTAGGATGTTAACATAAACGTTTTACCTTTTCATATTCACTTAATCTCATTTATGTAATATTAAATCTTTTCAGTTATATGATGAGAAGAAACAAAATCTAATTTTCCCATCAATTGGAACTCTTGTCCATTTCTTTGTTTTTATATCTACTCATGAACAGAGAAGAATCATCTCTACTAGGCATCTAGGCACATACTCTTATAGCCTGCCAACTGTTGTACAAATTATAAACCACATGTGGATAAAGAGGCTTCATTTAATTTTTCATGCTTATGCATTCTTTATGTCATAAACATACAATATATAATACATGCATAATACTTATAAGCACATATACTTGTGTAATACAGTTTTAACCAAAAAAATAAACCAAAAAAGCAAAAAAAAAAAAAGACTTTTAGCAGATACGTCTTCATTCAAGATTTTCTTCCTTGAAGAACTACCTTGCACAGGTTAGGAACTGGAACATAGGTGTGATCTGCTAGCTTATTACTTGTTTTATTTAAATATTACTTTATCTAAAGCAATCAATATTGTAACTTACTATATATCAAAGGGAAGGTTTGCTTTTAGAATTTTCATTTATTGTAGCTAGATGTTATGGAATGAAACTGCTTCACCAGATGTCTTATAATTGAAAACTTTTACTCAGGGCAGAAGATTTGTGGTGAGAGTTTTGGTTTTTTGTTTCATGTGTTTTAGAAAGTGGGCTTTTTCGCAGCCAACCAAAAATTTCTATTTGTAGTGTCTACTCCTGGTTGCTCTCTGTTCTAGAAGAAAAATGTATTGTTATAATGGATAATTTCTTCCTGTTTTCACTCTCCATTAGCCTGCACTCACTTCTGTAAGTCCCAGGTATGATATTAAATTGTGATCACAATGATTTCTGCTTCCTCCTTAGAAATCCCATCATTGTTGGGAGAATTTTAGTCAGCCTTCTTTGCTTCCTTAGATTTGATAAAGATCTACTAAATGAAATTAAAACTTTAAAGAATGTTATAGTGAGGCAGAGGGGAACAGGAATGAAAATAGTGCATTTGAGGGAGCACCACCTTTGAGAAGAGGCACCAGAGGATGAGATGGGTGGATCACATTACTGACTCGCTGGACATGACTTTGAGCAAACTCTGGGAGATAGTAAAGGACAGGGAAGCCTGAAGTGCTGTGGTCCATGGGGTCTCAAAGTGTCAGACACAATTTGACAACTGAATAAGACTGTAGTGTTTCAAATAGACAAACCTTAGCACATAAAATCTATTTTAACAAGTCTTTAATCCCAGAAAATGTTGAAATTGTTTATTCGATATTTTTGAAAAAGCTTTAAATGAAGATTATAACCAAAGTTATGAAGTTGGAATTGAAGCACTCTTGGAAATCAGATATAATAATAAATCCAGGTTCGCACTTCAGTGAATATCAGACCCAGTCCATATGTTCCACCAGAGAAAAATTGTTAAAACATAAAGGTAGGCCGGAAGGTGGAGCGAGAAGCCGCCAGAGCCGGAACCAGGAGCCGGAACCCAGAGCGAAGTGGTGGCGCCAGCGAGAAGCGCCACGTCGCAGGTAAGTCCAACCACTCCAACTGGAGGGCTTGCTGAATGGAGAGGGGAAGTCACCCACGGGTTGCTGACCAGAGACCAGGCGCGAGCTGGACGAGAAATCTCGCACCCGCCTTTGGGACTTAAACACGTAACCGGCAGTGCACATGTGCCAGCGGCGGAGGAGCCCGCACACCCCTAGAGCTGCAGCAGCAGCGAAGGAAGCCGGGGAAAGAGCAGGAATTGGAGACTACTGGTGGGTGCGCTAGAAGAAAATGTTTGTTATAAATGTGATAAGTGGGCTTTTTCGCAGCCAACCAAAAATTTCTATTTGTAGTGTCTACTCCTGGTTGCTCTCTGTTCTAGAAGAAAAATGTATTGTTATAATGGATAATTTCTTCCTGTTTTCACTCTCCATTAGCCTGCACTCACTTCTGTAAGTCCCAGGTATGATATTAAATTGTGATCACAATGATTTCTGCTTCCTCCTTAGAAATCCCATCATTGTTGGGAGAATTTTAGTCAGCCTTCTTTGCTTCCTTAGATTTGATAAAGATCTACTAAATGAAATTAAAACTTTAAAGAATGTTATAGTGAGGCAGAGGGGAACAGGAATGAAAATAGTGCATTTGAGGGAGCACCACCTTTGAGAAGAGGCACCAGAGGATGAGATGGGTGGATCACATTACTGACTCGCTGGACATGACTTTGAGCAAACTCTGGGAGATAGTAAAGGACAGGGAAGCCTGAAGTGCTGTGGTCCATGGGGTCTCAAAGTGTCAGACACAATTTGACAACTGAATAAGACTGTAGTGTTTCAAATAGACAAACCTTAGCACATAAAATCTATTTTAACAAGTCTTTAATCCCAGAAAATGTTGAAATTGTTTATTCGATATTTTTGAAAAAGCTTTAAATGAAGATTATAACCAAAGTTATGAAGTTGGAATTGAAGCACTCTTGGAAATCAGATATAATAATAAATCCAGGTTCGCACTTCAGTGAATATCAGACCCAGTCCATATGTTCCACCAGAGAAAAATTGTTAAAACATAAAGGTAGGCCGGAAGGTGGAGCGAGAAGCCGCCAGAGCCGGAACCAGGAGCCGGAACCCAGAGCGAAGTGGTGGCGCCAGCGAGAAGCGCCACGTCGCAGGTAAGTCCAACCACTCCAACTGGAGGGCTTGCTGAATGGAGAGGGGAAGTCACCCACGGGTTGCTGACCAGAGACCAGGCGCGAGCTGGACGAGAAATCTCGCACCCGCCTTTCGGACTTAAACACGTAACCGGCAGTGCACATGTGCCAGCGGCGGAGGAGCCCGCACACCCCTAGAGCTGCAGCAGCAGCGAAGGAAGCCGGGGAAAGAGCAGGAATTGGAGACTACTGGTGGGTGCGCGGTAGAGCCAGGGCGCCCCACTCCAACTGTTCCACCTGCAACCAGAGTCTTAGGGAAAATCGGCTGCCTGGGCTGTGAATTTCAGTGGAATGTGGCTGAGGAAGCATACATTCTCCCCCCGAAAGCTTCACCCTTCCCTTCCAGATGCCTCCTAACCGGGAAAACCAACCACTACTGAGCTTCCTAAGAGATTCATCTGGTGAATTGATTCCAGATACAGGGATCCGGATAGCCCTCGGCAGAGAGAGAGCTATGAGAGTCAAACAGTCAATGGGCAGCAGGTGAGGTTGCTGCCAGGCTCTCCTTCGGGTCAGCTTTCTTTGGAAGACGTCAAAGCTGCCCTGCGTCTTCCAGCCCAGCGCTCCTCTTTTCTCAACACCTCAGTGCGACAAGATAGACAGATCTGCCAGAACCAAGGTGGTGTGTTCAATTCTCGCATGAACTTTCAGACCAACAAAATATCACACAGAACCAAAGTGAAAGCAGGGGCATGCTGACTTCTCAGGGACCACTGTAGGGGAGAAGACAGCCTACACTTCTTTCTAGGGCCCCAGGGGGCCCCAGAAACCCAGCTTGTTTAGACACTGGGGGCCTGCCAACTGCAACCATGATGTCCTAACCGAGCGCACTTGTGACCCCAGGTGGGGTCTGGAGACTCTGTGAGGCTCACCCCATCTGCATGGGTCATAATCATGTGTACAGAGAGAGTACCCTCACAAAGCTAAGAAAACAGGAAGAGTACATGTGAGCTTCACTTGTGTTTAGGAATGAATTCTTTCTGGCATTCACTTTAAACAGGCCTAGGCCTGTTGCCTCTTTCCCCCTGGCGGATATCACCCTGTTTGGGACTCCTGGATAATCCTCAGGAGGAAATAACCAGACAGTTATTTAAATTCACCAGGACGAGCCTGGTGGAAAGAGAGGCAGGTTTCCCTGGTGGATTGATTGCAGGGCTCATGGATCAGGCAAAAAGCTAATGGGCAGCAGGTGCTGCTGTGCTCTCCAGGTGGAGCATCCAGCCCAGCAGAGACCAGAGCTGCCCCTAGTCTTCCAGCCTGAGCCTGGCATGTTTTCTCAAGACCTCGGTGGAACAAGAAAGGCCCGAGCCTGCCAGATCCAAGGTAGTGTGCTCAACATTGTCACAAGAGCTGTAGAAACAGTTGGTGTCACACAGAGTCAAAGGGAAACGAGGGGAACTTGTCTGGGACAAGAGTGGGCAGAGGAGACCATCCCTGTGCTTCTTTCTGCTCTCCTAGGAAGTCACAGGAAGCCCCTGTTTCCACCTTAGGGCCCAGCCTGCAGAGACCGGGGGTCCTAACCCAGGGCTGTGCGAGCCCAGGTTCAGGGTCTGAGGCAGTGGAGTGACCTCGGAGACTGTGGAAGCAGGTCCCCACATGCAAGGTGTGGGGAATGTGTGGGTCTCAGCCCATCTGCCTATGGGTCAGGCTCCTGTGCCTGGAGACCTCATACCTGCTCTTTCCCTGCAGTGTGTCTTACCCCTCAGGTTTCCAACATCTGACTTGAGGTGGTTGCCTTGATTAGCCTGTGGCCCTTTTTCTTCTCTCCAATTTGACACATTCATTAGTAGTCAGGCACTTTTGAGTGGGTGCCTGCTCTTTGTTCTAATGAGTAAAAACCTTCTGGGATGTCATATTAATAACACAGCATGTTCCCCATTTAATCATAGGGATCACCACTGTTTGGTCTCCCCTAGATCAAGCTCAGGAAATTAAATTTGTCATTTAATTGTTATTTTATGTTAGTCCAGTTAATTTCCCATCTGCATGGGTCATAATCATGTGTACAGAGAGAGTACCCTCACAAAGCTAAGAAAACAGGAAGAGTACATGTGAGCTTCACTTGTGTTTAGGAATGAATTCTTTCTGGCATTCACTTTAAACAGGCCTATGCCTGTTGCCTCTTTACCCCTGGGGGGTATCACCCTGTTTGGGACTCCTGGATAATCCTCAGGAGGAAATAACCAGACAGTTATTTAAATTCACCAGGACGAGCCTGGTGGAAAGAGAGGCAGGTTTCCCTGGTGGATTGATTGCAGGGCTCATGGATCAGGCAAAAAGCTAATGGGCAGCAGGTGCTGCTGTGCTCTCCAGGTGGAGCATCCAGCCCAGCAGAGACCAGAGCTGCCCCTAGTCTTCCAGCCTGAGCCTGGCATGTTTTCTCAAGACCTCGGTGGAACAAGAAAGGCCCGAGCCTGCCGGATCCAAGGTAGTGTGCTCAACATTGTCACAAGAGCTGTAGAAACAGTTGGTGTCACACAGAGTCAAAGGGAAACGAGGGGAACTTGTCTGGGACAAGAGTGGGCAGAGGAGACCATCCCTGTGCTTCTTTCTGCTCTCCTAGGAAGTCACAGGAAGCCCCTGTTTCCACCTTAGGGCCCAGCCTGCAGAGACCGGGGGTCCTAACCCAGGGCTGTGCGAGCCCAGGTTCAGGGTCTGAGGCAGTGGAGTGACCTCGGAGACTGTGGAAGCAGGTCCCCACATGCAAGGTGTGGGTGTGTGGGTCTCAGCCCATCTGCCTATGGGTCAGGCTCCTGTGCCTGGAGACCTCATACCTGCTCTTTCCCTGCAGTGTGTCTTACCCCTCAGGTTTCCAACATCTGACTTGAGGTGGTTGCCTTGATTAGCCTGTGGCCCTTTTTCTTCTCTCCAATTTGACACATTCATTAGTAGTCAGGCACTTTTGAGTGGGTGCCTGCTCTTTGTTCTAATGAGTAAAAACCTTCTGGGATGTCATATTAATAACACAGCATGTTCCCCATTTAATCATAGGGATCACCACTGTTTTGTCTCCCCTAGATCAAGCTCAGGAAATTAAATTTGTCATTTAATTGTTATTTTATGTTAGTCCAGTTAATTTCCATTGTTTTTTTAGTTAGCTCTATAGGAACTTGATTTGCTTTTACCTAGAGGTATATCTATTCTTCTTCTGTTTTTTTCCGCTCATATATTTATTACAGTTTGTTCAGGAGAGTTCCCTGTTCTATTCATTAAGTCCTAGCTGATTATCATTTTGACCGATACTAGTGTGTATATTTTAATTCAAAGCTCTTAATTTATCCCTCCCTTTTAACTTTCTTTTGAGAATCAAAATTTACGTTTCTCAGTCTGAGTCTTTTTCAGTTTTGTACATTAGTTCATTGGGATGAATTGATACATTCCATTTGTATGTGATATCCTGACTATATTTGTCTTTTTCAATCTGACTTACCTCACTTACCATGAAGATTTATCAGTCCATCCATGCTGCTGCCAAGATCATTATTTTTTCTGGTTTATGACTGAGTAGTCATCCAGTATGCTGCATATAGAGGTACCACAAAGGATTCATTTTTCTGTCTGTGGATATTTGGGTGGATTCTATGTCTGACTGTTTTAAATAACACTATCCTGAGACTTGCGGTGCATTTGATGTTTTAAATGGTGAATTTCTGCAGATCTACACCTGGGAGTGGGATTAAAGGATCATATGATACCTCTGGGCTTGGTGCTTCAAGGAACCTCCAGGTTGTTTTCCATAGTGGCTTCACCATTTACATTCCCTCCAGGACTGTACGATGCTCCCCTTTTCTGTACGTCCTATACAGGATTTGCTCTTTGTAGATCTTTTCAATGATGGCCACTGTGAGCAGCCTGAGATGATGCCTCATTGTAGTTTTGCTTGGCATTGATTTGATGATTTTTTTGTGGGGGTCGGGCAGGCGGGCCACTTCTATTGGTCTTTCATTTCTCTATTTTCATCCATCTTTGTTCTTTGGCCCATGTGGGCCTCCCATCGCAGTGGCCTCTGTTGTCGCAGAGCACCGGCTCTGGGCACATGTGCTCCAGAGCTCCGGCTCGGTAATTGGGCACATGGGTCTAGCCATTCTGTGGCACGAGGGATCTTCCCAGGCCAGGGATCGAACCGGCGCCCCTTGCACTGCAAGGCGATGTCCTTACCCACTGGACCACCAGGGAAGCCCTGATTTGATGATTATTGATGTGGAGCATCTTTCCATGGGCTTTAATTATTTGACACCAGCTGCTGAGTACCATTTACCTCTTGAATCTGGCTTCTTGAAACTTGACTCTTTTTGGAATTCTTTTCAGATGATTTACCCAGGACATTTCTCGTATGCAGGTGTCGTTGACAGCCCCGGGAGACTTGTTCCTCTTAGAAGCCCTTCAGTACCTGCTTTAAGGTATAAATAGTAACTTGACACAGCTAATTGCTCTCTGCTGCCTGTCACCTTTCAGTTTGGGTAACATGAGAGGCTTTTCTAAGTCTGTGATGCAGTTTCTTTTCTGTAATGAAGTTCATTTATATCCATTTTTACAAACCACTTCTAAGTGGTAATATGATTCTCAGGACACCTCCACCCCCACCATTGCCAAACACCACCCTCCAATCTCAATCCGTCTAAAGGATCCTTCACATTTCCCAACACGAACTCAGTTCCCTATATCTGACACCCACCGACAGAGACTCAAGCCCATAATTGCTTGCCTCTTAGACCAGAGACTTCTCTTCCCTTTTAACACACCTTCCAGCTCTCCTATTCTTCCTTCTCACAAACAATCTAGACAATACAGGCTAGTCCCAAATCTGCAGCTGGTTAAAGAGACTGTCATCCCTATTCATGCAGTAGAATACACCCAACCCATACACCCTTTTATCTCATATCCCACCCCACACCACTCCCTTCACTGTCCTAGACCTCAAGGATGCCAACGCCCAGTTTTCATCCCCATTTCCCCCGGCTCCATTCGCTCTGTGAGACAGGGAGTCGACCGCTCAACTTTATGCTTTTTCTATGACCAAACCCAAGATTACTGTCATTGGTGGCCGGAGACATATGGAGCATGTCCTTACAGTTCTGGCCATAAACACCAGCTCGGAGAAAGACCCTCTCACCAGGCTTTTTCTTATTCACTTCTAATATTACTGACTACTGGCACCTCACTCTCAAAGACCCCTGGGATCCCCGGTGGGCTCAGAGACAACAAGCCAAACTTTCCCACCATCCCCTTAGTGCCTATCCTTCAGGATCAATGTATATCTGTAGAAAATATGTCAAAATAGTCCCAGAAAGTTTGCAGCAGTTAAAAGAATTGTGACAAATGGTAAGCTCAGCTGAATCCAGTCTAGATCAAGAAATCAAAAAACCCGAAACTTCCGACACATTCACATGGCTAAAAGTGATCCAACAGGTATGGTTTTAAGGAATAAACTTGTGTCCTTTTCATTTGATGAGTTTCCCAGGACATTTCTTTTCTTTGTGGAGACTTGAGAAGCCCTTCAGTGCCTGCTTTAAGGTATAAATAGTAACTTGACACAGCTAATTGCTCTCTGCCCTCTGTCACCTTTCAGTTTGGGTAACATGAGAGGCTTTTCTAAGTCTGTGATACAGTTTCTTTTCTGTAATGAAGTTCATTTATATCCATTTTTACAAACCACTTCTAAGTGGTAATATGATTCTCAGGACACCTCCACCCCCACCATTGCCAAACACCACCCTCCAATCTCAATCCGTCTAAAGGATCCTTCACATTTCCCAACACGAACTCAGTTCCCTATATCTGACACCCACCGACAGAGACTCAAGCCCATAATTACTTGCCTCTTAGACCAGAGACTTCTCTTCCCTTTTAACACACCTTCCAGCTCTCCTATTCTTCCTTCTCACAAACAATCTAGACAATACAGGCTAGTCCCAAACCTGCGGCTGGTTAAAGAGACTGTCATCCCTATTCATGCAGTAGAATACAGCCAACCCATACACCCTTTTATCTCATATCCCACCCCACACCACTCCCTTCACTGTCCTAGACCTCAAGGATGCCAACGCCCAGTTTTCATCCCCATTTCCCCCGGCTCCATTCGCTCTGTGAGACAGGGAGTCGACCGCTCAACTTTATGCTTTTTCTATGACCAAACCCAAGATTACTGTCATTGGTGGCCGGAGACATATGGAGCATGTCCTTACAGTTCTGGCCATAAACACCAGCTCGGAGAAAGACCCTCTCACCAGGCTTTTTCTTATTCACTTCTAATATTACTGACTACTGGCACCTCACTCTCAAAGACCCCTGGGATCCCCGGTGGGCTCAGAGACAACAAGCCAAACTTTCCCACCATCCCCTTAGTGCCTATCCTTCAGGATCAATGTATATCTGTAGAAAATATGTCAAAATAGTCCCAGAAAGTTTGCAGCAGTTAAAAGAACTGTGACAAATGGTAAGCTCAGCTGAATCCAGTCTAGATCAAGAAATCAAAAAACCCGAAACTTCCGACACATTCACATGGCTAAAAGTGATCCAACAGGTATGGTTATTCTCAATCTGACAGGAATAAACTTGTGTCTGATTGCTTTCTATGCGCCTCTCTAAAGCGCCCTCTACTGGCTGCTGTTCCGCTCTCACATTTTATCAACACTTCTAATATCCTTGATCAAAATCAACTGGGCCCATTATTTCCTCATATCCCACTGTTTCACTCAAAACTTAGCTACAACGTATGCTATACAGGCCAAAAGAACCCCTCTGAGACTGCTTCCGACTCTACAAAAGAGGTCAACTCAACTCCCTCTGCCCCTCCTGGCATCTCCTTCTGGTGCAACAAAACCCTATTCGAAAGCATCAACTCTGCTTCCCCCTTTCCTTGCCTTCCAACCGCTGTGGCTCCCCAACTCATACTCTACAGTCAGGCCGAATTTTCCCTGCTTCAAAAACCCCTTTCCCGCCTCTAGAAGCAGGCCGTTTCTTGCCATCATAGCTAGACTGTCCCTTGCCTCGTCATTAGCCGCTGCTGATCTCGGAGCAGCACCCCTGGTCACAGCATCTCCTCCAGTAGAGCCCTCAAAGAGAAACTCCGGGTAGCGGTCAAGGCCTCTGCAGCCTCCATCATGTCTCTTCAACGACAGGTCCCCTCTGTCACTAGAGTGGCCCTTCAAAACCGACGGGCCCTCAACCTCCTCAGCGCAGACAGAGGAGGAACCTGCCTCTTACTGCACAAAAGCTGCTACTACACCACCGAGGCAGGCCTCATAGAAGAGAATGTGGACGTCTTGACTCGACTGGGAGAAGAACTCCACTCCAAGGGACAGCCATCATCTCCTTGGCCATAAACACCAGCTCGGAGAAAGACCCTCTCACCAGGCTTTTTCTTATTCACTTCTAATATTACTGACTACTGGCACCTCACTCTCAAAGACCCCTGGGATCCCCGGTGGGCTCAGAGACAACAAGCCAAACTTTCCCACCATCCCCTTAGTGCCTATCCTTCAGGATCAATGTATATCTGTAGAAAATATGTCAAAATAGTCCCAGAAAGTTTGCAGCAGTTAAAAGAATTGTGACAAATGGTAAGCTCAGCTGAATCCAGTCTAGATCAAGAAATCAAAAAACCCGAAACTTCCGACACATTCACATGGCTAAAAGTGATCCAACAGGTATGGTTATTCTCAATCTGACAGGAATAAACTTGTGTCTGATTGCTTTCTATGCGCCTCTCTAAAGCGCCCTCTACTGGCTGCTGTTCCGCTCTCACATTTTATCAACACTTCTAATATCCTTGATCAAAATCAACTGGGCCCATTATTTCCTCATATCCCACTGTTTCACTCAAAACTTAGCTACAACGTATGCTATACAGGCCAAAAGAACCCCTCTGAGACTGCTTCCGACTCTACAAAAGAGGTCAACTCAACTCCCTCTGCCCCTCCTGGCATCTCCTTCTGGTGCAACAAAACCCTATTCGAAAGCATCAACTCTGCTTCCCCCTTTCCTTGCCTTCCAACCGCTGTGGCTCCCCAACTCATACTCTACAGTCAGGCCGAATTTTCCCTGCTTCAAAAACCCCTTTCCCGCCTCTAGAAGCAGGCCGTTTCTTGCCATCATAGCTAGACTGTCCCTTGCCTCGTCATTAGCCGCTGCTGATCTCGGAGCAGCACCCCTGGTCACAGCATCTCCTCCAGTAGAGCCCTCAAAGAGAAACTCCGGGTAGCGGTCAAGGCCTCCGCAGCCTCCATCATGTCTCTCCAACGACAGGTCCCCTCTGTCGCTAGAGTGGCCCTTCAAAACCGACGGGCCCTCAACCTCCTCAGCGCAGACAGAGGAGGAACCTGCCCCTTACTGCACAAAAGCTGCTACTACACCACCGAGGCAGGCCTCATAGAAGAGAATGTGGACGTCTTGACTCGACTGGGAGAAGAACTCCACTCCAAGGGACAGCCATCATCTCCTTCCGGAGAATGGTGACAGTCCCCACTAATGACCTGGATGGCCCCCTTACTGGGGCCACTCCTGCTCATAGCATTGTTCCACATGCTTGCCCCCTGTTTCCTCAGGTTCCTGCGAAACCACATGCATGAAATTGCCCGAGTCGCTGTAAACCGGGTGCTTCTCCATCCCTACTCCCGGCTGCCTACTGATCCATCACCCCCAGACCAGCCTTAGCCCCCACAATGCCCCTTCTCAGCAGGAAGTAGCCAGATAAGACTCAGCGCCCTATTACACCCAAAAGGCTGGAATATTGGGTCAATGGGACAGTGGGCTAACTTCGCTGGTTGTGAAAGGCCAGCAATAAGGGACATCTGCAAGTCCAGTGATGAGAAACCCCCTCCCCAGGACTCTTGCAACACAAAGGACTTCTCTGGAACTTACCTCATAACCCAGATATGAGTCATGCAAGACCTTTACTCTGCCCTACAAACTGCCTGCCAAAAATTTTTTCACTGCAAGCCTATAAAACCCCCTCAACCTCTTCCTGGGGCGCGGCTTCACTGGTCCAATCTGTGGACCCATGAACCTTGCCCTGGAGCTTCCCAATAAACCTTCTGTTTGCCTCTAACACCTGGTCCTGCCTGTCTCTTGCTGGGCCAGAAGATCTTCCAGGGCCCAAACCTGTGAGCCTCCAGTCATGTGACATCAGTGTAGGTCACTATGGCCTGAGGGGAGTAGAGTCAGGTGATCTCTTTCCTTTTCCCTGTGCCTGAGCAAACACCCAGGGGCTTGTGTCTCATTAATGCTCCCCTTAAAGGGCCATGCCTCCTCCAGACTCATCCTGTCCTGTGCCAGAAAACCCTGCTGAGGTTCCTAGGGAGCTGCACTCTCCGGAAGGAGGGATTGAGCTGGAGACCCTACTACCAATATAGCTGAAGTCTAGGTTGCTTTCCCAAGGTTTAAGGCCAGAGGGCTGGACAACCATTCTTTGGTTGCACTAGGGACTCTGGTCCCAGTCAGCTGACCCTACCACCGAGGCAGGCCTCATAGAAGAGAATGTGGACGTCTTGACTCGACTGGGAGAAGAACTCCACTCCAAGGGACAGCCATCATCTCCTTCCGGAGAATGGTGACAGTCCCCACTAATGACCTGGATGGCCCCCTTACTTGGGGCCACTCCTGCTCATAGCATTGTTCCACATGCTTGCCCCCTGTTTCCTCAGGTTCCTGCGAAACCACATGCATGAAATTGCCCGAGTCGCTGTAAACCGGGTGCTTCTCCATCCCTACTCCCGGCTGCCTACTGATCCATCACCCCCAGACCAGCCTTAGCCCCCACAATGCCCCTTCTCAGCAGGAAGTAGCCAGATAAGACTCAGCGCCCTATTACACCCAAAAGGCTGGAATATTGGGTCAATGGGACAGTGGGCTAACTTCGCTGGTTGTGAAAGGCCAGCAATAAGGGACATCTGCAAGTCCAGTGATGAGAAACCCCCTCCCCAGGACTCTTGCAACACAAAGGACTTCTCTGGAACTTACCTCATAACCCAGATATGAGTCATGCAAGACCTTTACTCTGCCCTACAAACTGCCTGCCAAAAATTTTTTCACTGCAAGCCTATAAAACCCCCTCAACCTCTTCCTGGGGCGCGGCTTCACTGGTCCAATCTGTGGACCCATGAACCTTGCCCTGGAGCTTCCCAATAAACCTTCTGTTTGCCTCTAACCCCTGGTCCTGCCTGTCTCTTGCTGGGCCAGAAGATCTTCCAGGGCCCAAACCTGTGAGCCTCCAGTCATGTGACATCAGTGTAGGTCACTATGGCCTGAGGGGAGTAGAGTCAGGTGATCTCTTTCCTTTTCCCTGTGCCTGAGCAAACACCCAGGGGCTTGTGTCTCATTAATGTTCCCCCTTAAAGGGCCATGCCTCCCCTCCAGACTCATCCTGTCCTGTGCCAGAAAACCCTGCTGAGGTTCCTAGGGAGCTGCACTCTCCGGAAGGAGGGATTGAGCTGGAGACCCTACTACCAATATAGCTGAAGTCTAGGTTGCTTTCCCAAGGTTCAAGGCCAGAGGGCTGGACAACCGTTCTTTGGTTGCACTAGGGACTCTGGTCCCAGTCAGAGCAAACCAGACACTTCAGGTTAAAAGGAGGCTCAATTAAGGACATTGTTCCCAGCTGTTCAGTCCCTCTCTAGACCAGTCCTGAGATCCAAGCTGCTCAGACCCAGGCATGGGGTGAACAGCTCAAGTCAGGGAGGTGGGAGGAACTTAACTAGGCTTTGATGGTCTTTCCTTTTCCTTTTGATGCCACGCTCTATGGGAATAGAGTTGATTTACCATTTGGTGCTTGTCGTCAGTATACGGCCGCCCGATTCAGTTATGACACATGCTTAGCTACAGTATATCTGCTCTGCTTTGGGTTCTTACTCCATAGAGGCTATTGGAGAATTTGGGGCAAAGTTCTCTGTGTGGAGCGTCAGGTATTTGTGAAGTATCTGTTAGATACACAGCTTTCTGTGTAAATGTGGAAGGAATGAAGGAAGGAGATAATCGTGCTGGATTATCTAATACAGATATAGATTTCTATGGATATGTTCAAGAGCAGGTTTTGCATATACTGGGAAGAAGGCAAGGAAAGACATATTCCTCATGGATTATCTTTTGTAGATACTGATTTATGTGGTTTTGAGGAAGGCGGCAAGAAGATAATCCTTGTGGATTTTCTATTACAGATACAGATTTCGTTCTATATATTGAAAGAAGTTAGGTAGTAGACACTCCTTTTGGATTATCTATTACACATATGCATTTCTGTATATATATTAGACCCAAGTTTCTAATACAATCCTGACCTTTCAGTTGTTTTGTTTTGTTTTTTAGAACACTTTGTGTTTGAATTCTCAGAGTCTCTTTTTGTGTTGTAAATTCCTTTGCATCTCTTTACATTTTCTCTGGAAGGAAGATAGTATACTATGGTTCTCCTTGTTTGGCTGACTTGCTTATTGTAGGAATCTTCAAGTTCCATCTCTGAGAAGATCGAAGGCATAATTTCATAATTCAGTGATTGATTTTTATGGCTAAGTGTCCATGGGCTCCATATATGTTGAAAGAATGAAAAATCAGATAACCTCAGATAACCTGGTTTCAATAGACTAAGTCGCTCAACCCAAAGGCAGATAAACATCCTCCCTGTGGCCCCCTCCCGCCAAACGACTCTCCCAATACGAGGCCTCCACCCACCAAATTCCAACGCTCGGCGGGACTTCCTGGAAAGAGTTTACTTTTGAACATGTAACCAATCATGTAATGCCTAATGTGCCCACCAAACATATAGCCAATCATATGTTGCCCAATTGTATCTATGATAATTTGAGGTTTTGTTCTATAAAAAACCCCAGAACCCTTCACGAGGGTGTGCAGCCTGTTCAACCAGGCTGACACCCGAGTGCGCACCCGTTCAATAAAATGCTCTTGCTTTTGCAGCTCTTGGTCTGGTCTTTGAGTCTCGGGGACCTCCCGGAAATCTCTGCTCTCTCCCATCTGGGAGCGGAGTTTATCATTTGGGGGCTCGTCCAGGATCGCCAGGAGGCCCCGGACCCAACACCACGACTAAGAGGAGTAAGTACTGACCAGCCGGTATAGGGGTCTATGTTTTTTGTTGTCTGACTATTCGAAAGTCCTATATAGGCCATATAGGCTCTGTAATGACTCAGAAGGTGGGCTGACGAGTCAGAAACCACTGAGTCCAGCCCTGGAGGATGCTTCACGCGTGATCTGGGTGGGCGAGGGCGATCAGGCAGCCCTCGTCCCCAGGCGTGGTCGACGAATTCTGCTTTCGGTTTGGAACCGGTCTGTAGCCGCGCGGCGTCTATTTGTTAGCCTGACTGTCTGTCTCGTTGTTTGTCTCTTTGTTCTTCTTGTTCGGTTTCATTTCCCCGGGATGGGACAACAACTAATGACACCCTTAAGTCTGACTTTAGATCACTGGAAAGACGTTCGGAACCGGGCCCACAATCTGTCGGTGGACGTCAAAAAGACGAAATGGCAGACTTTCTGCCGTTCCGAGTGGCCTACCTTCGACATAGGTTGGCCGAGGGATGGAACCTTCAATCTTGACACTATTTTACAGGTGAAAGACAAAGTCGCGGATCCAGGACCCCATGGACATCCAGACCAATTTTCTCACGTCCTCACCTGGGAAGACTTAGCCAGAAACCCCTGCCTTGGATCCGCCCTTTCCTCACCCCTACGCCTCCACCAGGACCTCGCCCTCCTCCCCAACCCTCGTTTACCCCTCTAGTTCCCCTTCCCTTGCCCACGGCCCCAACTGTCCCTTCCCAGTCCTCCCTATACCCCTTAAAAGAGTTAAAAGAGGCTCAGCAAAAAACCCCTGTTCTTCCCCCTGACCCACAATTAGATCTCCTGTCTTTCGAGCTTCCTCCTCCTTACCCTCCCCCATCCCTGGGCCTAGCCCCTATCACGCCCGCACCACAACCCCTGCTGCCTGCGGGCGCCCAGGGGACAGCCCCTCAGAATCCTGATTCCCCAGATTCAACGACCTTCCCTGTGGGGGAACCTCAGGGTGTACAAACCCGTCTCCGCTTGAGGAGGGAACAGGGACAAGGAGGGGGAGGGGAAACTGCAACTTGGTCCTCCCACCTCTTCCCTTTAACACTGGTCAGGGACCAGACCCAATATTGGCCGTTCTCGGCCTCAGACCTATACAACTGGAAGACTCATAACCCCCCTTTCTCTCAGGATCCCCAGGCGTTGACTGGGCTCATTGAGTCCATTCTGATGACCCATCAGCCGACCTGGGACGACTGTCAACAACTTCTTCAGACTCTCCTCACTACTGAGGAGAGACAGAAAGTTATCCTTGAGGCACGAAAAAACGTTCCGGGACCAAATGGGGTCCCCACTCAGCTCCCTAAAGAGATCGATGCCGCGTTTCCGTTAAACAGACCGAACTGGAACTACACCACACCTGCCGATAGAGAACAGCTCCGTCTTTATTGCCAGGTTCTCCTTTCGGGTCTCAGGGGCGCGGGGAGACACCCAACCAATTTGGCTAAGGTAAGAGCTGTTACCCAGGAAAGAAAAGAGACTCCTGCCGCCTACTTAGAGAGGCTCATGGAGGCGTACCACATGTACACTCCCTTCGACCTGGCTAGTCCGGAACGTCGAGGAGATGTTATCATGGCCTTCATAGGGCAGTCAGCCCCTGACATATGCACTAAGTTACAGTGTTTAGAGGGGCTTCAGGATTACATTCTCCAGGATCTAGTAAGAGAGGCAGAAAAGATATTTAACAAAAGAGAGACAAGAAGAGAGGGAGGAAAGGCGGGATAAAAGACACACTAAAGAATTAAGTAAGATCTTGGCCACCGTAGTGCAGCCAGAGGCAGAATCAGGACGGACAGGGAGAAAGGGCGGAGATCAAAGGCGGCCCCGGGTAGACTCCGATCAATGCGCCTATTGAAGAGAAAGGGGCCACTGGGTCAAGGATTGCCCAAAGAAACAAAAAGACCATAAGAGACGCCCAACCCAGGTATTTTCTCTTGAAGATTAGGGAGGTCAGGGCCCCGATTAACCCTGAAGATCGGGGGGCAACCTGTAACCTTCCTGGTCGACACAGGAGCCCAACACTCGGTGTTGACCAGAGCCCCAGGGCCCATGAGCGACAAAACTTCATGGGTACAGGGGGCCACCGGAGGAAAGTTGTACAAGTGAACTACCGAACGCAAAGTACACCTGGCTACCGGTAAGGTTATGCATTCCTTCCTCCTTGTGCCAGAATGTCCCTACCCCCTGTTAGGGAGGGACCTGCTCTCCAAATTAGGAGCACAGATACAGTTCCAAGAACAAGGGGCTACAGTCACGGGCCCCGGCAGGGCCCCGCTCCAGATTTTGACCCTAAGATTAGAAGACGAATATAAACTGCTAGAAAAGCCAACTGAAACCCCCCAACCAAACATCCGGAGATGGCTTGAGGCATACCCTCAAGCTTGGGCAGAGAACGAGGGAATGGGGCTAGCCAAGAACCAACCCCCTATTGGCATCGACCTGAAACCTACAGCGGCCCCAGTCTCTATCAAACAATACCCCATGCCAGCAGAAGCCCTTCAGGGTATCCAGCCTCACATACAGAGACTGCTTAAATTTGGCATTTTAAAACCCTGCCGTCCGCCATGGAACACTCCTCTGCTCCTGGTCAAGAAGCCGGGAACAGGAGATTATAGACCAGTGCAGGACTTGAGAGAAGTTAACCGGAGGGCTGAGGACATTCATCCTACAGTGCCCAACCCTTACAACCTTTTAAGCACCCTACCACCCTCACATGTGTGGTATACTGTCTTAGACCTAAAAGATGCTTTTTTCTGCTTAAGACTGAGCCCACAGAGTCAACCTTTCTTTGCATTCGAATGGAAGGATCCAGACTCAGGACTATCAGGACAATTGACCTGGACCAGGTTGCCCCAAGGATTTAAGAACTCCCCTACTCTGTTTGACGAAGCATTGCACCAGGATTTGGCAGAGTTCCGGACGCAGCACCCCTCCTTGATACTCCTACAATATGTGGATGACCTCCTGCTGGCCGGTCGGACCCAACGGGACTGTGAACAAGGTACCGGGGATCTATTGGAGAAACTGGAGACCTTGGGGTACCGAGCCTCGGCGAAAAAAGCACAAATATGCCATCAGAAAGTAACCTATCTGGGCTATGTATTAGAAGACGGTCAACGCTGGCTGACCGAGGCCAGAAAACAAACTGTAGCCCTGATTCCCCCGCCAAGAAACCCCTGCCAGATGCGGGAGTTTCTGGGAACTGCGGGTTTTTGTAGACTTTGGATCCCAGGGTTTGCCAAAATGGCGGCCCCGTTGTACCCTCTGACAAAACAAGGAACTGAGTTTAAATGGGAAGGACAACAACAAAGGGCATTCGACCAGATAAAGAGAGCCCTGTTATCGGCCCCAGCACTGGGCCTCCCAGATGTGACTAAGCCCTTTGATCTGTTCGTTGATGAACGAAAGGGCATAGCCAAGGGAGTCCTAACACAAAAACTGGGCCCCTGGAGGAGACCGATTGCTTACCTCTCAAAAAAAAATTAGATAATGTGGCTACCGGATGGCCACCGTGCCTCCGCATGGTAGCGGCCATAGCAGTCTTAATCAAAGATTCTAATAAATTAACCCTGGGACAACCCCTAACTATCATCGCGCCCCATGCGGTAGAGGCCGTAATCCGTCAGCCACCAGACCGCTGACTTTCCAATGCATGCATGGCCCATTATCAGACTCTACTCCTGGCTCCAGAAAAAAATCCAGTTCGGGCCGGCTACTTCTTTAAACCTGGCCACCCTCTTACCGGATCTGGATAGCAGGGGAGAGATCCCTCATGATTGCCAACAACTGCTGACTGAAGCCCACGGAACCCGTCCAGATTTGACTGACCAGCCCCTGCCAGACGCCAATATCACCTGGTTTACAGATGGGAGCAGCTTCCTTCAGGAAGGTGAGCGGAAGGCTGGAGCAGCAGTAGTGAATGGCCGACAGATGATTTGGGCAAGTGCCCTACCACCTGGTACGTCGGCACAACGAGCTGAACTCATCGCGCTCGCCCAGGCACTAAAAAAGGCAGAAGGTAAGAAAGCTAACATCTATACTGATAGCCAGTATGCTTTCGCCACTGCACATGTACATGGAGAAATTTATAGGCGAAGAAGGTTACTGACATCTGGGGAAAAAAAAGTTAAAAATAAGACTGAGATATTAGACCCGTTACAAGCTTTATTCTTGCCCAAAAGACTGAGCATCATACATTGCCCAGGCCACCAACGGGGAAATGACCCCATAGCCAAAGGAAACCGGATGGCAGATGAGACAGCTAAGCAGGCCGCCCTTGGGGCTCAGGTTCTCCTATCGTTACAAGCCGAAAAGCCATTCTGGTCCCCCAAACAATCTAAATTTCAGTATTCGGCCAAAGACATCAAAAACCTCCAAACAATGGGGGCTCACTTAGAGCCAAAGACCCAAGAATGGTGGTTCCAAGGAAAGCTGGTTCTACCCTACAGAGAGGCTAAGGCTTTAGTGTCGGACCTGCACAAGTTGACCCATTTAGGTAAAAAGAAATTAGCCACCCTGCTGGCTAGAGAAGAACTCTTTTTCCACATACCCCAGAGAGACACATACCCCATCCAGCAGGTGGTGGACAGTTGTATCCCTTGTGCAAAAGTCAATGCAGGACGGCTAAAACTGCCTGAAGGAATCAGAGCTAGAGGCCACCGTCCTGGCCTCCATTGGGAGGTAGACTTCACAGAAATCCGACCCGGAATGTATAGTAACAGATATTTGCTAGTATTTATAGATACTTTCTCTGGATGGGTCGAGGCGTTTCCAACCAAAAGAGAGACAGCTCAGATCGTCGTCAAAAAGACCCTAGAAGAAATCTTTCCCCGGTTTGGTTTGCCTAAGGTAATGGGATCGGATAATGGGCTGGCCTTTGTCTCCCAGGTAAGTCAGCTGGTGGCCAAGTTGCTGGGGCTTGATTGGAAATTACATTGCGCTTACAGACCCCAAAGTTTAGGACAGGTAGAGAGAATGAACAGGACAATCAAGGAGACTTTGACTAAATTAACGCTGGAGACTGGCACTAGAGACTGGGTTCGACTCCTGCTGATGGCTCTCTACAGAGCCAGGAATACCCCCGGCCCCCTTGGACTCACGCCATTTGAAATATTATATGGGGGGCCACCCCCAGCCATTACATTCTTTGATTCTGATATCTCTGCTTATGCTAATACCCCAGCCCTACAGACCCATTTGCAAGCGTTACAAGCAGTCCAGGAGCAGATCTGGAAACCCCTAGCTGCACTATACCAAGAAAAAGGGCCACCAGCCAAGCCACACCCCTTCCAGATAGGGGACAGGGTCTACGTGCGAAGACACCAGTCCAAGACACTAGAGCCTCGCTGGAAGGGACCTTACACCGTGCTCCTGACCACCCCAACCATCCTCAAGGTCGACGGGATCGCCGCCTGGGTACACGCCTCACACGTCAAGTCAGCCCCGCCTGCAGACCCGGAAGAAAAACAGTCATAGCAGATTCAGCGCTCTCAAAACCCTCTCAAGATAAGACTCTCAAAAATCCCCTCCTAATACTTTCCCTCCTCAGCCTACTACCCTATGGGTCCCCTTCTAACCCCCATGCCCCCCAGTCTCTGACATGGCAGGTGTTTTCGCAGACGGGAGAAGTCGTCTGGTCACTCTCCGGATATGACCCGCCCAGGACCTGGTGGCCCACACTTACCCCTGATTTCTGTCACCTGGCTGCTGGGCTAGACACCTGGAATATTCCTACAAGGGGGGCAGGCGAACTAAAAAAGATCATGGGAGACCCAAACAGGCCCCAACTTATGACTGCTCATGGATGCAGTAGCGGTATAAGTAGGTGCTGTTTAGCACAAAGTGACTTCTATGTCTGTCCCCGAGAGGGGCAACCCAGAGGCTCCGGATGTGGGGGCTATGAACAGTACTTCTGTGGCGAATGGGGTTGTGAAACTACTGGAGATGCGTACTGGGGACCGAGCTCCACCTGGGACCTAATAACCATAAAACGCAATTATACATCCACAAATTCAGAAAAAAATGCAGGTTACAATGAACGGACTTGGGGGGGCTGGACTTGCGGAGAAAATGGACTATGCCTCCCCTTGAAGGTCGATTTTACTCAGAGAGGAAAGACAGATTACCATATCTGGTTGACAGGAAAGACCTGGGGCCTTAGATGGTATCTAGAAGGAAGGGACAGGGGGGTCGTATTCAAAATCCAGTTGCAGATAGAAGCGTCTACTCCCCGGTCTGTGGGACCTAATTTGGCCCTCGGAGGTTTATGATCCATAAACCACCGAGACCCCACACGCCCCACGCTGAAGACTCAAAACCCCAGCCCCTCCTCCCCGACAACCATCGTTACCTCCACAAGAGATAATGATCATGACCTGGGAGTGGGACAGCGGATCTTTAATTTAGTTAGGGGGGCTTTTTCCACTCTTAATCAAACCAAGCCAGATATGACTGACTCCTGTTGGTTATGCCTGTCCGCCCTACCCCCCTACTACGAGGGCATAGCAACCTCGGGGCCATTTAATAACACCACCGATTCATCCCAGTGTGATTGGGGGGCACACCATAGGCTGACCCTCACCCAGGTCTCAGGAACAGGCATTTGCCTCGGATCTGTTCCCCAAACCCATTGAGACCTCTGCAATCAGACCTACATATACTGTGGGCCGAACTCAGGGGAAACCTCTCTGATGCCAACCCCAGGTCTATGGTGGGCTTGCAGCACCAGGCTCACTCCCTGCGTCCACACTCAAACTTTAAATTTGACCAAAGATTTTTGTGTACCCGCCCAGGACCTGGTGGCCCACACTTACCCCTGATTTCTGTCACCTGGCTGCTGGGCTAGACACCTGGAATATTCCTACAAGGGGGGCAGGCGAACTAAAAAAGATCATGGGAGACCCAAACAGGCCCCAACTTATGACTGCTCATGGATGCAGTAGCGGTATAAGTAGGTGCTGTTTAGCACAAAGTGACTTCTATGTCTGCCCCCGAGAGGGGCAACCCAGAGGCTCCGGATGTGGGGGCTATGAACAGTACTTCTGTGGCGAATGGGGTTGTGAAACTACTGGAGATGCGTACTGGGGACCGAGCTCCACCTGGGACCTAATAACCATAAAACGCAATTATACATCCCCAAATTCAGAAAAAAAATGCAGGTTACAATGAACGGACTTGGGGGGGCTGGACTTGCGGAGAAAATGGACTATGCCTCCCCTTGAAGGTCGATTTTACTCAGAGAGGAAAGACAGATTACCATATCTGGTTGACAGGAAAGACTTGGGGCCTTAGATGGTATCTAGAAGGAAGGGACAGGGGGGTCGTATTCAAAATCCGGTTGCAGATAGAAGCATCTACTCCCCGGTCCGTGGGACCCAATTTGGTCCTCGGAGGTTCGGGATCCATAAACCACCGAGACCCCACGCGCCCCACGCTGAAGACTCAAAACCCCAGCCCCTCCGCCCGGGCAACCATCGCCACCTCCACAGGAGGTAATGATCATGACCTGGGAGTGGGACAGCGGATCTTTAATTTAGTTAGGGGGGCTTTTTCCGCTCTTAATCAAACCAAGTCAGATATGACTGACTCCTGTTGGTTATGCCTGTCCGCCCTACCCCCCTACTACGAGGGCATAGCAACCTCGGGGCCATTTAATAACACCACCGATTCATCCCAGTGTGATTGGGGGGCACACCATAGGCTGACCCTCACCCAGGTCTCAGGAACAGGCATTTGCCTCGGATCTCTTCCCCAAACCCATTGAGACCTCTGCAATCAGACCTACATATACCGTGGGCCGAACTCAGGGGAAACCTCTCTGATGCCAACCCCAGGTCTATGGTGGGCTTGCAGCACCAGGCTCACTCCCTGCGTCCACACTCAAACTTTAAATTTGACCAAAGATTTTTGTGTACTAGTACAATTAATGCCACAGATATTATACCACACTGCTAGAGATCTTGAGGACGCCCTAGACCCTGCCCATACCCGCTACCGAAGAGAGCCCCTATCACTCACCCTGGCTGTCTTGTTAGGAGCCGGAGTAGCAGCAGGAATAGGAACAGGGACTGCGGCTTTAATAGAGGGGCCACAACAATACAACGAGCTACGAACAGCCAAAGACATAGATATCAAAATCATTGAAAAGTCCATCACCATAAGCTAGAGAAATCTTTAGCCTCCCTTGCAGAAGTGACCCTTCAAAATAGAAGGGGGCTTGACCTCCTCTTCCTAAAGGAGGGCGGCCTTTGTGCTGCTCTCAAAGAAGAATGCTGCTTCTATGTTAACCACTCTAGGGTTATCAGGAACTCCATGGTTACACTTCGAGAAAGACTTAATCAGAGACAAAAAGAAAGAGAGTCCCAACAGGGGTGGTTTGAAGGATGGTTTAACAAAACCCCCTGGCTCACAACTTTAGTCTCGACCCTCCTGGGACCTCTGCTAATTCTTTTGTTGTTGCTCACGCTTGGACCTTGCATCCTTAAACACTTGATGCGATTCATCCGAGAACGCTTATCTATTACCCAAGCTCTGGTTCTTACCCAATAATATCAGGCACTTAAACAAAGAGAGGACCCATGAGTTAGTTTTAAGATTAAAACTCCACAGAGAAAAATGGGGGAATGAAAGAATGAAAAATCAGATAACCTCAGATAACCTGATTTCAACAGACTAAGTCGCTCAACCCAAAGGCAGATAAACGTCCTCCCTGTGGCCCCCTCCCGCCAAACGACTCTCCAAGGCCTCCGCCCACCAAATTCCAACGCTCGGCGGGACTTCCTGGAAAGAGTTTACTTTTGAACATGTAACCAATCATGTAATGCCTAATGTGCCCGCCAAACATGTAACCAATCATGTAATGCCTAATGTGCCCGCCAAACATATAGCCAATCATATGTTGCCAAATGTATCTATGATAATTTGAGGTTTTGTTCTATAAAAAACCCCGGAACCCTTCACGAGGGTGTGCAGCTTGTTCAACCAGGCTGACACCCGAGTGCGCACCCGCTCAATAAAATACTCTTGCTTTTGCAGCTCCTGGTCTGGTCTTTGAGTCTCGGGGACCTCCCAGAAATCTCTGCTCTCTCCCACCGGGGAGTGGAGTTTATCAATGTACTGCATCTTTAAGCTTTAATCTGTCCGTGGACATTTTCCTGGGTCTGTGTTTGGCTATTGTAAGTAGGGCTGCAGTGAATGTTGGGTCCACGTGTCTTTTCAAATGATGGTTTTTCTTTTCAGATAGAAGTCCCCATGGGAGTATGTCAGATTCTAGGCTTAGCTCTTTTTTTGAAACCTTTTTTTCTAGCATGAAGATACTGGACTTTCTAGAGACCTGACAGGTGAGCTTTTATTTGTCTTTTTTTTTTTTTTTTTTGGGGGGTGGGGGGGGGGGGGGGGGGTGCAGACTGGCCACTTCTATTGGGCTTTCATTTGTCCATTTTCATCCGTATTTGTTCTATGGCCCGTGTGGACCTCCCATCGCGGTGGCCTCTGTTGTCGCAGAGCACCGGCTCTTGGCGCATGCGCTCCAGAACTCGGGCTCGGTAATTCGACGCATCAGTCCAGCCGCTCTGCGGCACGTGGGATCTTCCCAGGCCAGGGATTGAACTGGCACCCGTTGCACTGCAAGGCTGTGTCCTTACCCACTGGACCACCAGAGAAGCCCTGTCGTTGTTGTTTTGATAGGCATGCTGAGCATATTACCCTGAGGCAGTTTGGGGCTTCTTTTGTTTATTTCCTTAAGAGGGGTGAGGAAAATTTCTCCCTTGCAGTTGGCTTCTTGAGTGTCGTTTGTGTTAGGAATTTATTTCTCAGTATCCACCCCAGACCCTTTCCTGAGGGCAGCTCTCCTGAACAGCTCCCCAGGCCTTGTGAATTGGAGGTGCCAGTGAGCACCCGTGATCCAGTTGTAGTTACAGTAAATGTCCACTGGGCGGCAGCACTTCTTTCCACCCCGGTCTGGTTCCACCTGCAGCCACCGCCTTAGGGAAAGTTGGCTGGCCGGGCTGTGAATTCGAGTGGACCGTGCCTGAGCAGTCACCCAAGGGCTTGTGTCTCATTACTGCTTTCCCCTAAAACCTCACCCCTCTCCTCTGGAAGCCATTGTACCTGGGGCAACGGTCCCTGCTGAGGTGGCTAGGAGGCTGCAGTCTCAGGAAGGAGGCTTCAGGTGAGGACCCCAGCCCCAGCTGACCTGGATTATTAGTACTTTTGTTATGGACAAGTGGAGACATGTTCATTTCTCACAAGAAAAATTAAAAAAGATATCCAGGCTGAATAGACAATTGTCTCCTTATGCTAAGTGCTGCTTGCAAGCCTAGCTTCTCTGAAACCTCCTCCGAGGAAGAATAGGTAGCTAGTTACTGACAAAAAACCTGGGCCGGAATAGCCCCACTCATAAGATTAGCAGTTTCAAACTATTACCTTTAGCAAACATCCATAGACGTGCTAATGCAGAGCAGAAAAGCTCTTCCTCTTACCCCTTTTCAATGCTAATGAAACACACTTTTTACAACTCTGGTTCCCTTGGTAACTAAGAATTGTAAGAATGTTTGTTCTATAAACAACTGTTTCCCCTGGAGAACAAAGGTGTTGGTGGAGGAACAGAGGGCTCCGGTGATGACCTCTTTTGCATCTCTAGAGAGACAAAAAGTTTCTTCATGATTATTAATTAGCTTGAGATTTCTAGTTGGAAAAAATATAAAAAGGGTGGAGGAGGGTGGGAGAATTGTGCGTTAGCCTCGCTCACGGAGATCGGCTGCACCAATGTGAGGTCGAGACTCTCCAGTTCTGCGGTAAGAACGTCTGTTTGCATTTGATTGAGTTCTGATTATTTTTGATTACTTGTGCTTGCCTTTATTTGATGATTAATAAACCCACTCTTGGTTCGACAATACTTGAGACCACGATACTTTATTGTCGAGGTCCAAGGCTCAAGCCCTGAGGGGACCATGCCATGTTCACGGAAAAGTCTCTGAGCTATTCAGTACAGTTTCTCTTAGTGAGGGCTAGTGAGAAGAGTAATCAGAGTAAACTCCAACACGGTGCCCACGACACTTTCACCCTGATCCTCAAAGCCTGAGGTTGGACCATGATCGTTGTGGTATACTCGGGATTGTGGTCAGAGCTAGGGAAGTCCGTCTGTACTCTTAAGTGGGGTCCCGGTGCAGGGCACCTTGCTGGCTGTGTTCACCCTACCCAGTCCAGGCCTGGGATTCAAGCCTACTCAGGTTACCTGGACCTGACAGCATACAAGTCAGGGAGATAAGAGGAAATAAACGAGACAATCTGTTCCTTTTCTTCCATCTCTTGCTGATGCTGTGTTGAACTACAGTCATTTGGTATTTTGTGCTTGTCCTCAGTGTGCGTATAATGGACTAATTCTGTCCTGACATTTACATGCAGTCTATTTGTACTTTAAAAACATTCTTTTACCATGGCTGTTGTTGACCAAGGCTGAGTGATGTTCTCTGCTGAACATCAGGTCCCTGTGGGTAACCGTTAGAGATACAGATTTTTTTTTTTTTGGTATAGGTGCAAGGAAGGAAGGAGATAGGCCTAGAGGATTGCCTATTACAGCAACAGATTTTCGTGTATATATTGAACATAAATATTTCTCTGTATATATGCATGAGGAGAAGGGAGGCAGGGTGTTTTCCTTTTGGGTTATCTGTTACAGTGACAGGTTTCTGTGTGTACAGTAGTCTGCTTTTTCACTCAGTAGTGTCTGCTCTTTGCAACCCCATGATATGTAGCTAGACTGGCTCCTCTGTTCATGGAGTATTCCAGGCCACAGTACTGGAGTGGTTTGCCGTTTCATGCTCCAGGGGATATTCCTGACCTGGAGATCGATCCCCCATCTCTTGCCTCTCTTGCGTTGGCAGGTGGATTCTTTACCACGCAGCCACCTGGGAAGCCTAGTACTTACCTTCTAATTCTCCATAGCCCTTCCTTTTTTCTCTCTCTTTTGAAATTATCGGTTTGTGTTTGAATCTCAGAGTTTCATTTTGTATTCAAAATTACTTCCCCTATATCTTTCTCCCTTTTTTCTATTAGATAATCAAGCCCTGAGGGGACCATGCCATGTTCACGGAAAAGTCTCTGAGCTATTCAGTACAGTTTCTCTTAGTGAGGGCTAGTGAGAAGAGTAATCAGAGTAAACTCCAACACGGTGCCCACGACACTTTCACCCTGATCCTCAAAGCCTGAGGTTGGACCATGATCGTTGTGGTATACTCGGGATTGTGGTCAGAGCTAGGAAGTCCGTCTGTACTCTTAAGTGGGGTCCCGGTGCAGGGCACCTTGCTGGCTGTGTTCACCCTACCCAGTCCAGGCCTGGGATTCAAGCCTACTCAGGTTACCTGGACCTGACAGCATACAAGTCAGGGAGATAAGAGGAAATAAACGAGACAATCTGTTCCTTTTCTTCCATCTCTTGCTGATGCTGTGTTGAACTACAGTCATTTGGTATTTTGTGCTTGTCCTCAGTGTGCGTATAATGGACTAATTCTGTCCTGACATTTACATGCAGTCTATTTGTACTTTAAAAACATTCTTTTACCATGGCTGTTGTTGACCAAGGCTGAGTGATGTTCTCTGCTGAACATCAGGTCCCTGTGGGTAACCGTTAGAGATACAGATTTTTTTTTTTTTTTTGGTATAGGTGCAAGGAAGGAAGGAGATAGGCCTTGAGGATTGCCTATTACAGCAACAGATTTTCGTGTATATATTGAACATAAATATTTCTCTGTATATATGCATGAGGAGAAGGGAGGCAGGGTGTTTTCCTTTTGGGTTATCTGTTACAGTGACAGGTTTCTGTGTGTACAGTAGTCTGCTTTTTCACTCAGTAGTGTCTGCTCTTTGCAACCCCATGATATGTAGCTAGACTGGCTCCTCTGTTCATGGAGTATTCCAGGCCACAGTACTGGAGTGGTTTGCCGTTTCATGCTCCAGGGGATATTCCTGACCTGGAGATCGATCCCCCATCTCTTGCCTCTCTTGCGTTGGCAGGTGGATTCTTTACCACGCAGCCACCTGGGAAGCCTAGTACTTACCTTCTAATTCTCCATAGCCCTTCCTTTTTTCTCTCTCTTTTGAAATTATCGGTTTGTGTTTGAATCTCAGAGTTTCATTTTGTATTCAAAATTACTTCCCCTATATCTCTCTTTGCAAAGTTTGTCTAAAAGGGATATCATCTGCTATCCTCTTCTTGTAAGGGTGGCAGGCTATTAAGGGATTAACACAGCGGCTGGAGATTCCCCAGCACTAAATAATCATAAGAAAGGGCCAAGTTGTTAGAGTCAACACCGCGACCAGACTCCCGGCACCAAATCAGGGGGTCAGTTGTTTACCTGCTGGCGCCTGAGAATCTCCCTAGACCTGCGATAAGGAGATAGCCTTGGCCATAAAAATTCCTCACAAAGTGTCAAGAATTTCACACCCCCCCGCCCACAGCCACCTGAAGGATAGTGGGCTCATCACTGGACTTCCCGCCAAACTTAAACAAAGAACTCGTTTCTGCGCCTGCCCTGAGGGATCCCCCTCCCATTTTCTCCTGTTCCCTCCTCCTAATAAAACCTCCTCGTCCCATCTCCGGGCGCGATTTCCTGGCCCATCTCTCAGACCTGTGGATCTCGCCCGGAACTCTTCCCAAATAAACTTCTTCCCTAACAGCTTGCAGCCCGCCGTGTCTTTACGATTCTTACATCTGGTGCCGAAGACCCGGGAGGAGCGTGAGCCTCGCGGCCCCCTGCGAGTGCCCCTCCTCTCCCGCTGGCACGGCGGGACCTCTCTGACCATCAGGGACCTCTCTGACCATCACCCGCTCCGGCATACGTGAGTGGTAAGTCCCCCTTATTAAATCCCATTGTTCTCACTCGAGACTCTGCTCCGGGCCCCTGGCTGAAAATCGCGGCCGCGTCAGGGCAACCCTCCGCCCCTGTGGCTTCCGGCGACTACCGTTGCGGAGACGTCTGCCACGGTTTTCGCACTCCGGTGTTCTGCTCACGCCAAGCAGAACATCTATCCTGTGGTCCCAGGCAGTCTCGGGGACACCTGTCTCTGCCTAGTTCCACATCCGCCGGTCTCGGGTGACAACGTGGGCAACTCTAAATCTAAACCTGATCCTCAGACCCCTTTTGGGCTGTTTACACCCCTCCTGCCCAAGCCGGTTCCTCCGGCCCTCCAGTCCAGGACTGGTTGGCTCCCGCCCGTGCTGGGCTCCCGTTCCTCTGGCCCTCCAGTCCAGGACTGGTTGGCTCCCCACCGTGCTGGGCTCCTGTTCCTCCAGCCATCCAGTCCGGGACTGGTTGGCTCCCACCCACACTCTTTGAGACTGCAATACTGCAATAGTGTGTGGCCACAATATCCTCTAAATAATCAAATCAGTGGCCTAAAAATGGGGCTTACGACTTTAATGTCCTCACTGATTTAGATAATTTCTGCCAAAGGAATGGGAAATGGTCAGAGATTCCTTATGTTCAAGTTTTTGGGATGTTCGTTCCCGTCCTTCTCTCTGTGCTGTCTGTTCTACCTCCCAAGTCCTTCTTGCTAAAGAAACTCCGCCTACATCGCTGATAGCTCCACCACTAAGAAACACCAAACCTGCTCTCTCTCTTTGATTTAGACGCGGAAGCCTCGTCCTCACTTTCTGAACCTCCTGAAAACCTTTCTTCTCCGCCGGCTAAACCCATCCAGGCTCCGCCAGAAACCCCACCCTCTTTAGCTCCTGAAACTGTCTCTTTCACCTAGTAACTTTAACCAACCTCCGCCATACCCTGAATCAACCTCTCACTAGAGTCCACCAAACTCACCTTTAGCCCCCGCAGAACCTCCCCTGCCTTCACTTTCTCCCACTTCCCCTAATCCCCGCTTTTCAATGCCTGTACCTTCTCAAGCCTCGGCTTTATACCCGACACTTCCATCCTCAGAATCTATGCGACCTTCTTTTTTCTATGACTCCCCTATTAGTGCTCACACTCGCTCTAAAATTACGCCTGCTACAGACCCTCCCCCTATATGCCCGCTTCGAGAAGTGGCCGGGGCAGACGGAGTCGTGCGGCTACATGCACCTTTCACTCTTGCTGATCTCTCCCAAATTGAAAAACGCCTAGGTTCTTTCTCTGCTAACCCTTCTTTATACATCAAAGAATTTCAATATCTTACACAAGCATATGACCTTACCTGGCACGATCTCCAGGTGGTCCTATCCTCCAGCCTAACTCCAAAAGAAAAAGAACGAATTCTAATTGCTGCCACGGCTCATGCTGACCAAACACATCTTACTGATGACACTATGCCACTAGGCGCTGAGGCGGTTCCCAGAACCGAACCAGCTTGGAATTGCCAACCAGGGCAACCTGGCCGTCAGCGGCGAAATCAAATGATTACATGTCTGATAGCAGGAATGAGGACTGTCTCACATAAAGTAGTTAACTATACCAAACTTCAAGAAGTCACCCAGATGCCGGATGAAAATCCGGCCCTCTTCCTTAACCGACTTACAGAGGCCCTAACTCTCTATACTCGAATAGACCCTGCCTCTGACGCAGGAGCCACCATTCTTGCTACTCACTTTATCTCCCAATCAGCTCCTGACATTAGAAAAAAGTTACAAAAGGCAGAAAGGGGACCGCAGACCCCTATCCAAGACCTGGTAAATATGGCTTTTAAAGTTTTTAATGCCCAAGAGGATGAAGCCGAGGCCTCACGTAAGGCCCAGCTGCAGCAGATGGTAGCCATCCAAACCCAAGCCATGGTAGCTGCCCTGCGGCCTGCCAACGCCAAAGGCAAACAAGGGGGATCTAAAAGCACACAAAAGACCCCACCAGGACCATGTTACAAATGTGGCAAAGAAGGCCACTGGGCAAGGAATTGCCCCAATCCCCGAGTCCCTAACGGACCCTGCCCATTGTGTAACCAGAAGGGATATTGGAAGAGTGAATGTCCCACACGGTCTGGTACGACCTCGATGCCTCCACATCGGAGCCCTGCCAGCCCCTCTCCTCTGGACCTACTGGGCTTGGCTGATGACTGACGCGGCCTGGACTCGAGGACCCCCATCACCCTCGCAGAGCCCAGGGTAACGCTCCAGGTAGCGGGTAAGTCTATTTCCTTTTTTTTTAGACACGGGGCTACCTACTCTGTTTTGCCATCCTATGCGGGACCTTTGACTACTTCCCAGATCTCGGTTACGGGTATAGACGGTCAGCCCACTACACCCTTTCAAACAGAGCCTCTACCTTGCAAACTCGATTCGACCTACTTTACACACTCATTTTTAGTTATTCCCTCCTGCCCTCTCCCGCTTTTAGGACGAGATATCCTAGCCAATCTAAAAACAGTCATGCTCATAGGCTCTGACTCTGCCACTCATCTCCTTTCCTTATTAGTTCCTCCTACCGATTCACCCCAAGTCCTCCCTGACATTAAAGCTGATCCTATAGTCTGGGACACAGCCACCCCAGTCATCGCTGCCCACCATCAACCAGTACTCATTAAACTAAAAGATCCCTCTTATTTCCCATCGTAGCCCCAATTCCCTATTTCTGATGCTCATAGAAGGGGGCTCAAACCAATCATCACCCGGTTGCTAGACCAAGGCCTTCTCATTCCTACCAACTCTCCCTGTAATACTCCGATCCTTCCTATAAAAAAGCCCACAGGAGCCTATAGACTGGTCCAAGATCTTCGCCTGATCAACGAGGCAGTTATTCCTATTCACCCAGTAGTCCCAAATCCTTATACCCTTCTCTCTCATATTCCTCTGAACACCACCCACTATACTGTCCTAGATCTTAAGGATGCCTTCTTTACAGTCCCTCTACATCCTGATTCCTATTTTCTTTTTGCCTTCACATAGACTGAACCGGACACCCAGGTCTCACAACAACTCACCTGGACAGTCCTCCCCCAAGGGTTTAGGGACAGTCCCCACCTGTTTGGACAGGCTCTAGCTAAAGACCTAACAGACTGCCCATTACCGGACAGCCATCTCTTACAATATGTTGATGATTTACTATTATGCAGCCCCTCTTATTCTCATTCACAACAAGACACCATAACGCTTCTCAATTTCTTAGGACAAAGGGGATATCGAGTCACTCCCTCTAAAGCCCAGCTATCCAGCCCCACAGTCACCTATCTAGGAGTTAGCTTAAACCACTCCTCAAAAACTCTGACCACAGATAGAATACAGACATTACAGAGTCTGACTCCTCCCACTACCACTGATCAAATTCTTTCCTTCCTGGGTCTAGTAGGATTTTTCAGACACTGGATACCCAACTTTGCCATTCTTGCTAGGCCCCTCTATCGAGCAGCGAAGGAAACCCCCACAGGGCCTTTGACTTCCCCTACAGAAGTGGCAAAAGCTTTCCATGTTCTTCGAGATATTCTGATCGCTTCTCCGACTCTCGCATTACCAGACCCTAATAAACCCTTTCACCTCTTCACCGACGAAAAAACAGGAATAGCAACCGGCCTTCTGGCTCAACCACTAGGCCCTGCCTATCAGCCTATCGCTTATTTATCAAAGCAGCTAGATAATACTGTTAAAGGATGGCAACCTTGCCTCCGGGCTCTAGCAGCAGCCTCAGAGTTGGCAAAGGAATCTCTCAAACTGACGCTCTCTCAACCCTTATCGGTCTTTTCAACCCACAGACTTCAAGATTTACTAACCCACCGCTCTCTTTCCCTGCTGGGACCCTCCCGCATACAAGAGTTTCACCTGCTGTTCATTGAAAACCCCCTTATTAACTCTATGCCCTTCTCCTCCTTTAAACCCTGCTTTTTTACTGCCCAAGTCCACAACACTCCCCTTCCCGCTGCACTCCTGCCCTGAGGTGGTAGAAGAACTCTCCAACTCCCCCACAAAGTGGCTGTTATACACTGCAAAGGGCACCAGTCTCAAAATAACTCAGTAGCCCAAGGCAATGCTAGAGCAGATGCTGTGGCCAGAAGCCTGACTTCTGGTCCCCCCACTACTAACACTGCTTTATTCTTAACCCCCACTGAAACCCCTAACTACTCTCCAGAAGAGCAATCACTCTTAAACACACAAGGAGGTGCTTACTCAAAAGAAGGGTGGATTACTGTTCAAAACAAAATAGCCCTTCCCGCCTCCCAGGCATTAGACATCCTAACCCAAGTACATCAGACACTACATATTGGCCCACGAGCTATGTTCCATTTCTTAGAGCCTTTATTCTTTCACCCCAATCTAAAAACTCTGATTAAACAGGTCCACTCCCAGTGTCACATTTGTTCTGTCACCTCATCCCAAGGAGGTCTTCACATCAGGCCGCCAGCACATCAGATGAGAGGACACCTCCCGGGAGAAGACTGGCAAATTGACTTTACCCATATGCCTCCCTGCCGTAAATTGAGATTTTTGCTTACTCTGTACATACCTTCTCAGGTTGGGTAGAAGCCTTCCCGACCTCGCAGGAAAATGCTCACACTGTATCCACTATTTTGCTAGAACAGATAATACCCCGCTTCGGATTGCCCTCTTCCATTCAGTCCGATAACAGGCCAGCCTTCATCTCTCAGATAGTACAGCAAGTCTCCTCTGCTCTAAATATTTCTTGGAATCTTCACATTCCGTATCGCCCTCAATCATCAGGAAAAGTAGAAAGAGCCAATGGACTGATTAAGGCTCACCTGGCTAAACTAACTGTGGAAGTACGCCTTTCCTGGCCTGAACTGTTGCCTCTTACACTGGCCAGGCTCAGGGCTACTCCTAGAGCCCCCACGTTCCTCAGTCCCTTTGAGCTCCTCTATGGACGCCCCTTTCTTATCAATAACAACTTGTCTACTAAAACCTCTTTGTTAGCCTCTTATCTCCCTTACTTGACTCTGCTTCGAAAACTTCTCCGAGAACACGCAGACCGGGTCCTGCCACAACCCAGTCATCGTGACACACCTAACACAAGCACTCAATCCTCTCCTACTTCCTTACAACCAGGAGACTCAGTGCTTCTCAAAACTCGGCACCCAAAGCCCTTGGAGCCACGGTGGACTGGACCACACACGGTGATCCTAACCACCCCGACTGCGGTTAAGCTATTGGGAGATCCGGCCTGGCATCACGTGTCTCAGATAAAAAGGGCTCCAAGACACCTAGATCAATTCTCTGCTGAACTCACCGGATCCACCAAGATCCTGGAAAATGAATATTCAAGACCCCTGGGACTCCAGGTGACAATCTGGACAGTATGGTAAGCTGGATAGAGGCTACCAACAGATGCCATAGACCACTTTATATATTCAAAAAATATATATATAGAGAGAGAGATTAGACACCTTAACAAAAGTAAAACAGACCATAGATCAGGCTGAATCTAGCCTTAATCAGGACATAAATCAGCCATGGGTCCCAGAAGCCTTCACCTGGATAGAGGTTATCAGACAGGGTGTAAAATTGCTTAATAACACAAAGGACTATCAGGTATTGACTTATTTGTGTGCATCTTTGAATAGACCTGTACTAGCAGCGGTTCCATTAACATACTCCGTGAATGTATCTAAGGCTAGTTTACCAAACCAACCCCAAAATCCTGTGGCAGTAGATGTCCCCCTCTTTCAATCTGAACAGACTTACTTCCTCTGCTATGACAAAGGTGTGTCGAATTCCCCTTGCAATATGACCATACAGGTAACAGAAACCTTGTATACCCCCTCTGGCATTTTCTTCTGGTGCAACAAAACTCTTTACAATCACATAAGTCTGCAATCACCGTTCCCATGTTGGCCTGTTATCCTAGTTCCTCAACTAATGTTGTATGGCAGAGCCGAGTTTGCATCTCTTTACAGACCTCCGGCACGACAGAAAAGAGCCGTTTTTCTTCCTCTCCTGGCTGGAATCACTTTGATCACCTCATTAGCTGCAGCTGGAATTAGCGCCGGAGCTTTGAGACATAGTGTTTCTACTCAACAAAAACTTGAAAAAAAACTTCAAATAACAGCAGAAGCCTCTGCAACCTCTATGTTGTCTCTCCAGAGACAGATAACCTCCCTGGCTAAAGTAACCTTACAGAATCAGAGGGCCCTAGATCTCCTAACTGCCGACAAAGGGGGAACCTGCCTCTTCCTGCGGGAAGAATGCTGCTACTATATTAATGAGTCAGGTCTGGTGGAAGAGAACACGAACGTCCTGACTCGGCTGGGGGAACAGCTTTGCTCTGGTAGACAGTCCCCATCACCCTTTGAAGAGTGGTGGCGCTCTCCCCTAATGGCATGGATAACCCCTCTCTTAGGACCCCTTCCAATTATTTCACTTTTACTCATGCTTGCTCCTTGTTTCCTCAGATTTCTACTGAGCCGAATGAAAGACATCTCACAGGTCGCTATTCATCAGATGCTCCTTCAGCCCTATTCCCGACTGCCCACCAGCCCACCACCCTCAGACCAGCCTTAAACCCCCCATGCCCAAACAAAGACTCAGCAGGAAGTAGCCAGACAAAGTTCGGCGCCCTATATCACCAAAAAGGCTGGAATGTAAGGGTGGCAGGCTATTAAGGGATTAACACAGCGGCTGGAGATTCCCCAGCACTAAATAATCATAAGAAAGGGCCAAGTTGTTAGAGTCAACACCGCGACCAGACTCCCGGCACCAAATCAGGGGGTCAGTTGTTTACCTGCTGGCGCCTGAGAATCTCCCTAGACCTGCGATAAGGAGATAGCCTTGGCCATAAAAATTCCTCACAAAGTGTCAAGAATTTCACACCCCCCGCCCACAGCCACCTGAAGGATAGTGGGCTCATCACTGGACTTCCCGCCAAACTTAAACAAAGAACTCGTTTCTGCGCCTGCCCTGAGGGATCCCCCTCCCATTTTCTCCTGTTCCCCTCCTCCCTAATAAAACCTCCTCGTCCCATCTCCGGGGCGCGATTTCCCTGGCCCATCTCTCAGACCTGTGGATCTCGCCCGGGAACTCTTCCCAAATAAACTTCTTCCCTAACAGCTTGCAGCCCGCCGTGTCTTTACGATTCTTACACTTCTTATGCATGATCTTACTGTATGATCCTCCAGGGTTCATCCCCGTGGGGATCAGTGGCTTAATTCCATAATTTCAGTGGCAATTTTTCATATCTGAGTAATAGCCCAAGGTGTAAATGTACCACATTTCTTTAAGATTTAACCTGTTGATGGACTTTCTTTTGTCTTTGTCTTGATATTGGAAATAACACTGTATTGGACTTTAGAGTGCATGTTTCATTTTAAATGATATTTTTTGTAATATCGGGCCAATGAGGGTATTAAAATCCTAGGTTTAGCGCTCTTGAAATTTTCTTTCTGGCCTGTCAAGGCTGCCCTTTCTAGGGGCTGTTGCCAATGTCCATTCCTTCCGACTGTGTGGGGAGTTGCATAATCTCCTGGCTGTCTCCCACACTGACTGTTTGCAGACAGCCAGGATGGCTGTTCTGTTGGATCAGATTTTGTTTTTCTTTTTGTTTTCATTGACATCCTCTTGTAATAATTAGGGATGCTGAGCATTTTGTTCTGTGGCCTTTTGATATTTTTTTTCCTAAAGAGTGCGAGGAAAATTAAGCTGTTGCAATTGGCTTCTTGGAAAGTCAGTTGTTTTTAGACTTTATTTCTGCAGCACCTGCCACAGGACCTTTCCTGAGGGCAACTGTGTTTAACAGCCCCACAGGCCTTGTGAACTGGAAGAGCTGTCAGCACTGGTGATCAAGTTGTAGTTCCAGGAAATGTCCACACGGCGGCAGCACGTCTTCATGCCCAACTCCTGATTCCCCCCTGAGACCAGAAAAGTCAGCTTCCTGGGCTATGAATTAAAATGCAAAGTACCTGAAAAAACACCCAGAGGTTTAAGTCACATGACTTCTTCTCCCTAAACCAACACCTCTCACCTCCAGACTCGACCCAACCTGGGCACCCATTCCTGTGAGCTTCCTACTAGCCTGTACTCTGAGGATGGAGGCTTCAGGTGGGAACCCAGCACCAGCAACCCGAACACTTGGTGACTTTATCCTGATCCTCGACGCCAGAGGACCAAGCCACTGTCATCTGACTGCATGAGGGTTTCTCAGCACAGCCAGGGCACACCAGACAGTACAGGTTTGAGAAGGGTCTCAATGAAGGGTACCCTGCTGGCCTGTGTCGACTCCCGCCCATTCTAGCCATGGGACACAAGCCCACTTTGACTCCAAGGATGGGATAGCATCCCAAGTCACAGAGGACGCAGGGAGTAAGCTAAGCATTCCTTTTCATACCTTATCTTTAGTCTCTTGTCAATGCTATGTTGAAGTATACTTGATTGACAGTTTTGTGTTTGTCTTCAGTTTACAAGAGACTAGCTCAGCTGTGATCAATACATAGAGCATAGTTGACCTGTTTTCTAATTCTTTGACCACTGAAGTGATTAACCAGCAGGGAGTAAGGTTCTCAGTGCTGAACGTCCGATCCCTGTGGAGAGTCTATTAGACACACACAGTTTTTGTACCAGTGAAAGGAATGAAGCAAGGATTACTATTACTATAGCCACGGGTTTCCCTGTTTATGCGACAGATACAGATTGCTTGTATATGTTCATGGAAGGAGAGAAGGAAGGGAGGCAGGAGATAAGCCTTGTGGATTACCAAGCACAGCTGGAGATTTCAGTGCGTATGTGAAGAAAAGAAAGAAGGAGCTAATTTTTGGCCATTGTCTCTTAGAGATGCTGATTACTTTTTGTGTTTGTGTTAGTGTGGGCCTCAGAATTCAGCCCTGGCCCTTTCCTCTTGTTTCCTTTGCATTCTTTCTTTGTGTTGGAACCTCAGAGTCTCTTTTCGTGTTGTAAATGGCTTATCCTTTATTGCTTTCCTTTATTTTGCCCAGAAGGGAGACATCAAGTGCTATAATCCTCCTCTGTTGCAGATATCACTGAGTGTATGATTCTCCAAGGTTCACTCCTGTGGGGAACAATTCCATAATTGAATAATTTCAGTGCTGGTTTTTCATGTCTGAGTCATAGCCCACTGTGTGTATGTACCACATGTCTTCCGGATGTAATCAGTCAATGGGCGTTTTCTTGGGTCTGTGTCTCGGCTATTGGAAGGAACGCTGCGGTAAAGGTTGGGCTTCATGACTCATTCTCAACAATGCTATCTTTTAATATAAGCCTGGGTGTAGGTATTAAATGCCTAAGTTGATGTCTCCTGAATGTTTTGGTTCGGCCTGTGGAGGCTGTCCTACCAGGGGCTATTGTGAGCCGCCATTCCTATGGACCGTGTAGGGGGTGCATCATCTCCCGGCTCTTTCACCCACTGACAGTCAGGATGGCCGTTCTGTCAGATGGGATTTGGTTTCGTGTTGTAGTTGTGATGGGCATTCCTCCTGTCGTGAGATGTTTGACATGCTATGCATATTGTCTTATGACACTTAGAGCTGTTTTTATTCTTCTTCCTCCTGAAAAGATGTGAGGAATATTTGTCTTTGCAATTGGTTTCTTGAAAGTTCCTCCACAGTGAGACTCGAGCCTACTCAGGTTCTGTGGGTGTAGCAGCATGCCACACGAGAGAGGTTGGAGGCAGTACACTGGCATTATTTTTGTTCCCTTTCTTTTCCTTAATTTCATGTTGATACGATGTTGAAGTAGTCTCCATTGGCAGTTTTCTGATTGTCACCATATACAACAGACAGAGAGAGTTATAAAGCGTACATGCAGCATCTTAGTACTTTTGTTTTAAATCTTTTGCAACAGGGGTAATTGGACAAGGGTGTTCTGTCATGACTATTAAAAGTAGCACTGCAGTGGAGATTGGGGTGCATGTGTCAGTTAGCAATGATAAATTTTCATAATGGAGGCTCAGAGGTGAATATTAAAATCTTAGGCATAGTTCTCTTGAAATGTTCTTTCTGACCTGTAAAGCCTACCCTTATCAGGGGCTGTTTCCAGTGTCCATTCCTACAAAGTGTGTAGGGGAGTTGCATAATCTCCCGCTCTATCCCCCATTAACTGATTACAGGCAGTCAGGATGGCTACTCTGTCAGGTGGATTTGAATTTTTCATTTCATTTCATGAACATTCTCTTGTAATAATTAGGTATGTCAAGCATCTTGTCCTGAGGCAGCTTGGGTTTTTTTTCCTTAAGTATGTGAGGGAAATTGACCTGTTGTCACTGGGTTTCTTGAATGTCAGTTGTGTTTCAGATCTATTTCTGTGAAGTGAAGGTGGAGTTTAGCAAGAGGTCAAGTTGTAATTACAGGCAATGTCCACAAGGCAAGAGCACTACTCCTTGCCCAACTCAGGTTTGAACTGCAGCCAGAGACTTAGGGCAAGTGAGCTTTGTGGGCTGTGAATTAATGTGGCAGGTCCCCGGGGAAAGATAAAACTTCACCCTTGCCCTCCAGACTCCTCCTAACCTGGGGATCTTCTCCATGCTGAGCTTCGAAGAGGCTGCACTCAGATTGACCTAATTAGATTCCTAATTCATTCCTGACTGTTTCCCCCCTTTTTCTTTTAATTGTGGATTTGAGTTTGAATCTCAGTGCCTCTTTTTGTGTATTTAATTACTTCCCATGTATTTCTGTTTTACATATTGCCTAGAAGGGACATCATCTACATTTTCTTCCTCTGCTTCTGACTTCCTGGAGTGTATGATCCTCCTTGGTTCATTCTCTTCATTCATTATTACCAATGTCATAATTTCATAATTTCAGTGGTGGTATTTCATGTCTGAGTAATAGCCCATTGTACATAGGTACAATATTTCTTTATGATTTATTCTGTCAAGGGACAGTTTTTGGTAGCAGGTCTGCGTGTTCGAAGTACGATTACAGTGAAGGTGGGGTGCAGGTGTTTTGGAGCCATAGTTTTTTGTCATACAGACCCAGGTGTAGATATTAAGATGCCAGTCTTGGCTCTCGTGAACTTTTCTTTCTGGCCTGTGAAGGCTTCTCCTTTAGGGGCTGATTTCAGTGTCCACTCCAATGAACTGTATCGGGAAGATACATAATCTGGCAATCTTCACCATGTACTGTTTGGAAACAGTTGGGATGGCTGAACTGTCGTTCAGATTTGATTATTTGGTTCTGTTTTCATTGACATCCGGTTGTAGTAATTAGGGATGCTGAGCATCTTGAGCATCTTATTCAGTGGTTGGTTCCTTTTTTCTCTCTTTTGTCTTAAGGTTGTGAGGGAAATTAACCTGTGGCAATTGGCTTCTTGAAGTAAATACTGTTTCAAGTTTACTTCTGCCAAACCCGCCGCTGGACCTATCCTAATAGCAGCTGTCCTTCCTAACAACCCAGGCCTTGGGAAGTGGAGGTGGAGGTAAGCAAGAGGTCAAGTTGTGGTTATAGGAAATGTGCACAAGGCGGCAGCACTATTCCATGACTAAGAGGTTTCCGCTGCAACCAGAGCCTTAGGGGAAGTCAGTTTCCTGGGCTGTGAATTAATGTGGTAGATGCCTGAGCAAACACGAAAGGGCTTGCACCTCACTACTTGAGGCTTTTAAAGCTTCACCGTTTGCCTGCAGACTTCTTCTAATCTGGGGATCCTCTCCAGACTGCACTCCTAAGAGGAGGAACTCTCAGATGAGTTGCTTCCCTAGAGGACCCCCAGCGCCAGCTGATGGGCAAAATTGGTGACTTAAGGTCAGGGGTAGGTGGCCATCCTTGGGGTGCACTAGCAATTCTGGCCACAGCAAGGGCAACTGGACAGAACAGATTTACCAAGGGTCTCAATGAAGGTTAAAGTGCTAGGCTGCTTCTTATCTGCCTTTTCCCCTCTTCTGCTGAATTCTTCACTAATGAAAACAGAAGAATAGTGTCTTAAGGATAAGTAAATTTTCTAGTTCTTTAGTGGAAGCAATTGCTGAGATTGAAACAAGTGAAATATTTTCTTCCTTCTGGGAATGGAGTATGAAGGGTTTATAGGGCATAGTGAGCAAATGCGCTTCTTAGAATGAGTGCTTAGAAATGAATCTAGAGCAGAAACTCAAGGATTTGATTTGTTCACGGATGGAAGTTGTCATTTAAAGCAAGTGTACTTGAAAGAATACTTATGTTAGCCTTCTGCCTACAACTCAGAGCTCCTTTTTGCATTCTGCAGCTGCTCTGTTTCATCCCAGAATCTTTGGGCCTATCCTGACCTTTTAGGCAGTCAAAATCAAATAGATTATTAATGATGTATACATTTAGTATGTTCGATTTCACCTTTAAAACAAAATAGATTGCTGATTGCACATTAACTTGAATTGCACCCTTTTCAGAACAGAGGTGTGTAGGAAAGAGCATCTTATTCAGTGGTTGGTTCCTTTTTTCTCTCTTTTGTCTTAAGGTTGTGAGGGAAATTAACCTGTGGCAATTGGCTTCTTGAAGTAAATACTGTTTCAAGTTTACTTCTGCCAAACCCGCCGCTGGACCTATCCTAATAGCAGCTGTCCTTCCTAACAACCCAGGCCTTGGGAAGTGGAGGTGGAGGTAAGCAAGAGGTCAAGTTGTGGTTATAGGAAATGTGCACAAGGCGGCAGCACTATTCCATGACTAAGAGGTTTCCGCTGCAACCAGAGCCTTAGGGGAAGTCAGTTTCCTGGGCTGTGAATTAATGTGGTAGATGCCTGAGCAAACACCAAAGGGCTTGCACCTCACTACTTGAGGCTTTTAAAGCTTCACCGTTTGCCTGCAGACTTCTTCTAATCTGGGGATCCTCTCCATACTGCACTCCTAAGAGGAGGAACTCTCAGATGAGTTGCTTCCCTAGAGGACCCCCAGCGCCAGCTGATGGGCAAAATTGGTGACTTAAGGTCAGGGGTAGGTGGCCATCCTTGGGGTGCACTAGCAATTCTGGCCACAGCAAGGGCAACTGGACAGAACAGATTTACCAAGGGTCTCAATGAAGGTTAAAGTGCTAGGCTGCTTCTTATCTGCCTTTTCCCCTCTTCTGCTGAATTCTTCAATAATGAAAACAGAAGAATAGTGTCTTAAGGATAAGTAAATTTTCTAGTTCTTTAGTGGAAGCAATTGCTGAGATTGAAACAAGTGAAATATTTTCTTCCTTCTGGGAATGGAGTATGAAGGGTTTATAGGGCATAGTGAGCAAATGCGCTTCTTAGAATGAGTGCTTAGAAATGAATCTAGAGCAGAAACTCAAGGATTTGATTTGTTCACGGATGGAAGTTGTCATTTAAAGCAAGTGTACTTGAAAGAATACTTATGTTAGCCTTCTGCCTACAACTCAGAGCTCCTTTTTGCATTCTGCAGCTGCTCTGTTTCATCCCAGAATCTTTGGGCCTATCCTGACCTTTTAGGCAGTCAAAATCAAATAGATTATTAATGATGTATACATTTAGTATGTTCGATTTCACCTTTAAAACAAAATAGATTGCTGATTGCACATTAACTTTAGAAAGGTCTTTGGCACCTCATGTTTAGACAAATCAGAACAGAGGTGTGTAGGAAACTTTAAACTGAGTTCTAAAAGGCCAGCATTCTTGGAGGGTTCATCTGGGAGTTAGTGATCAGCAGGATCCTATAGAGTGGATTTTGACCCGGATGTAGAAGGACAGCTAGAAAGAACTCTTTCTGGAAAGGCTTGACATCCTGGCCGTGGAACTCTGCGTACCATAGTGCGGGGGCCTTCCGCAGAAAGGAAGGCAGCGGGATTGCCCCCTGCTGAACCGGGAGATCTCATAGAGAGGCGAGCCTTGCTGCCTGACCCTCCAGCCCACCGGTGCATGGCAGGGACGACCAGACACGGCAGGGGTTCTGTCAGAGCAGTTCCACTTTATTAGTGTAAACTAACAGTTTTTATAGGCAAATGAAGGGGGTTTTGCAAGAGACTTCCTATAGTTACACCAATCAAGCTAAAGGTCGAGCAGCTATGTATCTACATTGCAATAGGAACTCATGGTGAGCATGCATTGCCCAGAGCTCGGAAACCAGGGGGATCAATCAGAAGTTTTGACAATGGACCTTAGATCATGCCCTGTTTCTTCCTGTAGGCATCCTTTTAGCACCAAACTGCAAATATGTGCTTAAGCTTCCCTATGCTTGCAAAGGCCCTCCTTCATCTAGGGCCCCACACCCTGGAACTCAGACATAAATATGGACTATGTTTTGAACTGGTAACTAAGTTTAGAGAAAGTAACTATCCATGCCACACAGAGAAAAACTCTGTCTCTGTCTCTCTCTGACTCCTTCACTTCTCTCCTCCCCACCTTGCTTTCTCTTCCCTCACTTCACTCACCACATTTGAGTAGGTAGACATCTAAGGATTAAGACTCTGCTTAGCTGTGGACTAGGTTTGCTACTTTCAAACCAGCACACAATATGATTTCTTATTTCTGTATATAAAGCGCGTGAACTAGAGGACATTTGTGAATCAAATGCCTTGTAGTAAATGGGTTCTCACTGCTCTCTAAAAATTCTCACATTTGAAAGTTTGTTGTTTTGTACTTTTCAGGCTTTTATCCCTCAAATATTGCTCTTAGCTATATTCCAATGATAATGTTTTTCCAGTGTACTTTCTTGACATAAAACTAAGTCAAATCCTGACTCTATTGCTAATTGAAAATAAGATTTTAGGGAAGTCAGATAACCTACCTCTTTGGGCTTCAGTATCCTCATCTGTATATGTAGGAGGCTGACTCTGAAGTTGTTTCTAGGTCTCCATTCTCTTTTGCATACATGTGAGTGATACTAACCTCTGCTTTCTATTTAGGATAAATTGTCGGTCAAGTGAACTGTTAGTTCTCACCCATAATTGAAATTGAAAGTTGTGGAATTTAAGAGATTTGTTCCCTCCTTTTGCATTCCCCTCTTGACATCCCTGTAAACATCTTTGAAGAGTAATGAAAATTTAAATTCATGGCAAGACAGTTTATTTCACTGCATGGGATTATTCTAATGACAACAACTTTGAAGGAAGAAATTGTTGTTTCTTGAGAAACTTGAGTTTCCCACGTATTTAACATCAGTTCTGAATACATGTTCCTCTCTGTTAAAGATGATAGTATCCTCTTGAAATTTAGGAAAGTGAATTGGAAAAGGGATTCCTTTTCTTAAACCTCAAGGAGCTGAAATATGTGCTTTGAACCCAGTTCTGTATGGTGACAAAGCTGGCCCCATTTCATGCCACTCATAAATGAAGAAAGAATCAATGATGAATTGGTTCCTTCGGGTAGTTATGATTTGAAAGTCCTTCCATTAGCTGTTATTTTTTGGGTAACTTCTTTGTGTCTCATTTTCTTCATCAGTATGAAGGCATATAAATTATACCATCATTATGTAATTAAGTTAATTCTGATTACTTAGGTCTAAAGCAAGAGGTGTCTTAGATTTCAATCAGAGAGGGAGAGGAAGTGGGTTCTGAGCAAGGAAAACAGTAGATAGAACCGAAAACCTGGGACAGGCCATTGTTTTCTGGATGTTACTTGCCTTAGATCTCATTTTCCTCATCTGTACAAAAGAATATAAATCATATAATCATGATATATTTACAGGATTTTTTAGATATATAAAGGGTATAGATATTACTGTGTAGTCATAGAGTTGCTTTTAGGATAGCTTGGCCAGGAAGTCCACATTCTTCATCTTGAAAAAAAAGTTTTGAATGTGGGCAGAGATCATGGACTGTAAATCTAGCCCAATCAGAATGGCTTGACCACTGTGAATGAGTTTGATAGCAAAACTAAGTGCCTAAGCAAGGGTGAGAGATACTGATACATCTAGTCTGTGTTCAGCTCACTCATTGAACAACAGTGTTTCTGGGGAGACTGTCCATTGGCATCCAGCAGTTTCTCCATGGGGATTTATAATTCCGAATTCTTACAGTATTTAAGTCAGCCATCTAATGTTTTTCAAATGGCTTGTCAGTTTTCTCCACATTATTTATTTAACAGACTAACTGTGGTAGGCTACAAGATGTCTCCACTAAGGAAAGCTGGGGGGATTACTTAAAAAGAGGTTCTTTTGGTCTCAGGTTTTCTCAAAACAACTCATATAAAGAGAGGACAGTTTTTTCTGAAAATTCCTGGGCTGAATACACCTCATATTGAGGGAGGTAGGATGGGAATTCCTGGCCAAACTACCCGAAAAACAATTCCAGTTCCCCATAGCAATATTTACACCCTGTGGGGTTCCATTCACAAATGTTTACTTACATGGTCTAAGCAACCTCTGTGATGCAAAAAATGGTAGCCAGCCATAAGGATTCACTCAAAGGCCCTGCCATTAACCATGAAGCTATGAAGGCTTCCAGGGGACAGTATCCTCGAACCCAACCCTGCAGTGTTGCACCATCTAACTAAGCTCAGTGATGCAAGAAATGAAAAGGAAGCAGTAAGGACAGTAAGGATAAAATAATCAGCCTCCACTAATGCATGAATGCCTGGAAATATTAGCTAAATTTCCGTCCCAAATATTCTCTTCTCATACATTAACTCTTTCTATATCAAAACTCTAAGATTTAAAAATTTTTTCTTAATGCTGGGTTTCATGTTCTGTCACATTTCAATCAGAGAGGGAGAGGAAGTGGAGCAAGGAAAACAGTAGATAGAACCGAAAACCTGGGACAGGCCATTGTTTTCTGGATGTTACTTGCCTTAGATCTCATTTTCCTCATCTGTACAAAAGAATATAAATCATATAATCATGATATATTTACAGGATTTTTTAGATATATAAAGGGTATAGATATTACTGTGTAGTCATAGAGTTGCTTTTAGGATAGCTTGGCCAGGAAGTCCACATTCTTCATCTTGGAAAAAAAGTTTTGAATGTGGGCAGAGATCATGGACTGTAAATCTAGCCCAATCAGAATGGCTTGACCACTATGAATGAGTTTGATAGCAAAACTAAGTGCCTAAGCAAGGGTGAGAGATACTGATACATCTAGTCTGTGTTCAGCTCACTCATTGAACAACAGTGTTTCTGGGGAGACTGTCCATTGGCATCCAGCAGTTTCTCCATGGGGATTTATAATTCCGAATTCTTACAGTATTTAAGTCAGCCATCTAATGTTTTTCAAATGGCTTGTCAGTTTTCTCCACATTATTTATTTAACAGACTAACTGTGGTAGGCTACAAGATGTCTCCACTAAGGAAAGCTGGGGGGATTACTTAAAAAGAGGTTCTTTTGGTCTCAGGTTTTCTCAAAACAACTCATATAAAGAGAGGACAGTTTTTTCTGAAAATTCCTGGGCTGAATACACCTCATATTGAGGGAGGTAGGATGGGAATTCCTGGCCAAACTACCTGAAAAACAATTCCAGTTCCCCATAGCAATATTTACACCCTGTGGGGTTCCATTCACAAATGTTTACTTACATGGTCTAAGCAACCTCTGTGATGCAAAAAATGGTAGCCAGCCATAAGGATTCACTCAAAGGCCCTGCCATTAACCATGAAGCTATGAAGGCTTCCAGGGGACAGTATCCTCGAACCCAACCCTGCAGTGTTGCACCATCTAACTAAGCTCAGTGATGCAAGAAATGAAAAGGAAGCAGTAAGGACAGTAAGGATAAAATAATCAGCCTCCACTAATGCATGAATGCCTGGAAATATTAGCTAAATTTCCGTCCCAAATACTCTCTTCTCATACATTAACTCTTTCTATATCAAAACTCTAAGATTTAAAAAAAAAATTGTATTTTCGTGAAGTAAAACAATTTTGTTTCAGAGTATCTGTGGTTCTTGTTACTTAATGCTGGGTTTCATGTTCTGTCACATTTGAGGGTCATAGTTTTTTCCATACTTTCAAATTTGGGAAATTCACTATTTGGGTTTTGAAAATGAGCTCATGAGTAAAGATACACTAGTTCTTATATTGATTTTGCACAGAAACGTGGCCTAAGAATAGAGGACGACCATAAGACACATGCACTGATTCCAAAGTGGGGACTAAACAACTCAAGGTGAATTAAGAGGCATTTTCCCTCTCTGCTAGTGAACATGATCTTGCATGAGTCTTGAAATAATTTCCAATTTCCTAATGCTCCCTTGTGACTGAAGATGCCTTGTAGGGTTTAAAGGAATAGTTGTTGCATATTTCATGGCCAAGATCTTTGCTATTCAATGAAGATGATGTCTTCTTCAGGTAATAGCGTGAAGGGGAAACTGGATTTAACGTCACTAGTCTAAAATCGTGATAGAGATGGTAGGGGTTCTATAAAGTGATGTGGAATTACAGTAGGAAAAAAACAAGCTGAATGAAATGGATACACGCTAGGATAGTAATTTGATCTGAGTTTTAAGGTGACATTAGGCTTCCCAGGCAGAAGATAAGGAACTATTTTAGAAGGTATACGTCAGGATATGACAAAGCACAGGTGAATGGAATAATCTTGAAGACTTATGTTAGCTTCAGACATATAGCAGTCTTGTTAATTTTGCTCATGATGCTCCTAGGCTGTCTCTAATTTTTCACTCTTTTCTGTCTATGTGTTACGTTAATTATTGAACTAAAAAGGTGAGACTTCTAACAAACTGGTTATGCATTTAAAGTGGAAACCAGGAACATATGTACAGGAGTGTGTGTGTGTGTGTGTGTGTGTGTGTGTGCTTAGTCATGTCTGACTGCGACTCCATGGATTGTAGCCCGCCAAGCTCCTCTGTCCATGGAATTCTCCAGGCAAGAATGCTGAAATGGGTTGCCAATTTGCATAAATTTCCGTCCCAAATAACTTAGCTAAATTTCCGTCCCAAATACTCTCTTCTCATACATTAACTCTTTCTATATCAAAACTCTAAGATTTAAAAAAAAAATTGTATTTTCGTGAAGTAAAACAATTTTGTTTCAGAGTATCTGTGGTTCTTGTTACTTAATGCTGGGTTTCATGTTCTGTCACATTTGAGGGTCATAGTTTTTTCCATACTTTCAAATTTGGGAAATTCACTATTTGGGTTTTGAAAATGAGCTCATGAGTAAAGATACACTAGTTCTTATATTGATTTTGCACAGAAACGTGGCCTAAGAATAGAGGACGACCATAAGACACATGCACTGATTCCAAAGTGGGGACTAAACAACTCAAGGTGAATTAAGAGGCATTTTCCCTCTCTGCTAGTGAACATGATCTTGCATGAGTCTTGAAATAATTTCCAATTTCCTAATGCTCCCTTGTGACTGAAGATGCCTTGTAGGGTTTAAAGGAATAGTTGTTGCATATTTCATGGCCAAGATCTTTGCTATTCAATGAAGCTGATGTCTTCTGCAGGTAATAGCGTGAAGGGAAACTGGATTTAACGTCACTAGTCTAAAATCGTGATAGAGATGGTAGGGGTTCTATAAAGTGATGTGGAATTACAGTAGGAAAAAAACAAGCTGAATGAAATGGATACACGCTAGGATAGTAATTTGATCTGAGTTTTAAGGTGACATTAGGCTTCCCAGGCAGAAGATAAGGAACTATTTTAGAAGGTATACGTCAGGATATGACAAAGCACAGGTGAATGGAATAATCTTGAAGACTTATGTTAGCTTCAGACATATAGCAGTCTTGTTAATTTTGCTCATGATGCTCCTAGGCTGTCTCTAATTTTTCACTCTTTTCTGTCTATGTGTTACGTTAATTATTGAACTAAAAAGGTGAGACTTCTAACAAACTGGTTATGCATTTAAAGTGGAAACCAGGAACATATGTACAGGAGTGTGTGTGTGTGTGTGTGTGTGTGTGTGTGCTTAGTCATGTCTGACTGCGACTCCATGGATTGTAGCCCGCCAAGCTCCTCTGTCCATGGAATTCTCCAGGCAAGAATGCTGAAATGGGTTGCCATTTCTTCCTCTAGGGATCTTCCTGACCCAGGGATCGAACCTAAATCTTCTGGGTCTCCTTCATTGGCGGGTGGAATCTTTACCACTGAACCACGTGGGAAGTCATATTTACAGTTGGATGCTGGGAAATCATAGGAAATTTTAATTAATATATTGGAAAACAAATTCCCTTTTTTGTGATTTGAATCTATCTAAAAGTATCCATATATGATACTTGAATTTTATAGGTTGTTTTGTGCTTTGGAAGTATTTTATTTCCAGAGGGCTCAGAGGTAACCGTTTTTTATCTCAATTTATATCTCAACTTTGATAGAGAATTTCATACAACATTGAAAGACACAATGAAGAAAAATGCCAGCTCAGACAATATGCAGATATAAATCTCATTATTTTCATGAACATCTTCAGTGGCTTAGGCAACTTGATGGTGTCAGGATGGTGCTCAAGCGCCAGAAATGTACGACCTTGCAGACTACTGTCTAAGATTTGGAACTATATATTTTTTTCTTATTAATCTTTGCTTTTTATAGGTATACATTTTTTTCCACAAAAAGACATTTTTATAGCCAATTGGAACAGCCAATTAACAACTTTGAGATAGTTTCAGGTGAACAGCGAAGGAGCCTGGCCATACATATGCATGTATTCATTCTCCTCCAAATCTCTCTCCCATCCAGGCTGGTACACAACATTAAGCAGAGTTCCATGTGATAGACAGCAGATTTCTGTTGGTTATCCATTTCAAACACCGCAGTCTGTAAGTCCCCAACCAACTCCTCCGCACTGCAACCATGAGTTCATTTTCTAAGCTTGTGAGTCTCTTTCTGTTTTGTAAATAAGATCATTTGTATCATTTCTTTTTAGGATCCACATAAAATGGATGTCATATGAAATTTCTCCTTCTATATCTGACTTCACTCAGTATTACATTCTCTAGGTCCATCCATATTGCTGCAAATGGCCTTATTTCATTATTTTCAGTGGCCAAGCAATAGTCCATCAGACACACACACACAGACACACCACATTTTCTTTATCCATTCCTCTGTTGATGGACATTTAGGTTGTTTCCATGTCTTGGCTACTGTAAACAGTGCTGCAATGAATATTGGGGAGCATGTGTCTTTTCAGGCCATGTTCTCCTCTGGATATATGCCAGGAATGTGGTCGCAGGGCCATATGGTAGTTTTTTAAGGAACCTCCACACAGTTCTTCATAGTGGCTGTACTAGTTTAAACTCCCACTAACAGTGCAGGAGGGTTGCCTTGTCTCTGCACCCTCTCCAGCATTTGTTGTTTATGGAATCTTTGATGATAGCTATCCTGACTGGTGTAAGGTGGTACCTCATTGTAGTTTTAATTAGCATTACTCTAATAACTAGCGATTGTGAACATCTTTTCATGTCCCTGTTGGCCATCTGCATGTCCTCTTTTGAGAAATGCCTATTCGGGTCTTCTGTCCACTTTTTGAGTGGACTGTTTGTTTTGATGCTATCGAGAGTCATAAGCTGTTTATTAATTTATCAGTCATATCATTTTCAAATATTTTCTCCCAGTCTGTGGTTGTTCTTTTGTTTTATTAATTGTTTTCTTTGCTGTGCAAAAGCTTTTAAGTAGGTACCATTGGTTTATTTATTTATTTATTTTGACTGCTCCTCAAGGAGCTTCACTATATTCTCTACCACAGCCGCCATCTTCCCGGCTCCTCTCCCTCAGCCCAGGGGGGCCCGGAGCTAACAGTGTACAGGCGTTGGGACTGTCCCATTTGTTTATTTTTGCTTTTATTTCCATTATTCTGGGAGATGGATTAGAAAAATCTTGCTGTGATTTATGTCAGAGAGTGTTCTGCCTATGTTTTCCTCTAAGAGTCTTATTGCGTCTGGTCTAACATTTAGGTCTCTAATCCATTTTGAGCTTACTTTGCTGTATGGAGTTAAAGGATGATCTAGTTTCATCGTTTTACATGTGGCTGTCCAGTTTTCCCAGCAGCATTTGCTGAAGAGACTGTCTTTCCAACATGGTGTAGTCTTCCCTTCTTTGTTATAGATTAATTACACCTTGAGAACAATATGGATGTCAATGTATGAGTTAGAAGGCCAAGCAATAGTCCATCAGACACACACACACAGACACACCACATTTTCTTTATCCATTCCTCTGTTGATGGACATTTAGGTTGTTTCCATGTCTTGGCTACTGTAAACAGTGCTGCAATGAATATTGGGGAGCATGTGTCTTTTCAGGCCATGTTCTCCTCTGGATATATGCCAGGAATGTGGTCGCAGGGCCATATGGTAGTTTTTAAGGAACCTCCACACAGTTCTTCATAGTGGCTGTACTAGTTTAAACTCCCACTAACAGTGCAGGAGGGGTGCCTTGTCTCTGCACCCTCTCCAGCATTTGTTGTTTATGGAATCTTTGATGATAGCTATCCTGACTGGTGTAAGGTGGTACCTCATTGTAGTTTTAATTAGCATTACTCTAATAACTAGCGATTGTGAACATCTTTTCATGTCCCTGTTGGCCATCTGCATGTCCTCTTTTGAGAAATGCCTATTCGAGTCTTCTGTCCACTTTTTGAGTGGACTGTTTGTTTTGATGCTATCGAGAGTCATAAGCTGTTTATTAATTTATCAGTCATATCATTTTCAAATATTTTCTCCCAGTCTGTGGTTGTTCTTTTGTTTTATTAATTGTTTTCTTTGCTGTGCAAAAGCTTTTAAGTAGGTACCATTGGTTTATTTATTTATTTATTTTGACTGCTCCTCAAGGAGCTTCACTATATTCTCTACCACAGCCGCCATCTTCCCGGCTCCTCTCCCTCAGCCCAGGGGGGCCCGGAGCTAACAGTGTACAGGCGTTGGGACTGTCCCATTTGTTTATTTTTGCTTTTATTTCCATTATTCTGGGAGATGGATTAGAAAAATCTTGCTGTGATTTATGTCAGAGAGTGTTCTGCCTATGTTTTCCTCTAAGAGTCTTATTGCGTCTGGTCTAACATTTAGGTCTCTAATCCATTTTGAGCTTACTTTGCTGTATGGAGTTAAAGGATGATCTAGTTTCATCGTTTTACATGTGGCTGTCCAGTTTTCCCAGCAGCATTTGCTGAAGAGACTGTCTTTCCAACATGGTGTAGTCTTCCCTTCTTTGTTATAGATTAATTACACCTTGAGAACAATATGGATGTCAATGTATGAGTTAGAAGGTGCTGTTGTAGTTTAGGAGAGGAATGGCACTACCTTAAAAGCAATAGACCTATTTAATATATCCATATGTTTCCACAATCTACACTGTGAGACAGAATATAGTCCCTCCAGCAGAATTCCAAAGAGCTGGAATGTTGGGCAGATGTTGCTCTCTTATCTTTCCCTCCCAAAGGAAATATTTGCATTTTTTGGCTTACTGATTATTCTTCTGTTCTAAAATCTATCTTTCCCACTATCCCATAGCCTACTCTACCCATGATGGTTACCATCTCTACTCCAACACTCACATATCAGAAGGAAAGTAGTAACAAACAGCCTTACCCTGATCAAACTCTTGTCAGACTCCCCTGAGCCCCCTTATCTATTAGGTCTTAAACCTGGCCTATGAGAACTTAAGACTTCCACCACAAATGATTTCATCCAACTTCTGCAATAAGAGACTTGTACAAACGCATGTTGAGCTTTTCATAGCTCAAGACTACATCCCTAGGATGATGACTCCAGATCTTTTTAATTCCTGCCTGGGAAAGCTCAAGACTGCCACAGTACTGATGTTTGTTTCAGCCAACACATAAAGATAAGGCCTCTGTCTCCTAGTTTCTGGAGGAGAGTAGGAGCCTAACTTTGATTAATGTCAGTCAGGAAACCCTGAGAGCTTAATCAAATGAGCCAATTCCCTTCCTGCTTTTTGTAAATTTCCACTTCTCTAATTCTTATCAGTCCCCAATCTTTATTCCTTCATTCTGTTACATTTACACACACACACACACACACACACACACATCTGAGTTTCCTAATTGGTGCTAATGGTAAAGAACCTGACTGCCAACACAGGCGACATAAGAGACGTGGGTTCATTCCCTGGGTCAGGAAGATCCCCTGGGGGAGGGCATGGCAACCCACTTCAGTATTCTTGCCTGGAGAATCCTATGGACAGAGGAGCGTGGTGGGCTACATTTCACAGGGTCACAAAGAGACATGACTGAAGTAATTTGGCATGCACGTACACTTAGGTGTGTGCGTGTACACACACACACATATATATAAATAATATTCTTCAACAGGCAGCAGAAAATGATTGACAGTCACAAAAGGAATTGAGATGTTTGTTGATTATTAAACAAAATGAAACAAACAAACAAAAATTGCTAGATACCTCTGCTCAAATTTGAGTTCAGTGCACACTGGACTTTCTCTTATGTAATAGTCATTACTAGTTAAAATCTGTTAGTAGCACTTTAACTTGCAACTGCTTTTATCTTTGGCAGTAAATAGAATAGTGTTAGTATCTTGATTTATTCATTTCCCGATACAATTGCCTTGGAAAGTAAAGAGCAGATTTTAACTCAAAGGCATGAGCTGTTACTAGTGGAAGTGGAAGCATCATAAACAGGTTTGTAGGAGAAACACTTCCTGTGGCATATCACGCAGGCCCACTGACAGCTGAGTTTGTCCAGTGGTGTCTGGTAGTTCATGAAGAGAGCAGGGCTCCTCTGCCAAAACGTGTCTCCAACTTAACATAATGCCTTACAGTTTAAAGTTGGTAAAAAACTCCACCTCAAGTTTTGTAATTGCAGAGCACATGGATGCATTTTCCAAATATACATGTCACTAAGTGACATGAATTGTCATCAGGGCATGTTAGAGTTTATTTACTCTGTAGGTCAACACCTGTGCTTTCATCCTAAACAAAAATTTGATCGTTAACCATGACAACATGAGAATTAATACTATTAACCATGAATTTAAAAGATGCTCACTTGTTGGAAGGAAAGCTATGACAAACACAAACAGCCTATATCAGATATATATATATATATATATATATATAAGCAGAGACATCACTTTGCCAAAAAAGGTTCGTACAGTCAGAGCTATGGTTTTTCCACTAGTCATGTATGAGTGTGAGAGCTGGACCATAAAGAAGGCTGAGCACTGAAGAAATGATGCTTTCCAGTTATGTTGCTAGAGAAGATCTCGAGAGTCCCTTGGACTGCAAGGAGATCAAACCAGGCAATCTTAAAAGAGATCAACCTGATTATTCACTGGAAGGACTGATGCTAAAGCTCCAATACACTGGCCACCCGATGTGAAGAGCTGGCTCACTGGAAAAGATCCTTATGCTGGGAAAGACTGAGGGCAAGAGGAGAAAGCGGTGGCAGAGGGTGAAATAGGTAGACAGCATTACTGAGTCAATGGACATGAATTTGAGCAAACCCTGGGAGACAGTGGAGGACGGAGGAGCTGGGTGTGCTGCAGTCCATGGGGTCACAAAGAGTCAGACAAGACTTCTGGATGACTGAAGACAATGATGGGTCATGAAGTTATTGGTAAATGTCTTGAACATAGTCTGCCTAGTATGATTAATTTTAATTATACAAGACAGGGTGAAGATATATTTACCATAGTAAATACACATAAATTTTATTAAAAATAAATTCTTGCTCTCATTATGATTACTTTATATATAATTATAGATATCTGAATAAAAATTTGTTTCTTAGTGATACACATCGCTGCAGTATTATCATATAACAATTAGTCCTAAACTTAATGACATCAGACAACAATACTTTCACTATTATATCCCATCATTCTGGAGGTTTTCTAGGTTCAGAAATGGAATACTCATGCAAGATCTCTCGTGCAGTGACAGTCATATGAGGGACTGGATTTAATTCTGCCTGATTCAGCTGGAATTTCTACACA